>CM019176.2:14866389-15347619 GCA_009739505.2 Apolygus lucorum
GAAAGTCATTTGTTATTTGGTTTGATGATAGGTTCTTTCACGTTAACGCAATGGCACATGTTCGCGTTACCTATAACCGAAGAAGAAGTGGGAAACCAGAAATGGGTGGACTCCATGTCCATGTCTGGTGATGGATGTTCCATAGCATACAGTGAGTGATAATCCATGCATTGTCGTGTGCTCCATGTCTAGTGATGGATACCACAAAGTATGTGAGTGAAATAATCCATGCACTGTTGTGGTGCTCCATGTTCGGTGATGGATGCTTTGAAGTCAGTAGGTACAAGTTTCGCCTAAATAAAATGGAGAGGAAGATCAAAAACCTAGAAAACGAATTTACTTTTAAAAGAAACTCATGACTGAGTTCGACTTTATAATTGCATGAAGTAAACATGAACTGGAGCTACCTGGATTCAAGCAGCAAATGGTCTGACAGGGTGAGTCTCATAATAAGCAGGAATCTATCGAAAAGCCCCTGCTATTCTGTTTCTCGAAAAAAAAAGAAAAAAAAAAAAACTTGAATAAGTACATGAGTTAATTTTTGGAGTTCCTTTATCTGGCTGTCATTACCTCCGCTCATCATTTGACAAGGTAATGGTGCGTTGTGAACGGTTAGCACACTCAGTTGTAAAGCGCAGTTACTTGGAGGGAAAGAGTTTACTCCAGTGCATACCAACTGTCATTTCGAAAAGAGGGAAAGAATGACCAGTGCTATCTGAGTGTGCTATCTACTTTTCCGCCCGTTTCAGCACCTTACAGCCTGGTTCTCCATTAAAACTCACCCTCTCAGAACTCATATTAAGTTTAATCTCAGTTAAATATTGAATTTCCGATATATTAGTTTTCAAACCCTATTTCAGAATACCACATTGATTGAATCAGTGTACCACATTGATAGAATCAATAATAAGATGAATTAGATACTGAATTTATTGTTCAAATAGCATGACAATATTATAATGACTAATGTAGGTACCCATACCTACAATAATGATTAGAATAAATTCTAATCTTCACTTTTATAAAAAAAAAAGAAGACATTTTGATTATTTATAAACACTGTATGTTCCAGGTACTTAATACTATGTTGACTATATTCATAGCTGAGTTGCTTGTGTCGGTTGCTCAATTCATTTGCTTGATCATTGCTGACGACGTTGGGTACAGCTGTGGCCGAGCGAATTCTGGCATGTGTCCCTGGGGATGAGACTCGGACCAGTTGTGGGGCTGTGAGTTCGAGGCTCGCCCCGGGAGCATATTTTCGGGTAAGCCGGTCGCAGTTCCCCTCGTCCCAACCCAGGGCGGTGAGGCAATGGGAAGCCATGAGCGAAATCATCAGAACAAATTCTGATCTTCCCTTAGGAAGACAGCTGATGATGTCTGCGATGCCACGAATGGCAGTCGGACGAAAATACAACCTGAAATGGTTGTTTACTTTACTTTACGTAGTAGTATGTTGTAAACAGTAGGTCTGCTAAGCAGTTCCTTAAAACGAAAAATGGAATATTGATACTGTAACAGAATGATGTGCAATCGTTTGATGCAGCCCAGAATCATGAACCACAATGAAGAAAACATGATTCTGGATGACATTAAAGGCAGGGAGGCCAGACACTGAAGTCTTCCTTCCAATAGATGGATGAATAATGCATTCTCAAAACATACAGTTCTACATCCTTGTACATACTTAAGTGAACTTGCACGCGCCTAGTGCGTGATGACGTTTATTGAAATCTATCCATGTTTTCTCTTCCCTGCCTGACAGAAAGGTCTCAATTCAATTGTTCCACACTAAAAGTTGAGTCCCATCTACCACGTCCTTGGATGTTTCAATCTGTTACTAACAATTTTTGATAACACCCATTTTCAGCCATTACCTGGTAGGTAGGTATTCTTGAGAAGTCCACAGGTTCAGTGTAGTTAACAGTTAACCTTGCCTAACGATCAACAATGTGTTGTGTGGACAACCTTGATGTTGGCAGACGAAGAAATCAATTCTGTGGAAGTCACAGAACTGGATGGATTGACTACAAGTTGCAAACAGGTATCCAAAATGATCGATCAGATTAATGTCGTTACTTTATAAATATTCAAATCGTTCGGTACTTTATTTAGTACCTGATTGGTTGAATTTTTCAGAATCTGTGCTATACATTATACGTTCTAGCAATTCCTATGTCTCGTTCGTTTGTTATGTGCAGCTGATGAATAGTGAGTTCTCTCCTTGAATGTGTGAGAAACACTCATTTCCTGACAATGAATTTGGTATGAGAAATGAAATCGAGACTGATATTCGTGACTCTGAAGAGGAAACAGGTGTAGTAGAAACCATTCTTAAAGATCGTTGTTTCAGGTGAAATGAAATTAAGTCCGATATTTGTGGTTTTGAAGAGGAAACTGACGAATCAGGTTTAAGTAGAAACCAGTTTTGAAAATGTTCATTTCAGGTGAAATGAAATTGAGTCAGATAATTGTATTCGTGGCACTGAAGAGGAAAGTGACGAAACAGGTGAAATTAAATTCATTCCAATATTCAAGGCTCTGAAGAGGTAAGTGACGAATCAGGTCTTGTAGAAACCATTCTTGAAAATGTTCATTTCAGGTGAAATGAAATTATGTCCGATATTCTTGGCTCTGAAGAGGAAAGTGACGTATCATGTTTAGTAGAAACATTCTTGTTGATGTTAGAGTATCAGGTAAAATATCATTGTATTCTCAAGGATGAAGTAAGCAAATCATCAATGTGTTTATTTTATTAACTGTAGCTCTGTTATAACGATAACACGTCTGATGGAGTCATTGATCAATCAGTCACTTTGAAAATGAAATCACTCTTGATGTGTTGAAACATGTACACTTTCATTAAAGTTTCTGGTGGGTGGCTTCAAGGTTCCCATTGATGATGCTTTTATTGCTCCGAAAAATGCAATCATGCTTGAAATAAAGTGTCCATTTGAAACTGAAGAAGTAGGCTCTACAAATTTAGTAGTTCCTGGTGTAGGAGGGGGAAGATAAATCATTATGAATGTACTGTAAATCTCATTACTCCTCAGGAAAGAGGAGCTACTTGACTTGATAACTCAATTGGCTTGCTCTTCTCTCCACAAACAAGTAAAGAGTGGTTAGATGTAAAATCAACGGCCGTTGGCTGGTTTAATGAACCAGTTCCCAAGAGAGATTGTCTGGATTGGTGACTGTCCAAAGGTGGTGTCGCAGGTATTGATAGCCTTTTGGGTTGGGCTATTGATGAACCCTCTCCACTTAAGCGTAGAGTAAAAGTAGCAATCATTATTCGTTGAAATTAGAAATCAGCAACCGTCATCAGCTGATGACGACCTGAGATGGTTGTTTACCTTCTCTTGGTTAGGCATAGAAAGACACTTTCTCTTTCACTGAGTCTATAGTATCTTTGAGCAAATAAGAAAAACAAAAATGATAACTTAGCACTGTTGGATTTCATTGCATGGATTTGAAAACTCAAGGGACCAAATACCAAAATAAGAAAAATTAAGATAGATGATGTTTAGAATTAAGGACCATTGACAATAAAAGTACAATAAGGAAAAGTGTTCGATCCTGCACATCGCGTATATTGCTGAATGACTGAATAGAGAATTAGAATAATAGATCTGAGTCAACCTTGTATCATCAGGAATTTCTCCATGATATCTTTTCTACTTTGGGACTTACGTCTTCAGCTATCCTAAATTCGTCAATAGGCTCCTTTTTCTTTTTTGAATATGTTTATTGGTAAACTACCTACGCTACATTCATAAATTGGCTGTTAGCATTATATTCTTTATAATCAATCCTGAAGCTGATTGTGTTTGCTACTGGAATGTGGGGATGCTAGGCAATGCAATTCAATGTTGTTCAGTTCACCAGTCCTTACCAGATAACCTAACATTAAAAATATCGGTTAACTTCAAAGTAATGAACTGTTAGGCTTGCCCCTTCCAACCTTATTTGGAAGTCATCAATTCACCTGATGTCAATCAGCGGATTGAAGCAATTCATTTATAACTTGAACAATTCAGACAAAAGTCTACTTGGAAGACTCGTCTAATGTCTTGATTCAATTATGGTGTCGCCTCAATGCCACCTCAGACAGGGAGTTTAATGAACTGTCTGAATTTTTAATTTTCCACTAATATCTCGACGTTCAGATGTTCAGTTTATTTAATGTTGATAATGTAAAACTTGGTTTCGCCAGTATGACTTCCAGGTTTGCATGTCTACATGGGAAAATCATGCAATCACGTTAATTTATGTCAATTCTAATCTGGCAGGCACTGCTAACAGCAACAGCAACGTCTTATTCTTATTAGGTCGTGCTTTAGGAACCCTCTGATTCGGAAAAGCCAGAGATTATAATCTGAAATGTTTTCATGGATAAGGGGACTACATTCAGAAAATTTGACTGTTTGCTGTTCTGCAAAATTAGTTTGAAAAATAGTTCTTCGTTATTACATATGAGAAACTCTGGTATATTGGCCACTTGGGGCAGTAAATGCACACATCCGCTAATGTGGGATTTTGGTGTGTTGAAGTTTGTTGCATTGTCTACGTGGTCAGGAGTTGTAAGGAAGTTTTATTCTCAGTCATAATGGAGAAGGAAATGTTTTGTTGACGTACATTATTACTAGGATTGTAGTTAAGAAGGATTTTCACGATGTTGGCAACTGCGCCATAGCTAGCCACAGTTCTCCAATTATTTTGACGTGCCATTTGGCGAGATTGGTGAACTGATAATTTTTCTTTGTCACCTGGAATTTCTATAGGCTTCATTTTTGTGTGGGAGCCAAATTTTGTATCTATTCATGGCTTATCCTAATTTATAAATACGTGCATACTATCTATTGGTACACTCCCTGACATTCTGTCTTTGCATTTGCTTTGTAAAAGACAATTTAACTTCTCTCATAAATATTGGGGACAGTGATTCGAATAAGGAGGTATCTATTTGGACAATTGACCTAGGATTGATTTTCACTGGGAATACAAATTATCTAAATTGTGTTGGAAATCAAATTCTGACGTTATTAATCTCTCCACAATGTTACTGTGGACGTCAACAACAAACGTTTGATATAATGTCGGAAAAAAAAAATAATTATTTCCCAGTGGGTGGTGTTTTTGTTTACTATAATATTCAGCTCACTATCCACTTTGTAAAATTTTGTCCTGACTTAGTATATAACAAGATGTTAATACTTTGTTAGGTTTCAAAAATAAGTGGGTTAAGTGGTTTCCCTGTTTGAAAAGTTAGCTAGTCTGAAAAATATGATTAAGAACGTTCAAAATCTAGACTTGATACCTGCTCTTTTGGAACGATTGTGAGCTAGTTGTTAGGCTTGCTAAGTCGGTCGAGTCTAACTCTTGAACAGATTATCAAATTCGTATAGTATTAAAAAAATCACTTGGATTGACATTTACAACAAACTTGTTGACATAGCCACTGAAACCCCCTTAAAGGAATAAAATTAAGAACTTTCAAAAACCTTAAGCCAGCTAATGTTTAAAAATTGAGCTGTAAATGTTGTAATCCAATAATGTAATTGAATGTAATCCAATAATGACTTAATTTCAGTTTGAATTGTTTGAATAATCTTTGAATGGATTTTAGACATGTGCATTATATGACCAGAACGACATCTAAAAACAGGATGCTTTGAAACAGCATCACCTATATGGTATCAATGGATTCAAGGCAGCAAAGTGAAGACTTTCTTCTCTTCAACCTTGCTGCAACTCTCCGCACCGCTCTTCACTCATGTGATGGGGCGCTGTCTTCCTGAGACATCTGCCCTGCCTCCATTCTCTGCGTGTTGCCGTTGGGAGGGGGTGTTGAAAATAACAACGTCTCCCCTACGATAATGACTTCACTGGAACAACACTGCGCCTCACTACTACTACTAGCTTGCTCTGGCGGGCTAATTCTGAACTGGTTGTCTTTGTACCAATCTGTTGGAATAAGGTTCATGTCTGTAACTTTCTGTCGAAGTATGTCATTAAATTCAGTTTAAAACGACTTGATATTTCTTCGAATCTTCACACAAACTGAGGTATGTCATAAGAGGTAATATTCAAATATATTTGATTAACTAAATGCGCAAATATCTCGATAAAAAAGCTTCAATCAAGCTCACACTACTCGATTCAGAAACGACGAAGTTATTGTCACTTTCGAAGATCTATCCGGATAAATGGAATCTAATCCGTAGTAGGTAGGTACAAGACGTTTGATGAGCATCTAAATATTAAATTACGTAGGTATTTAGTTATATTCATGAATGTAGGAAGTATTGGCTTTCGAGTCTACCAACGTAGCGGAGACGTGTATTTTACGAAGGTATGAAAAGTCTGCCATGTGAGTGTGGCACATAGCTTCCACTTTAGTTTAGAATCTATGATAATCTGATGATCAGATGCACGATAGCGAATCTCAAAAGACCATTCTCTAAGTCATCATTCTCAGCACTTTCTTCTTAGGGGACCATCAACTCGCTGACCTGCGCAATCCCCAAAAATTAAATCGAAATCGGACAGTAACTTTTTAGTACCTGTAGTTTTGCCATTACGATGATTTCCTTGTTTGACAAAAAAAAAAACCCGTTGAAACGGACAAAATTATACGAAAATTACTGTCCGATTTCGATGAAATCTTAGGAATTGTGCGAATTGGGGTGTAGATGGTCCCCTAAAATTGATTACATTGCCCCGGGTTTGATAGCAGTCATTGCGCATGCGCGAACGTGTATTTTCTTGTAACAGCCATAACTTCTAAATTCTCCGTCTGATTTCGATGAAATTTGCAGGTATTATTCGAATTGAGGTCTAGATGGTCCCCTATGAAAATCATGGCCCCCAGACTGATAGTAGTCACTGCACATGCGCTAGATGGCTCCTCAATTTCAACGACCTATGTTTTCAATTAGGTAATGCCTGGATTTCGAACTAAGTCAAAATTTCCTTGAATTTTAAGTTTTCGAAAGGTCGCAATTTCTGAAAGACGAGGTTTTGGAACGGCAGAGATCTATTTTCTACTCATTGTGAAGAACCATTTATGTTCGTAAGTAACTACCAACCTTGATTCAACACGAGACATTAGCCGGGTATAACTAGGTATAGGGTAAATGCGCCAGTAGTCGGACACCTAACTACATCCATGACTTTGACAGTTCATAAAAATTTAACTGTTAAGAAAACCTACTTTCTTTTTGCTATACAACCTCATGACAGGGCTATAGAATAAGAGCGATAAGTTAGAATCGTTAAAAATAAATTCAAAAAATGGTTTCAGTGAATTTTAGAAAAACGCCCCAAACCCCAGTCGGCGGACACGTTTTTCCTAATGCCGGACATTTGGGAGCCAGTAGACGGACAGTTCACGAGGAATTCAGGTTTTGTGAAAAACAGAGTGGTCATTCAAAAGAAATAGGTGTAATTATTATTTTTTAGTTCGGAAACCCCGAAAATTAAATTACAACCAACCTACAGAGGTGAGTATAACTTCACAACAATATTCAGTTGGTACCTAAGTAACTACCAAATGGATAACCAGTTAGTATCTGGAACCACCAAACATAAGTTTCTTAAATCTAAAATCAATCTTTTTCAGACTTTCTCGTTTGTTCTCATCTTTTCTATACTTATTTATCAATAGATATCTTCAACGGACACTGTAATTATCACCAATTTTTCTCTTCTTTGGCACTGGTTTTGGTTTATCAGTTTCAATGATGGACCTTTGAAATAGACCAAGAGAAAAAATTGTTGGTTTACGTTTCAAGGTACTTCGAATCCAATAATCGAATAAAAATTTGGCCGTCCTTCTGCCGTACGCGGCACTTTCCCCACTTAGCATTGTCCGATTTTGATGAAATTTGGTATGTGGGCTCCATTTGGGGTCTAGTTGTGCCCCGAAGATTTTGGTTGATGTAGGTCAGTTCTAAGGGTTCCAAAATAAATTTTGAAAATTCCCTAACTCAAAAAATTTTGTTATAAAGGTATTTTTTTCCTTCAATTTAAGATTCTATAGAATTTTTCGAGACCACGCGGAGCTCTGTAGGACAAACCGTTCGCTCCCTACGAGAATTTAAGGGTTGGACTTACGATAAATCAGAAACACGTTTAATTCAGAAAAAGACTGAACGTTACTAGGTCCATTACATAGGTAAATGAGGGTGTCCGTTTACTGGATTTTTCAAGATTTTGGTCCATACCCAGAAGACGGACACTTTGTCCGCCTACTGAAAGTTGGGTGTTTTGCAGCTCCAGTAGACGGACAAGGCCATTTTCAAGTTATTATTCAAGAAATCGCCTGTTACACCAATTCCACGTCTTCAGGTGAATAACAACACCTTAATGAACACCTAGAAATGAGATTCATTGAATTGAAACGAAAAATGTGATTTCCATGCCTTATTTCCTCAGAGCACCTCCACAACCAAACAGATAACTCCATCAAGGGTTTTCAGTACAAGCATTGTTGCACCACTTTTGTCAATTTCTCAACATTAACAGCTACGCTTTTTGGAGGTTGGTAGACTTGTTCCTAGCAAAGAGAAGGTTTGTGAAGGAAAAGGACATAGGCACAATCGCCCCAACAAACTCTGGACTTATTTACGAGGGGAAAACTGCACCAGTGTCCGTCTACTGGGCCTGTCCGTTAATAGGCTCATCTACCCTACTTTTCTTCCAGCATTAACATTTCAAAAGGTAGTTTTCTTCTCTATCACACATTTATGTATCACAAACTTTATAAATTGGCACCTACCTAGTTACCTCCACATTTTTAAGTAGGATTCAATGTATAAATATTCATTTCAGATTTAATGTTTTGGGGAATGGTATATTTCGATAAATTGCTTTATGGATACTTTTACTCATGCCATCACTGGTATTGATGTAAAGAACCTACTCAAGGAGCACCGTCTTGCAAGAAGAAAAGAAACCTAACGTATTAATTACATCTTATACGAGTACTTGCAAGTTTCCTACCTGTGCTTACAAGGAGTTAAGTAATTTTGGGCGCCTGAATAGAAAAGATTTTAATCCTCGAGGTCGCATTACAGGAGCGTGTTGCAAATAGTCTAACTACGCAGTGGAAGGGGTGTATAGAAGTTCAACATTAGTTTGCTCGAGGAGCAAAATTTATTACCACGGTAGGTAGAGGAAGCATTATTTTCACTTTTCAAGGTAGGTTTGTGTCTGCAAAACGGTCAAATTTCTATGAAATATTCAGGAAATGTGTGTATTGGAGATAGCTGGTCCCCTATGAAATTCATCACGATCAGATCAATTGAAGACACGCATACACAACCATTAATTTTAGAGTTTCCACCCAAATTCCATAACATTTTTTTGCACGGTTTGTCGTGTAGATGGTCCCCTATGAACTTCATCGCCTCAAGATTGATAGCAGCCTCTGCGCACGCTCAAACGTAAAATCCTTGTAACTACAATAACATCTTCAGTTGCCATCCGAATTCCGTGAAATTTTTTGGTACAATAATATGAGACTTTAGATGGTCTCTTATGATATCTATAATGATGAGGTCAGTGCGCATGCGCAAACGTGAGAACCTTGTAACAACCTTAAGTTTTACAGTTTCCATCCGAATTCGATAAAATCTTCTGAGATTGTGCTGGTTAGGGTGTGGATGGTTCCCTATGAAAATCATCACCCCCGGACTAGTAGTAGTTGCTGCGCATGCGCGAACGTGAATTCCTTATAACAGCCATAACTTTTACATTTTCCATCCGATTTCGAAGATGTTTCTCAGGACTGTTCAGATTAGCCTGTAGATGGTCCCCTGTGAGGGTAGTGGAAGGTACTTAAGGATTGATGTTTTGAGATTAACTACTATGTCTCGGATCACCTTTACAATCGGGTTATGGATACGAGGAAGCTATGTGCTACACCCACTTGAGAGTCGTTCTTAGTTAGGTACCATGTACCGATTTTGATGAAATTTGGTAGGTAGGCACAATTTGGGGTCTAGTTGTGCTACGAAGCTTTTGGTTGATGTCATTCACTTCTAAGGGGTGAAAAATAGAGGTTGTAAGTGCCCTAGCTCGATATATTAAACTTTTGTGTTATAATTTGCAGCGTTTTTTGATTTTTGTTTTGTTTATTTTTGATTAGGTACCATGTTTAATTGTAAGTTCTTGCAAGTGAATCCGTCAACTAAATAAAAATTTCCGTTAAGTTGATGTTTTCACACGGTCGCCCTTTTTTTGACCGACTTCAACGCGCCGAAGGCGCGCGAAAGAGGAGGTACTCAATTCGGGTTGTCGTGGGACGACGATTTTTTTTTTTTTTTTTTTTTTTTTTTTTTTTTTGTATGTCTGAACACCTTGCATTTCTTTATTCTGGTACCAATCTGTCTGGTTCTTTTTGAAATTAGTTCTACCAGTATCCGTGGTGGTCCCATTTCAAACAGATTTCATTTTGCTCTGTTAAAAGTATCGAAAATTTGTGAAAGAAGTTGAAAAACGTGGTTCCCGTTTTCGGGAATATTGGTCCGCATTCACTCTTCTTGCCCTGTGACTTCCGACTGAGTCGATGGAGGACCACTTGTGTATAGTCAAATTGAAGGTCTGATTGTAAGTTTTAAAATGATATACTATACGAGGGGGGTTCCGATAACTAAAAGGTGCTGCGGGGGATGGGAAACGGGGAAATTATAGTGGGTTATTCGCTCAGAACCTGCATGAGCCATATTAAACGTGTTTATGAACGCTCGAGTATGTGAGTTTTCCTACCAAATATGAAGGATAATCATAGTACTGTTAGTTAGGTATTCAACCAAGTGGCTGTAGCACATAGCTCCCTCATCACTAATAACATGATAGGGTAGGTAATAGTAAAGGAGATCGTCTGAACTGCATAGTGCCCTACCATAGTACAGTATGATACAGAGAGATGTAGTCCAGTTGGGTGATGAGTGAGTATTCTACCAAGTGGGAGTAGCACATAGCTCCATCGTCATTTATAATATAGTTGGGTATCTCATGGTATAGAAGATTGTCGGAATTGAATAGTGCCGTACCTAATATGAGGTATATAGTAAAACTAGGTGATGGGAGGGTATTCTACCAAGTGGCTGTTGCACATAGCTCCCTCGTCATTTATAATAAAGTTGGGTATCTCATGGTATAGGAGATTGTCGTAATTGAATAGTGCCGTACCAAATATGAGATATGTAGTACAATTTGGTGATGAAAGGGTATTCAACCAAGTGGGTATAGCACATAGCTTCCTCATCACTAATAACATGATTGGGTAGGTAATAGTAAAGGAGATCGTCAGAACTGCATAGTGCCGTACCAAATATGAGGTATATGGTAAAACTAGGTGATGAGAGGGTATTCTACCAAGTGGCTGTAGCACATAGCTCCCTCATCACTAATAACATGATTGGGTAGGTAATAGTAAAGGAGATCGTCAGAACTGCATAGTGTCGTACCAAATATGAGGTATATGGTAAAACTAGGTGATGAGAGGGTATTCTACCAAGTGGCTATAGCACATAGCTCCCTCATCACTAATAACATGATTGGGTAGGTAATAGTAAAGGAGATCGTCAGAACTGCATAATGCCCTACCATAGTATAGTAAGATACAGAGAGATATAGTCCAGTTGGGTGATGAGTGAGTATTCTACCAAGTGGGAGTACCACATAGCTCCATCGTCATTTATAATATAGTTGGGTATCTAATGGTATAGCAGATTGTCGGAATTGAATAGTGCCGTACCTAATATGAGGTATATAGTAAAACTAGTTGATGAGAGGGTATTCTACCAAGTGGCTGTAGCACATAGCTCCCTCGTCATTTATAATAAAGTTGGGTATCTAATGGTATAGGAGATCGATCTAGGAAATAGATCTACGTTCCGAAAACTGATCGAAAAACTGCGGGTAATTTAATTTCAAATTTATATTGAGGACCACTAAAAAGTGAAAAATAAAAAATAATATAAAATGGAAAAATAATAAAATAAAAACCTTTTTAACAAAAAAATGGACCGACCTCAAAAATGATGTCCGTTAACACCAAAAAGGGAAAAATAATAATCTCAGCGAAAACATACTTATGTAGTAGGTTGTTGAACATAGATACCTATCTAGTCAACAGATGGTATGTTGGAATACCAACACTTATTTGTAGTGTGATTCACACTTATTGTCACACTCATATCCTTCATCATATGATAGCAGTGACATACTACCGTATGCGTAGGTAGGTACGCAGTGAAGTCGCCGTCGTGCCCATCTGTAGACACAAACGTCTTCTAGATCTTCTACTTACCAACATATTACTCTTTTTCGCAAATATACATACCTCCAATACTACAAACATGCTTCCACACCGAGCATGAATGAAAATTCAGTTCGTTCAAGAATGTGGGAAGTTTTGAACGTTAATTAGGTAACAACGCTTTTGAAGGTATGTAGCTACATTACAATATGTCCATCAATATATTAAACAGTCTCATATAATGATAAAGTCTCAAAATACTCGTCACAACTATTCCTAGGGAGGTTCACACTTACTATCATACTCATATGGCAGAAGAGATTTACAAGGTACCTGATAGTTTGGGGACACATTTTAACTCAATGGTACATTCTCTTGTAATGCTAACCAGATCATCGAAGGAAGGTGCTTAGTTTGTGAGCTTGTGTCTACAGATGGGCACGACGGCGACTTCACTGCGTACCTACCTACGCATACGGTAGTATGTCACTGCTATCATATGATGAAGGATATGAGTGTGACAATAAGTGTGAATCACACTACAAATAAGTGTTGGTATTCCAACATACCATCTGTTGACTAGATAGGTATCTATGTTCAACAACCTACTACATAAGTATGTTTTCGCTGAGATTATTATTTTTCCCTTTCTGGTGTTAACGGACATCATTTTTGAGGTCGGTCCATTTTTTTGTTAAAAAGGTTTTTATTTCATTATTTTTCCATTTTATATTATTTTTTTGAAAGATTGGGTTTTAGTGTGGCAGAAATCCATTTTCTTACTGATTTAAAAGAACCATTCATGTTGGTAGCCCAAAACCTGGATATATTCATCCACATCTACTGACCTTATCTTATTAACTCTTACCTTTGAATTACCTCCGTATCATTGGTAAATTTGGTGTTAAGTACTCCTTGAAGAATACCGTCTTACTAGAATGAATGTCCTGCCTTTTAACTTTGTACCTACCAAGTACTGGATCACAGCCAGAGATGGGCGAATTCTTATTCATAAATACGATTATGAATACAAATCATATCTGCGATTTTATGATTATGAATACGAATACAGGTATGAATATGAATATGAATATGAATGCGAATACAATCTTATTCACACTTTAAATACGATTTTCCCCCTTATTCGTATTTTGAATACGATTTTATGATTTTTTCTATGATTTCCCCAAAAATCGAATTTTTTTGAACAATTTTCCCTGAAAATCATACTTTTTTTGTTATGATTTTCTCTCGA
The DNA here is from genome assembly GCA_009739505.2 of Apolygus lucorum. Taxonomy (NCBI): domain Eukaryota; kingdom Metazoa; phylum Arthropoda; class Insecta; order Hemiptera; family Miridae; genus Apolygus; species Apolygus lucorum. The sequence goes on from CM019176.2 coordinate 14,879,913, forward strand.
ACTCTGCACATATTTCTAACCTAACATTGTCAAAATAATCAATCAAAATTCGAAACGCTCACCAATTTTTTTAGGATTTTTCACGCAGAATCGAATGAGGCCAATACCAGGTCGCTACGACCAACTGAATAGAAAGAACGACGAAATGTCCGGTAAAAATTATAATTTTGTAATGATTTCCAGTGCTAATCGTTTAAAAAAAAGATTTTCTGCGGAAATTTCGTCGTACTTTCTATTCGGTTGGTCGTAGCGACCTGGTATTGGTCTCATTCGATTCTGCGTGAAAAATCCTATAAAAATTGGTGAGCGTTTCGAGTTTTTATTAATTATTTTGGCAAGTTTTGGGAGTGAAAACGACCAAAATTGCGGTAAAAATCATAATTTTTTAATGATTTTCAGTGCAAATTGTAAGAAAAATACGATTTTCAGCGGAAATTTCGTCGTAGTTTTTATATGGTTGGTCGTAGCGACCTGGTATTGGTCTCATTCGATTCTGCGAGGAAAATCCTATAAGAATTCATGAGCGTTTCGAATTTTTATTGATTATTTTGACAATGTTAGGTTATAAATATGTCCGGAGTTCCGGAGGAAATCATTTAAAAAAAATTTGATTTTCAGTGAAAATCGTTAAAAAAATTCGATTTTTGGGGAAATCGTAGAAAAAATCATAAAATCGTATTCAAAATACGAATACGGGGGAAAATCGTATTCAAAGTGTGAGTAAGATTGTATTCGTATTCATATTCATATTCATACCTGTATTCGTATTCATAATCATAAAATCGCAGATATGATTTGTATTCATAATCGTATTTATGAATAAGAATTCGCCCATCTCTGATCACAGCTCTTCAGTAACTTGGGGCGCCTGAAATGGGAAGAACAAATCCTCGAGTTTGCATGACATAGCCGTATTACAGAATAATATAACCGTTCAGTAGAAGGCGTGAAGTGTTCATATTTCATAGATTACGGTTCCCATTAGAACTTAGTAAATATTTCGATTTTAATGAACTGTTCTGCGTGTTCCTGTGAATCGGAGCAATGATGCCAATCATGCCACCGGAGCACCAGAAATATTTTGGATTTTCGAGAATTTCATAATGTTTTGTTTTCTGTTGCAACAGACTTCATCCAGTTCAGCGGCGCCTGATCGAAGTTTTTGCTGGAAGCGAAGGATGAACCTCCGTCGAGCACCTTCCCCTCAAGGATTTCCCGATGAAGCTCATCAACTGGTAACGTAGCACCGAACACTATACAATCCGGACTCCAAGTAAGTGGGAAAATGTCTAATATTTAGTACTAGTTTGGCCTACGAGTCCGGTTGTACTTGGGACGCCGAAGAGCTGAAGATTTCGTCAGTAGGTACTTGGATTTGGAGTATCAAAGCCAAATTAAGCATCCACTTTCTTGGTCGAACTGGATTTCGAGCTGGGGGACGAGAGCCATCGAAAATTCCGTGAATGATGTCAATACATTGATGGGGATGCGATAACAAGTCACGATTAGGTCTGGTGATCATGTGTCGTTTCACCTATTTCTCCAGTGCCAGTCATGGAGGTCACCATCACCTGATAATCATCCCTTCTTGTTTTTGTTCCTTCATCACTCCACGCTCCCCCTCTCCCTTCGCTTTACCACAAGCCAGGATGTGATGATCTCCAGACCAATTTTAAGTAAAGTAAACAACCATTTCAGGTTGGATTTTCGTCCGACTGCCATTCCTGGCGTCGCGGACGTCATCAGCTGTCTTCCTAAGGGAAGATCAGAATTTGTTCTGATGATTTCGCTCATGGCTTCCCATGGCCTCACCGCCCTGGGTTGGGACGAGGGAGAACTGCGACCGACGAACGGCGAATCCCAAACTCACGGCCCCTGCAACCGGTCCGAGTCTCGTCTCCAGAGACACATGCCGTAGCTCGCTCGGCCACAGCGCCGCCAAAACTTATCTCCAAACCAATTTGCGAAGGCTGAGGGAGGCGACAATGTTTCGCCAAAACATGTACTAACAACCAGATAAAAGTTGAACATACACTCCAAAACTTATCAACAATATGGTCACTCCGTCCACCCATCAACGGAATAAATAATTCCGTTTAGTAGGTTAGTCTCTCTTCATTTTTGATTGATTTGTAAGCATTCGTGGAGGCGATTTTGTGGGGCAAAGGGTGCGAGGGTGAGCTAGGAATGGGACATCATCATCATGGGAAAACATCGATGTCAATATTTCATAGAAACATCGATATCGATGAAACATCGTATGAAAAACATCGATGTCGATAACATCGTAGGGTTACAAATCGATGTTTTTCGCAAGCTGGAAGTTTAATTGACTTGTCAAATAATTAGAATCAAGGGAGAAAACCTGATGAGGCTGCTCTTCCTCCATTCATAAGAAGTAGATATTTTTTCTTTTGACGTGATTTATTTTACTGAATAACCTACACCATTATAATTTCTTTCTTTCGTGAAAAATTATGCGATTTTTATGCATTTCACTTCGATAACCCATACCTTTCCTCCCATTTCAATTATTGTTTCAAGCACGAAGAGACCTTTTACTCTTGTTTTCCAGTAATTATCTTGTTATATAAAATGATGGTATAACGGTAGGAGGTGTTCTTCTGGTTTAAAGTAAATTCAATGAAGTTATCTGGTCTGGAATTGGATTTTGTTTGGTTTCCTTGCAGTACCTAGTAGGTCAAATTTACCAAACGATGTTATCAATCTCTCCTTGACATATCGAAACATCGATATTTGATAAATATCGATGTCCCATTACTACCGTGAGCTCCCCAACCTACGCTGACAAGCTTTCAGCTTACTGCGGTTGGGACTTCATTTTGAATTAGTAATAATTTTATAATACTCATGCGGAATAATAATTGTATCATAGAATAATTCTATTCTCTTCCATTTTGTGACCAGATGAGTTGTACTTTATTTTGTATTAAGTAAACTTTTTCTAAGAATTAAGAAATATTAAAAAAAAATTAGGCCAGAACAGAACATCACCTAACCCTAGGATGGCACACCTATTTTTCGCATACATAAACGGCACACTGGGGTCAATTCTGACCCCAAAATTTAAATTCCTCTAATTTAAATTTAAGACAGAAATTTAAATTTATTTTTAGGTTGTAAAAATCTATTGATAGCCTGTTTGTTGAAATATATACAAAAAAACAGTTTAAACCAGGAACAAATTTCGGTTTTGAATATAATTTCGTAAAAAGTCAATAAAAATATGGAAATAAATGAAATTTCTAAAATTTGAAATTATATTTTGTTGATGGTTTTTTAAATAGATTCCACTATCAGCATTCCAAGTTGACAATATTTGGAATCAAATATTAAAAAAATCATTTAATTCTATGGAATAGTTTCGATAATAGATCAGCTCAAAGATGGCCCTTTTTTGAGTTTGACTGACGACTTTCACCAGCACTTTTATTTCTCTGCTTTTCAAAAAAATTGTATTATCACTCCTGTATTATTGTGAATTTTTATAGTATACTTGCTTTGGCTCAAAGTAGGGGATTATCACGGTAAATGGAAAAACAAGAAATTTAGAAATCAATATACGTAGGTATAAATCTAGTAGGTATAAACCTATGTATAAATCTTGGCACACCTATTTTTCGCATACATATATATTCTGACCCCAAAATTTAAAAGGCAAAAGAATGAATAGAAAGTCACAGTGGGGTCAAATAGTCCCCCACACAAAAAAAGTCAACCGATTATAGCACACTGGGGTCAGATGTGGCCCACAGCACGTTTGCAGGTTAACTGCACGAACTCTAGCGAGTGACTGACCTTAACCACTGACAAAGGGGCTCAGAAGGAGTTCCAACTTTATTTACAAAATATCCCTGTTCGAAGAAATTTTTTTTTTTTTTAATAGATACACGGCCAAATATAAATCGTGGGGTCACGAATGACCCCAGTGTGTCATCCTAGGGCTAACTCAGGAAAAAGAACCACATTGAAGTCAGTCTACATACCAAAATTCAACAGAATCGGTCCACGGGAACCACAGAGTACCGGAGACAAGTAGGGAACTAAGAAAGTGCCGCGTACGGCGGACGGACGTCAAAATTTGTATTCGATTTTCAGATTTTAAGTACCTACCTTGAAACGTAAACCAATAAAATTTATTTAAATTTATTTATCAAACATTTAATGTTTGGGGGCGGGAGGAAGCATTTTTATCTAATTATCCAAACTTAAGTTTCATGGTTTTCGATAAATGTGGTCACCTTTGTACCAAAAGTACCTGCTCATACGCTAACAAAACAAACCGGATTCAATCGTTGGCTTTTCACGATCGCCCGATTCTGCCGAAACCCATAGGAAGGGTGTTTGGAAGTTGATTCCTGAATAATTGCTGATGAGTTTTACGCCAATCAGATCCGCAAGAGCCACGGCACATATCCTGAGAGATTGACATTACATACTTACCGGTTAAACATTTTCAATGGTATTGTAGGTTGTATTTATGTAAGAAACCAGCAACTATATCGTAAAGTGAACAATTCATACCCTTAAATTATGATCAATGAGACATTTTTATGCCTTTTTAGGACGTCCCACAGTAAGACTTGGGCGTCCTTATGCGATTGATCTGGGGTAAAGTTGGACAACACTCAACAGAAAAATAATAATCACACACTAATCGTTTTTAGACCATTTTGAATCCAAATCCGCAAAAAACCATAGGTCAACGTCTGTGTGTGACAAAATCTTGTGTACTCTGCCCAGGCCTTAGTTTCCAACCGATTCGCGTGGTTCTTTAGGTTTATTATTTTTTTTGTTCGACGCGGAAATCTATCTAGTTGAGCACGACGTTGTCGGAATTTTGCCTTTTAAGGTGGTGTACGGGGGGGGGGGGGGGATGCTTAAAAACGCTGCAAATTATTACACAAAGGTTTATCATTCTTCTATATAGATTACTCGTCTGCAAAAAACATGGCTTTGTCATTGTTATCACCAACGAACATGAAGAAAAACATCGATCGCATTTTGATCGGATAAAATTCGAACGGAGATTGGGCCTCTTTTGCGATTCACACTCGTGTTTTTATTTATGCTTAAATTTATTTAATTTATTTACCTTAAATTCTTTTAGTGAGCGAACGGTTTGTCCTACAGAGCTCCGCGTGGTCTCCAAAAATTCTAAAAACTCAATACTATCTTCAATTGATAGAAAAACAATACGTTTATATAAAAAATTTTTGAGTTAGGGCGTTTTCAAAATTTCAACCCTTAAAGTGACCTACATCAACCAAAATCTTTGGGGGGCCCATATACCGAATTTAATCAAAATCGGTCAATGCTAACTGAGGAAAGTGCCTTTTGGAAAGGGGATTTTCTGAGGGGGGGGGGGGTTATTTTTTTTTCTTTTGGTCGATTCCAAAGGTTCATTATTGAAAATGATAAACCAAAAGTGCTTTTTAGGGCATAATCTTGTGTATTCTGCTCGGGCCTCGATTTCCAAACGATTTGCGTGTTACTTTTGCTTCCGAGTCTACCAAGGTAGCGGAAGCTTTGTTTTCACTTTTCAAGGACGAAAAAAAAAAAGTTCTCCAATATCAAAATTTTCACTCGCGTTTTGCATTTTAGACCTTTCTGAACAATTTTGGTTCCGTGTCTGTGTGTCTGTCTGTCTGTCATGAATTCCTTGTAACGCGCATAACTATACGAAGTTATTGTCCGATTTCAATGAAATTTTCAGGGATTGTGCGGGTTGGTGTGTAGACGGTCCCCTATGAAATTCATCATCCCCGGACTGATAGAAGCGACTGCGCATGCGCAAACGTGAATTCCCTTGTAACGTCCATAATTTCTTCATTTTCACCCGATTTCAATGAACTGTTCAGGGATGTTACAGATTAGTATTTAGATGGTCCCTATGAAAATCACCACCTTCGGACTGATAGTAGCCACTGCGCATGCGCAAACGTGAATTTCCTTGTAACGTCCATAATTTCCACCTTTTCAACCCGATTTCAATGAAATTTTCAGGGATTATGCGGATTAGGTTGTAGATGGTCCCCAATGAAGATCACCACCTTCGGACTGATAGTAGCCACTGCGCATGCGCAAACGTGAATTCCCTTGTAACGTCCATAATTTCTACATTTTCACCCGATTTCAATGAACTGTTCAGGGATGTTACAGATTAGTATTTAGATGGTCCCCTATGAAAATCACCACCTTCGGACTGATAGTAGCCACTGCGCATGCGCAAACGTGAATTCCCTTGTAACGTCCATAATTTCTTCATTTTCACCCGATTTCAATGAACTGTTCAGGGATGTTACAGATTAGTATTTAGATGGTCCCCTATGAAAATCACCACCTTCGGACTGATAGTAGCCACTGCGCATGCGCAAACGTGAATTTCCTTGTAACGTCCATAATTTCCACTTTTTCAACCCGATTTCAATGAAATTTTCAGGGATTATGCGGATTAGGTTGTAGATGGTACCCAATGAAGATCACCACCTTCGGACTGATAGTAGCCACTGCGCATGCGCAAACGTGAATTCCCTTGTAACGTCCATAATTTCTACATTTTCACCCGATTTCAATGAACTGTTCAGGGATGTTACAGATTAGTATTTAGATGGTCCCCTATGAAAATCACCACCTTCGGACTGATAGTAGCCACTGCGCATGCGCAAACGTGAATTCCCTTGTAACGTCCATAATTTCTAAATTTTCACCCGATTTCAATGAACTGTTCAGGGATGTTACAGATTAGTATTTAGATGGTCCCCTATGAAAATCACCACCTTCGGACTGATAGTAGCCACTGCGCATGCGCAAACGTGAATTTCCTTGTAACGTCCATAATTTCCACTTTTTCAACCCGATTTCAATGAAATTTTCAGGGATTATGCGGATTAGGTTGTAGATGGTCCCCAATGAAGATCACCACCTTCGGACTGATAGTAGCCACTGCGCATGCGCAAACCTGAATTTCATTGTAACGTCCATAATTTCTACATTTTCTACCCGATTTCAATGAACTTTTCAGGGATGTTACAGATTAGTATTTAGATGGTCCCCTATGAAAATCACCACCTTCGGACTGATAGTAGTCACTGCGCATGCGCAAACGTGAATTCCTTGTAACAGCCATAACTTCTACATTTTTCATCCGATTTCAATGAAATTTTCAGGGATGTTACAGATTAACTTGTTTTGATGTTTTGAGATTAACTACTATGCATCGGATCATCTATACAATCGGGTTATGGATACGAGGAAGCTATGTGCCACACCCACTTGGCAGACGTTTTTTATTTTACTGAGATAACTACTTATAACTTCTGAAAAATACTAACTATAGATAACTTCTGAGTTGCATATTATTTCACTCGATTATCAAAATTAGCAAGGGGATGGGTGAGTGGGGGGGGATAATATTCACAACATTTCGGTTCTTTTAAAGCTTACTACTCGTAATTGTAATCGAAGCTTTGAAATTGAGGAAAAATTTTCAATATACCACCGGATTTTCATGAATATTCTCTGTCCCACCATGGTGCCAGAACACCATAAACCGCTTATTTCGTGGTTTTTCGTGTTCCACCTTGAATACGGATGTGCTCTTCACGGACTACCCACCAAAACTAACAGATGAAAGTTCAACGTTACGACGTACAACCGCTTTGGCGCCAGACTGGCACCATTGGTGGAGGGGGGGGGGGGGGGAAGGTGAACTCGAATTAGCATGTTGGGTATCGTAGATCATGGATTTTGAAATGCTCTTCAAATTCGAGGCTTCCAAGCCGCTAGAAATGTTGGATAAGGGTAAAGGGGTTGGGGGGCTTCAATATTTCGTGCTTAAAATACTAAATAATATTAATCGAACGAAACAGTTTTGGAGCAAAAATTGTGTTACTGATGGGGGGTCTCGAGGGTACAGATTCAGATTCTGTACAAATAATGTCGTTCAACCCACACTAATTGCCCAACTAACTAATTCTGAGGGAGCTAAGGTGGTCGATTTTTTCACCAATTTCAAAACATCCTAAAAGAGGGAGGAGTTGTCTGTTTCGTGTGATATGGGAAAGGCGCTACCAACCTATTTTTCCTTTAAACCACAATATGATTTAATAGTTGGGTGATACCCACGGTAAGTTTTCAGATTCATTCAAAAACTGAGATCCATTGAGACGCCTAAGACCGTCGACTTGAGAGTGTCAGAGAAGTATTGCTGCTCCCTCGAAAACGTTCATCAAAACAAATGGAAACCGAGATGAGCTCCAACCAGAAGGTTGAAATGGAAATGCATATTATATGTCTCGGGGGCAACAGAAATCATGCGCCATGTCGCGAGTCTTCCCTGGTTGAGAGATAAATCCAAGAATTTCCCTGCCTTGGATCCAGCTGAATAAATGAGAGCGTTCCCCCACTCTGCTCTGCTCGCGTCTTCTCAAATATAAATCAAAAAGGCACACCTACCTCTCCTCTGCCTTCCTTTTTATACGTACCGAGAAATTGAAAGGACTGAGGAGTTCTGGATTCCGGAGAACTTTTTATAACTGCTCCCAGAACTGGCAGGGTTCTTTGATTAAAGTAGTAATTTTTTTGCATTCACAATTCATCCTACCTATAATTGAGGGAAACAATGAATATAAAAACCATCTGGTATGTCCATTGATAATATTCTAGTCAGAGGTAGGCAGTGGCGCCCGTTAGGTAGCGTCGCTGGGCAGCGATAAAAGTAGTTTTTGAGTGATCTATTCTTATTTTGTACCAGGCTACAACCCTACTCTTCTCCAACAGGAATACTGGATTTGGAGGAACTTGGAACGTAATTCGTCGTCTCAGTGCTACCTCTCCTTTCGTGCTTTGAGTGGCTTAACTTCGTATCGCTAGACTACGATTCCTGGAGGTATCATGGAAGATGAATATCATCTATAATTTGCCTATGTTAGTAAAAACTTCTCATTCTTAGGTCTGCTTTCCAACCAGAGTTTTCATGGACTTCTGAGGTGTTCTTCTCTCTTCATATCAGACGTCCTTCTATCTCCTCATATGCAATTAGCTAACCCAGAGTCTTACATATCACTCATACTGTCATAAATTTATCCATACAGATTTAGGACGTGCACATTTTTGGCTGATTACAGAAATGCAAGGTATTCAGACAACTTGCTGGATTTGTCTTTTCGTGCTTTGAGTGGCTTAACTTCGTATCGCTAGACTACGATTTCTGGAGGTACCATGGAAGATCGATATCGTCTATAATTTGCCTATGTTAGTAGATACTTAAGTTTTAAATCTAAAGTCTGCTTTCCTTTCAGAGTTTTCATTGTCTTCTGAGGTGTTCTTCTTGATAGGTACCTACCTAAAGCTCTAAGTAGGCGGAGCCTACCTATTCGATGATGTCACCCCCTCTCTCCTAATCTCGTCTTGTCAATAAACACCAGTCTACACATGCGATCCATCTCGTTCATTTCGATCCCTCTTTCAACATTTATTTCGATCAATTAAATATACTGCAATGGCGACGAGGACGTGTCAAAACAGTTCGTGAAGTAGTTCGTGAGTACCTTGTGGTGTTTAAAACGAATTTAAAACGAGTTTGTGGTGTTTAAAACGAGTTTCACAATGCCGAATCCGCCCGATGTGAGTAATCCCCGAGAAAAAACCCTCGAAGATCAGATCAAAAATCTTACTGATATTGTAGCAAAGTTAGCTGAATTTCAATTAAGTACCACCACTCGCCAACGACCTGCAGTACAAACTTCTACAGGGCCGAGTCGTGTAACTTTTCATTTTGAAGAATACAAGAGCTCAAGTGATGAACCGATATCGGATTATTTTGATAGGTTCAAACTACAACTCACTCTTTGTGAGATCGCATCGAACGATTGGGCTGATTATCTCAGAGTCCATATGGGAAATGAACTTAATACTGTTCTGAGAGATCTTATCTATCCTGCCGAACCCAAAGATAAGACGTACGATGAAATAAAACAGGCGTTGACAAAACATTACCAAGCTACGAAAAATAAGTTCAGTGAAGCAATAAAATTTAGAAGTATTGTTCAAGAATCAAATGAATCAGTAAACTCATTCGCGATGCGACTAAAAGCTGGAGCACGATACTGTGAGTTTAAAAGTTTTCTAGACTATTCTCTGATCGTTCAATTCATTCACGGAATTAATAATGATGCGATTCGAGATGCTATTGTGCTCAAAAAGCTTGAAAAATTCGATGAAGTCCTAGAGCTTGCACGGAATATGGAAGCTACACGATCTGCATCGTCTGACATAAAGTGTCAATCAGATGAGAAAGTTCACAAATTTTCTCGAGCTAGCCGTCCACGAGTGAAAAGTAATTATTCTCGTTCTCAGCGATCACGTTCACAAAGCAGAGCTAAGTCCCAGCAACATCAAAATCGTAGTAAAAGTACAAATTCAGATGGAAACCTCCCACCTTCGAAATGCACAGGGTGTGGTGAATTACATTGGCGGAAATATTGCCGATTTCGTGATACTGAATGTTCCTCTTGCCATAAACGGGGACATCTGTCAAAGGTATGCAGATCTAAAAATAATACTTTTGTAAAAAATAACGGCGAGCCTAAAAATAAATTTCACCAAACTACCTACGAGGAAGATCAAACCCATTCAGTTAATGATGAATCTCCATCGTACCCGTATTCTCCGCAGTCAAAAATCACGTGCTTCTGTGATAGTGATGATGCTGTACATTGCATTTCGGAGAGTATAATTTCAAAAAGACCGCCGCCCGCATTCATCACATTACTGATCAATAATAAACCCTTACAAATGGAATTGGACACCGGTGGTGTTTGTTCAATGGTGAGCGAGGTAGTTCTTGGAAAATTACTACCTACTTACAAGCTTCAGCCATCTCATCGAACATTTGTAAGTTACACGAAGGACAAATTTCATTGTTTGGGTTATTTGCCGGTTGAGGTGACTTTCAGAGGTCGTTCCAGGGTACTCGATCTATACGTCACAAATTTCAATACAGATAGCATCTTTGGTCGAGAATGGATCAGGGAATTTTCAGATTTGCTAACATTCGAAGAATTTTTCAAGGTAAAAATTAGCGATGTTGTACCTACTTCAGCCAAAACCCCTGTGTCTCAAGTAAATCCGCACTCCCAATCTCTCGACTCAGTACTACAAAAATACCATAACATTTTCAGTGAAACTGCAGGTACACTGAACGATGCACCTGTTGAAGTGAAGCTGCGTGCTGGAGCACAACCAGTATTTGCTCGTGCCCGCCAGGTTCCATATGCGCTTCGTGAGGCATATGCTGCAGAAATTGAGAAGAAAATTCAATCTGGTCTCTACACAAGAGTCACATCATCCGAATGGGCGTCTCCTACACATGTTGTAATGAAAGGGACCAAGATGAGGATCACGGGAGATTATAAAGCTACTCTCAATCCTCAAATCATTGTAGATGAGCATCCGATTCCTCGAATACAAGACCTCTTCCATAAACTTCGAGGCGCCAAGAAATTTTCCAAGCTCGACGTCGCTGACGCATTCATGAGTCTCAAATGCTCTGATGACTTCTGCAAAGCCATGACCCTTAACACTCCATCACATGGTCTGGTTCAACCTACTCGCGCTCAGTATGGTGTAGCAAGTATACCAGCCATCTGGCAGAGGAAAATGGAATCTGTCCTTCAAGACCTTCCCTGCGCAATTTGCTTTTTTGACGACATTCTGGTTTTTGCGGATTCGGAACTGGGAATGGTGCACGCGCTTGAAGCCACATTTGAAAAAATCCAAAAATCTGGTCTCAAGCTCCGAAAATCGAAATGTGAGTTCCTCCTTGATCAAATCCAGTTCTTAGGACACACAATCGATTCAGATGGACTCCACTGTCAGGATAAGCACGTTGAAGCTGTATTGGAATCAAAGCTCCCTACTACTGCAAGTGAGCTACAAACTTTTCTTGGCAAGGTGACGTATTACCATGCATTCATTCCGAACCTATCGTCGATTACTGCTCCACTTCGACAAATGGTCAAAGGAACAAAGTTCGAGTGGACTACCGATGGAAGAAAAGCGTACGAACTTCTCAAACAGGAACTTGCATCTGATCGTGTGCTTACTCCATATGACCCCAGTTTACCTCTGATATTGGCCACTGATGCGAGTCCAGTAGGCCTCGGTGCAGTATTGTCGCACTTGATGCCAGACGGCGTAGAACGACCGATAGCGTACGCCAGCAAATCACTTTCAGATACTGAAAAAAGGTACCCGCAGGTAGACAAGGAAGCCTTAGCAGTAGTCTGGGCCGTGAAAAGATTTTTCCAATTCCTGTATGCGAGAAAATTCACTCTCTATACAGATAATAAACCGATTTCTCACATTTTCGCTCCAGACGCCTCTCTACCTAAATTCACTTTGTCGCGCTGTGCAAACTACGCCAGTTATTTATGCAATTTCTCTTACAGCATAAAGTTCAAACCCAGCACACAAAACGCTAACGCTGATTTTCTCTCACGCGCACCATTGCCTTCCAACCCCGAAGATAGACAGCTTTCCTTCCAACTGGAAGAGAACAAAGAGGATCAAATGGATGAATTCGATGAATTTACTCAACTCCAAATTCGTCAAACCCCTCTGACATCTGAAGAGATTGCCAAAGAGACTTGCAGAGACCCACACTTGTCTTCAATTCTTGTTGCACTTCAAGAGGGCCAGAACCTACGATCGCTAGGCTGCACAGGCAATGAAGCTGAATTCACTTCATCAAGCGGTTGCCTCATGCTTGGTCACAGGGTCGTCATACCTCCAAAATTCCGCAAGGCAATCCTCGAAGAACTTCATGTGGCCCATCTGGGAATTGTCAAGATGAAGGGGCTAGCAAGGTCTCTCGTTTACTGGCCTGCAATCGATGGAGATATCGAAAAAGTAGCCAAGACATGTGCTGCCTGCCTTAAAAATTCCAAAATGCCTCCGCAATTCCGCTCTCACCATTGGGAATACCCAAGTGCACCAATGGAAAGAATCCACGTTGATTATGCTGGACCTATTCTAGGCAAATCAATTCTGGTAATAATCGACGCCTACTCGAAGTGGATGTTCGCAGAAGTCACCAATACTACTACAGCTCAAGCAACTTGCGATATTTTGGCTAAAATATTCGGTCAATTTGGTGTCCCGTCAGTTGTGGTTTCCGATAATGGACCACAATTCTCATCGAGCTTTTTCCATGATTTCTTGAAGGAAGAAGGAGTGCGATTTCATAAGACTACAGCACCATACCATCCATCAACGAATGGTCAAGCCGAGAGAGGAGTCCAAACTTTAAAAAGAGCAATAACATCTGCTGGCGCATCTCCAAATTCATTGCAAAAGTGCATAAACAAGTTCCTCCTCCAGTATCACAAATCTCCGCAACAAACAACTGGACAACCTCCATCACTACTATTTCTTGGAAGAACTATCAAATCCAGACTGGATCGAGTGACTCCTAACTTGAAGGCTCGAGTTGTTGAAAATCAGTCCAAGCAAAGCAACTCCACTACAAAACTCCGATCATTTTCTTCGGGAGATACCGTCTTGTACCGTTCATTCAACAAGAATACCGACCCATGGATGCCCGGAGTAATAGTGACTAAGCTGGGAGATGCACATTATGAGGTCGATAGCAATGGAACTCGTATGAAGAGACACGTTGATCAGCTGAAAACTCATAGCTACGTTTCTTCCAATACTCCAATTCCAACCAGAGAGAAATCTGATCGAAAAGTTCGAATTTTTGAGGTTTTGTCTCCACCCAAAAAGGACGTACAGCCAGAGATTAATGCGACGTCAAATCCTGAGAACTCAACTCCTCAGTTCAATCGTTCTTCCCTTGGATCACCATTTTTGGGCTTCAACACACCTCAAAGCAACGAAAGACCAATCCGTCGTGCTCTCCAATTCGAACCAACTAATTTGCCAAAACCTCTCAGAGAATCGAAGTCTGCCCCAGTCTCACCTCAAAATCCACCGAGACGATATCCTCAACGACAAAGGAGGGAACCAAAACGGTTTGGGATAAACTGTTAAAGCCTGCTTAATCTATTTGAAAAAAAAATTATATATTGTACCCCATTATATGAACTTGTAAGAATTTAGAAACTCATAATAATTGTGTTTATGTATGTAATTTGCTCATGTATCCTGTTTATCACATTTCACTAATCAATTTTATGTATCTCAAATAATTGGGAAAGATTTTGTTATTTCTGTGTGATTTTCATCTCTAAAATTTGAGTTTATATTTTTATAAAATGTTGTTACTAAATCAGCTAAATTTTCTAAAAATACGCCTGGTGAATGATAGGTACCTACCTAAAGCTCTAAGTAGGCGGAGCCTACCTATTCGATGATGTCACCCCCTCTCTCCTAATCTCGTCTTGTCAATAAACACCAGTCTACACATGCGATCCATCTCGTTCATTTCGATCCCTCTTTCAACATTTATTTCTATCAATTAAATATACTGCACTTCTCTTCTCTCTTCATATCAGACGTCCTTCTATCTCCTCATATGCAATTAGCTAACCCAGAGTCTTTCATATCACTCATACTGTCATAAATTTATCCATACAGATTTAGGACGTGCACATTTTTGGCTGATTACAGAAATGCAAGGTATTCAGACAACTTGCTGGATTTGTCTTTTCGTGCTTTGAGTGGCTTAACTTCGTATCGCTAGACTACGATTCCTGGAGGTACCATGGAAGATGAATATCATCTATAATTTGCCTATGTTAGTAAAAACTTCTCATTCTTACGTCTGCTTTCCAATCAGAGTTTTCATGGACTTCTGAGGTGTTCTTCTCTCTTCATATTAGACGTCCTTCTATCTCCTCATATGCAATTAGCTAACCCAGAGTCTTACATATCACTCATACTGTCATAAATTTATCCATACAGATTTAGGACGTGCACATTTTTGGCTGATTACAGAAATGCAAGGTATTCAGACAACTTGCTGGATTTGTCTTTTCGTGCTTTGAGTGGCTTAACTTCGTATCGCTAGACTACGATTCCTGGAGGTACCATGGAAGATGAATATCTAATATAATAAAACGCCAACCGTACGTACGTACGTACGTATGCACGGAGGGGTCGTGGGAGGCGGGACGAGTCGGATGGGCGGGAGGGGGGAATCGGAGGCGGGAGGAGCCGGAGGGAGTGGGATGCGGGGAGAGTCGGAAGAAGCGTTTTGCCTACTTTTAGTAGGCTTTTCAGCTAGTCATCTATAATTTGCCTATGTTAGTAAAAACTTCTCATTCTTAGGTCTGCTTTCCAATCAGAGTTTTCATGGACTTCTGAGGTGTTCTTCTCTCTTCATATCAGACGTCCTTCTATCTCCTCATATGCAATTAGCTAACCCAGAGTCTTACATATCACTCATACTGTCATAAATTTATCCATACAGATTTAGGACGTGCACATTTTAGGCTGATTACAGAAATGCAAGGTATTCAGACAACTTGCTGGATTTGTCTTTTCGTGCTTTGAGTGGCTTAACTTCGTATCGCTAGACTACGATTTCTGGAGGTACCATGGAAGATCGATATCGTCTATAATTTGCCTATGTTAGTAGATACTTAAGTTTTAATTCTAAAGTCTGCTTTCCTTTCAGAGTTTTCATTGTCTTCTGAGGTGTTCTTCTCTCTTCATATCAGACGTCCTCATATGCAATTAGCTATCCCAGAGTCGTTCATATTACTCATTGTCATAAATTTATCCATACAGATTTAGGACGTGCACATTTTTGGCTGATTCCTAATATTGCTAGTTAGCTACTCAAAATATCATAAAATCATTAAAAAATGCTGCAAATTATTACACAAAGGTTTATTATTTTTCTGTATAGATCACTCGCCTGCAAAGAATAAAGCTTTGCCATTGTCACTACCTATAACTATATTTTTGCTTCACAATCGATATGGAGAAATAATAAAATTAAAACATTTAAGTATAATAAAATTGTAAAGACATGCGAATTTTTGACTGATTCCTAATATTGCAAGTTACTCAAAATATCATAAAATCATAAAATGAAAAATGAAATAAAATTAAAAAATAATAATATTAAAATTGTAAAAAAAAAAAAAAATCATGATGATGTTTTTTGATTTTGATGTGGTGGACATTTTATTTCATGTAGGTATCCTTTTTGTAATTTTAAACCAAACCCTTTTCGCGAGATCTTGCTTTTCCTACAGCCATCAGAACATGAGATCGACAAAACCCATTATTCAGTCGTGTGATACACAGTGAGTACAGAGAAGAGTACACAGCCAGAGTTCATTGCACCACACTGTGCTCTATTCTGCGTGTAGGGAACACGTGTGCAAAGTCCTCAAGTACAGAGTACATAGTACATAGTACATAGTATAAAGATCAGAGTGCATAGTTCAAATCGCATAGTACAGAGTGCCGACTCTAAGTTTTGTGTGTTTTACGAATTCAACACATACTACAGAGTTTACTTGGAGACATAGTACGGGGCACATACTACAGAGTGAAAAGTACATAGTACAGATTTCATAATGCAAAGTGCATAGTGCATAGTACAAAGTACAAAGTGCATAGTACCTTCTCGCTTATAACGATTTTCTAATGGAGTTTCATCGACCTCATTTAATTTGTAGAATCTTTTTAATGACTGGTGGTTCATGAGTAGTTATGGTTTTGATTTCTGTGATACAGAAAAGGTGGAAAACCAAACCCATGTGCCTGTACATACTCGAATCTGGTTGGTCAAGCTCATTCAGCTGGTAAAACCCACTTGTTGTACTAAGTCTTTTATGCTGGCAGTGTCCACTCGTATCGAGTAATCAAGACAGGCATACCCGCTTGGCTGGCAGCTCTTACTGGCTTGAACATGCCTACTTGGCTGGCCATGCTTGCTAGCTCGATCCACCCGTCTATTAATTCGATTCTGATTACCAATTGATTTAGAACTGTCTCAGTAAGTTACGTGTCTATTATTTGAGTAACTGTTTATAGATTACTTATTTGTATTCGTTTGGAAGATTAAGACACATCATGCAAAAGTCAACGAGATCAAATCGGTGATCGTTATGTGATTAACCTTCACAAAATAATAAAAATTCATGAAAGGTCCACCATATTTTGGTTTGTTATTTCCAATAAATGCCCCTTTGGAATCGAGGAAGACATTTTTTTAATACTCCCTCAAAATTTGATGGTTCATAGGAATACTGTATTTGGAAGAGCATGCTGGGTTTATCGTTTCAGCACTACTTTCATCTCGTGCTTCGCAACTTGGTATTACGATTTCCCTTGTTTTATCTTGGCGGTACCATGGAAGATGGATATCGTCTAATATTTGTCTATGTTAGTAGATACTTAACTTCTCATTCTTAGGCCTGCTTTTCATTCAGCTTTTTCACGGACTTCTGAGGTGTTCTTCATTATTCATATTAGACGTCCTTCTATTTCCTCATATGCAATTAGCTAACCCACGGTCGTACCTACATATCTCTCATACTGTCATAAATTTATCCTTACAGATTTACGACAGGAAAAGTTTTGACTGATTCCCAACTCAATGATCAATAGGTACCTAACGCTTCCGAAGGTGAGTAGCTGCCTACGTTATAATATCTCCACCAATATAATAAACAAACTCAACTCACAGTTAATCCCCTGTTACCCTTAGATCAGTTCTCTTACTGGTGTTGGATCAGTTTCCTCAGAGATATTGAATTATTTCGATTCCATTTTCGGATCAGGTACCTACTTAAGTTTTAGATTGGTTACTATATTCTGGATCAATTACTCTAACGGAATTAAAAAACGTTTCTGAACTCTCTTTGAGGAACGTCAGTTTCAAGCTACATTATAATATGTCCGAAGATTTAATAAAGAATCACAACGCACAGCATATTCAACACACAGAATTCCCTATTATCCTCGAATCTGTTCCCGTACAGGTTTTACCTCAGTTTCCTCTTGGTTCTCGGATAAGTTTCTCAGATATATAGATTTAAATTCATTATTTGGGTCTAATCGGTTTCTATATTGTGGATCAGTTATTCCAATAGTATACCGATCACTTTCTCGACTATCACTGAAAATAGCTCTGATCGGAAGACTCAAAATACTCATCACAACAATTTCTAGGGAGATAAATACTTACTATCACAATCATAGTCATAAAAGCAGTTACTCACTTCCTAATATGTTGGGAACACATTTTAACTCAATGGAACTCACTCTTGTACTAAAATTATAGAGTATGAAAGGTAGTTAGTTTGTTTTTACAGATGGGCACGGGGGTGCCAAACGAACCTACCCACTCATGACCTAACTGTACTATCTCCCTCAAATTTTGTAGGATTCAATGCAGTTCTGACGATCTCCTATACCAATACCTACCGAACTATGTTTTGTATGACAAGGGAGCTATGAGCTACACCCACTTGGTAGAATACCCTCTCATCACCTAACTGTACTATCGCCTCAGATTTTGTAGGGAACTATGCAGTTCTGACAATCTCCTATACCAATACCTGACGAACTATGATTTGGATGACGAGAAAGCTATGTGCTACACCCACTTGGTAGAATAACCCCTCATCACCTAACTGGACTATATCCCTCATATTTGGTAGGAAAACGCACCTACTCGAGCTTTCTAAACATGTTTCTAATCACGTGGATGTAGCACAATCCACTTGGTAGAATACCCTCTCATCACCTAACTAAACAATATCCCAAGTAAAGTTTTGTACGGTATTATGCAGTTCTGACGTCCTAATATACCTACCGAAGTATGTTTTGGATGACGAGGAATCTATGTGCTGCACCCACTTGGTAGAAAAACCTCTCATCATCTAACTGTACTATCGCCCTCAAATTTTGTAGGGCACTATGCAGTTCTGACGATCTCCAATACCAATACCTAGAGAAATATGTTTTGGATGACGAAGAAGCTATGTACTATACCCACTTGGTAGAATACCCTCTCATCATCTAACTGTACTATCGCCCTCAAATTTTGTAGGGCACTATGCAGTTCTGACGATCTTCTATACCAATACCAACCGAACTATGTTTCGATGACGAAGAAGCTATGAGCTATTCCCCCTTGGTAGAATACCCTATCATCACCTAACTGTACTATCGCCCTCAAATTTTGTAGGGCACTATGCAGTTCTGACGATCTCCTATACCAATACCTACCACACTATGTTTTGGATGACGAAGAATCTATGTGCTGCACCCACTTGGTAGAATACCCTCTCATCATCAAACTGTACTATTGCCCTCAAATTTTGTAGGGCACAATGCAGTTCTGACGATCTTTTATACCAATACCTACCGAACTATGTTTTGGATGACGAAGAAGCTATGTGCTATTCCCCTTGGTAGAATACACTCTCATCACCTAACTGTACTATCGCACTCAAATTTTGTAGGGCACTATGCAGTTCTGAAGATCTCCAATACCAATACCTAGAGAACTATGTTTTGGATGACGAAGAAGCTATGTGCTATACCCACTTGGTAGAATACCCTCTCATCATCTAACTGTACTATCGCCCTCAAATTTTGTAGGGCACTATGCAGTTCTGACGATCTTCTATACCAATACCTACCAAACTATGTTTTGAATGACGAGGAATCTATGTGCTATACCCACTTGGTAGAATACCCACTCATCACCTAACTGTACTATCGCACTCAAATTTAGTAGGGCACTATGCAGTTCTGACGATCTCCAATACCAATACCTAGAGAACTATGTTTTGGATGACGAAGAAGCTATGTGCTATACCCACTTGGTAGAATACCCTCTCATCATCTAACTGTACTATCGCCCTCAAATTCTGTAGGGCACTATGCAGTTCTGACGATCTCCAATACCAATACCTACCGAACTATGTTTTGGATGACGAAGAAGCAATGTGCTATTCCCATTGGTAGAATACCCTCTCATCACCTAACTGTACTATCGTCCTCAAATTTTGTAGGGCACTATGCAGTTCTGACGATCTCCTACACCAATACCTAGAGAACTATGTTTTGGATGAGGAAAAGCTATGTGCTATACCCACTTGGTAGAATACCCTCTCATCATCTAACTGTACTATCGCCCTCAAATATTGTAGGGCACTATGCAGTTCTGACGATCTCCAATACCAATACCTAGAGAACTATGTTTTGGATGACGAAAAAACTATGTGCTATGAGTACCTACTTGGTAGAATACCCTCTCATCACCTAACTGTACTATCGTTCTCAAATTTGGTAGCGCACAGTGCAGTTCTGACGATCTCCTATACCAATACCTGACGAACTATGATTTGGATGACGAGAAAGCTATGTGCTACACCCACTTGGTAGAATAACCCCTCATCACCTAACTGGACTATATCCCTCATATTTGGTGGGAAAACGCAACTACTCGAGCTTTCCAAACATGTTTCTAATCACGTGGATGTAGCACAATCCACTTGGTAGAATACCCTCTCATCACCTAACTAAACAATATCCCAAGTAAAGTTTTGTACGGTATTATGTAGTTCTGACGTCCTAATATACCTACCGAAGTATGTTTTGGATGACGAGGAATCTATGTGCTGCACCCACTTGGTAGAAAACCCTCTCATCATCTAACTGTACTATCGCCCTCAAATTTTGTAGGGCACTATGCAGTTCTGACGATCTTCTATACCAATACCTACCGAACTATGTTTCGATGACGAAGAAGCTATGTGCTATTCCCCCTTGGTAGAATACCCTATCATCACCTAACTGTACTATCGCCCTCAAATTTTGTAGGGCACTATGCAGTTCTGACGATCTCCGATACCAATACCTAGAGAAATATGTTTTGAATGACGAAGAAGCTATGTACTATACCCACTTGGTAGAATACCCTCTCATCATCTAACTGTACTATCGCCCTCAAATTTTGTAGGGCACTATGCAGTTCTGACGATCTTCTATACCAATACCTACCGAACTATGTTTCGATGACGAAGAAGCTATGTGCTATACCCACTTGGTAGAATACCCTATCATCACCTAACTGTACTATCGCCCTCAAATTTTGTAGGGCACTATGCAGTTCTGACGATCTTCTATACCAATACCTACCGAACTATGTTTCGATGACGAAGAAGCTATGTGCTATTCCCCCTTGGTAGAATACCCTATCATCACCTAACTGTACTATCGCCCTCAAATTTTGTAGGGCACTATGCAGTTCTGACGATCTCCTATACCAATACCTAGAGAACTATGTTTTGGATGACGAAGAAGCTATGTGCTATACCCACTTGGTAGAATACCCTCTCATCATCCAACTGTACTATCACCCTCAAATTTTGTAGGGCACTATGCAGTTCTGACGATCTCCAATACCAATACCTAGAGAACTATGTTTTGGATGACGAAGAAGCTATGTGCTATACCCACTTGGTAGAATACCCTCTCATCATCTAACTGTACTATCGCCCTCAAATTCTGTAGGGCACTATGCAGTTCTGACGATCTCCAATACCAATACCTAGAGAACTATGTTTTGGATGACGAAGAAGCTATGTGCTATACCCACTTGGTAGAATACCCACTCATCACCTAACTGTACTATTGCACTCAAATTTTGTAGGGCACTATGCAGTTCTGACGATCTCCAATACCAATACCAAGAGAACTATGTTTTGGATGACGAAGAAGCTATGTGCTATACCCACTTGGTAGAATACCCTATCATCACCTAACTGTACTATCGCCCTCAAATTTTGTAGGGCACTATGCAGTTCTGACGATCTCCGATACCAATACCTAGAGAAATATGTTTTGGATGACGAAGAAGCTATGTACTGTACCCACTTGGTAGAATACCCTCTCATCATCTAACTGTACTATCGCCCTCAAATTCTGTAGGGCACTATGCAGTTCTGACGATCTCCAATACCAATACCTACCGAACTATGTTTTGGATGACGAAGAAGCAATGTGCTATTCCCCCTTGGTAGAATACCCTATCATCACCTAACTGTACTATTGCACTCAAATTTTGTAGGGCACTATGCAGTTCTGACGATCTTCTATACCAATACCTACCGAACTATGTTTCGATGACGAAGAAGCTATGTGCTATTCCCCCTTGGTAGAATACCCTATCATCACCTAACTGTACTATCGCCCTCAAATTTTGTAGGGCACTATGCAGTTCTGACGATCTCCGATACCAATACCTAGAGAAATATGTTTTGGATGACGAAGAAGCTATGTACTATACCCACTTGGTAGAATACCCTCTCATCATCTAACTGTACTATCGCCCTCAAATTCTGTAGGGCACTATGCAGTTCTGACGATCTCCAATACCAATACCTACCGAACTATGTTTTGGATGACGAAGAAGCAATGTGCTATTCCCATTGGTAGAATACCCTCTCATAACCTAACTGTACTATCGTCCTCAAATTTTGTAGGGCACTATGCAGTTCTGACGATCTCCTATACCAATACCTAGAGAACTATGTTTTGGATGACGAAAAAGCAATGTGCTATACCCACTTGGTAGAATACCCTCTCATCATCTAACTGTACTATCGCCCTCAAATATTGTAGGGCACTATGCAGTTCTGACGATCTCCAATACCAATACCTAGAGAACTATGTTTTGGATGACGAAGAAGCTATGTGCTATACCCACTTGGTAGAATACCCTCTCATCATCTAACTGTACTATCGCCCTCAAATTTTGTAGGGCACTATGCAGTTCTGACGATCTTTTATACCAATACCTACCGAACTACATTTTGGATGACGAAGAAGCTATGTGCTATTCCCCTTGTTAGAATACCCTCTCATCACCTAATTGTACTATCGCCCTCAAATTTTGTAGGGCACTATGCAGTTCTGACGATCTCCAATACCAATACCTAGAGAACTATGTTTTGGATGACGAAGAAGCTATGTGCTATACCCACTTGGTAGAATACCGTCTCATCACCTTATTAAACAATATCCCAAGTAAAGTTTTGTACGGTATTATGCAGTTCTGACGTCCTACTATACCAATACCTAGAGAACTATGTTTTGGATGACGAAGAAGCTATGTGCTATACCCACTAGGTAGAAAACCCACTCATCATCAAACTGTACTATCGCCCTCAAATTAGGTGGAGCACTATGCAGTTCAGACGATCTCCTATACCAATACCTACCGAACTATGTTTTGGATGACGAAGAAGCTATGTGCTATACCCACTTGGTAGAATACCCTCTCATCATCTAACTGTACTATCGCCCTCAAATTCTGTAGGGCACTATGCAGTTCTGAGTATCTCCAATACCAATACCTAGAGAACTATGTTTTGGATGACGGAGAAGCTATGTGCTATACCCACTTGGTAGAATACCCACTCATCACCTAACTGTACTATTGCACTCAAATTTTGTAGGGCACTATGCAGTTCTGACGATCTCCAATACCAATACCAAGAGAACTATGTTTTGGATGACGAAGAAGCTATGTGCTATACCCACTTGGTAGAATACCCTCTCATCATCTAACTGTACTATCGCCCTCAAATTCTGTAGGGCACTATGCAGTTCTGACGATCTCCTATACCAATACCTAGAGAACTATGTTTTGGATGACGAAAAAGCAATGTGCTATACCCACTTGGTAGAATACCCTCTCATCATCTAACTGTACTATCGTCCTCAAATTTTGTAGGGCACTATGCAGTTCTGACGATCTCCTATACCAATACCTAGAGAACTATGTTTTGGATGACGAAAAAGCAATGTGCTATACCAACTTGGTAGAATACCCTCTCATCACCTAACTGTACTATCGTCCTCAAATTTTGTAGGGCACTATGCAGTTCTGACGATCTCCTATACCAATACCTAGAGAACTATGTTTTGGATGACGAAAAAGCAATGTGCTATACCCACTTGGTAGAATACCCTCTCATCATCTAACTGTACTATCGCCCTCAAATATTGTAGGGCACTATGCAGTTCTGACGATCTCCAATACCAATACCTAGAGAACTATGTTTTGGATGACGAAGAAGCTATGTGCTATACCCACTTGGTAGAATACCCTCTCATCACCTAACTATACTATCGTCCTCAAATTTTGTAGGGCACTATGCAGTTCTGACGATCTCCTATACCAATACCTAGAGAACTATGTTTTGGATGACGAAAAAGCAATGTGCTATACCCACTTGGTAAAATACCCTCTCATCATCTAACTGTACTATCGCCCTCAAATATTGTAGGGCACTATGCAGTTCTGACGATCTCCTATACCAATACCTAGAGAACTATGTTTTGGATGACGAAAAAGCAATGTGCTATACCCACTTGGTAGAATACCCTCTCATCATCTAACTGTACTATCGCCCTCAAATATTGTAGGGCACTATGCAGTTCTGACGATCTCCAATACCAATACCTAGAGAACTATGTTTTGGATGACGAAGAAGCTATGTGCTATACCCACTTGGTAGAATACCCTCTCATCATCTAATTGTACTATCGCCCTCAAATTTTGTAGGGCACTATGCAGTTCTGACGATCTCCAATACCAATACCTAGAGAACAATATTTTGGGTGACGAAGAAGCTATGTGCTATACCCACTTGGTAGAATACCGTCTCATCACCTTATTAAACAATATCCCAAGTAAAGTTTTGTACGGTATTATGCAGTTCTGACGTCCTACTATACCAATACCTAGAGAACTATGTTTTGGATGACGAAGAAGCTATGTGCTATACCCACTAGGTAGAAAACCCTCTCATCATCAAACTGTACTATCGCCCTCAAATTAGGTGGAGCACTATGCAGTTCAGACGATCTCCTATACCAATACCTACCGAACTATGTTTTGGATGACGAAGATGCTATGTGCTACACCCACTTGGTAGAATACCCTCTCTTCTCCTAACTGTACTATTGCCCTCAAATTTTGTAGGGCACTATCCAGTTCTCCTATACCAATACCTAACAAACTTTGTTTTGGATGACGAGGAAGCTATGTGCTACACCCACTTGGTAGAATGCCCCATAATCACCTAACTGTACCATATCCCTCAAGTTCTGTAGAGCCCAATGCAGTACTGACGATCTCCTATACCAATACGTACTGAACTATTTTTTGGACGACGAGGAAGCTATGTGCTACACCCACTTGGTAGAATACCCTCTAATCACTTAACTGTACTTTATCCCTCAAGTATTGTAGGGTCCTATGCAGTTCTTACGATTTCCTATACCAATACCTACTGAACTATGTTTTAGATGAGGAGGAAGCTATGTGCTGCACCCACTTGGTAGAATACCCTCTCTTCACCTAACTGTACTATCGCCCTCAAATTTCGTGGGGCACCATGCAGTTCTGACGATCTCCCATACCAATACCTACCGAACTATTTTTTGGACGACGAGGAAGCTATGTGCTACACCCACTTGGTAGAATACGCTCTAATCACCTAACTGTACTATATTACTCAAGTTCTGTAGGGTCCTATGCAGTTCTTACAATCTCCTATACCAATACCTACTGAACTATTTTTTAGATGACGAAGAAGCCATGTGCTGCACCCACTTGGTAGAACACCCTCTCTTCACCTAACTGTACTATCGCCCTCAAATTTTGTAGGGCACTATGCAGTTCTGACGATCTCCTATACCAATACCTACCGAACTATTTTTCGGACGACGAGGAAGCTATGTGCTACACCCACTTGGTAGAATACCCTCTAATCACTTAGCTGTAATATATCCCTCAAGTATTGTAGGGTCCTATGCAGTTCTTACGATCTCCTATACCAATACCTACTGAACTATGTTTTAGATGAGGAGGAAGCTATGTGCTGCACCCACTTGGTAGGATACCCTCTCTTCACCTGACTGTACTATCGCCCTCACATGTTGTAGGGCACTATGCAGTTCTGACGATCTCCTACCGTACCTACCCGAATAGCTAACGAACTATTTTTTGGATGACGAGGAAGCTATGTGCTACACCCCCTTGGTAGAATATCCTCTCATCATCAAACTGTATTATCGCCCTCAAATTTCGTAGTGCACTATGCAGTTCTGACGATCTTCTATACCTATACCTACGAAACTATGTTTTGGGTGTCAAGGAAGCTATGTGCTACACCCACTTGGTAGAATACCCTCTAGTCACCTAACTTTACTATATCCCTCAAGTATTGTAAGGTCTTATGCAGTTCTTACGATCTTCTATACCAATACCTACCAAACTATGTTTTTGATGATGAAGAAGCTATGTGCTATACCCACTAGGTAGAATACCCTCTCATCATCAAACTGTACTATCGCCCTCAAATTTTGTGGGGCACTATGCAGTTCTGATGATCTCCTATACAAACACCAACCGAACTATGTTTTGGATGACGAAGAAGCTATGTGCTACACCCACTTGGTAGAATACCCTCTCTTCTCCTAACTGTACTATCGCCCTCAAATTTTGTAGGGCACTATTCAGTTCTCCTATACCAATACCTAACGAACTTTGTTTTGGATGACGAGGAAGCTATGTGCTACACCCACTTGGTAGAATACCCTAACTAATCTAATCACCTAACTGTACCATATCCCTCAAGTTCTGTAGAGCCCTATGCAGTTCTGACGATCTCCAATACCAATATGTACTGAACTATGTTTTGTATGACGAGGAAGCTATGTGCTGCACCCACTTGGTAGAATACCCTCTCTTCACCTAACTGTACTATCGCCCTCAAATTTTGTAGGGCACTATGCAGTTCTGACGATCTCCAATACCAATACCTAGAGAACTATATTTTGGATGACGAAGAAGCTATGTGCTATACCCACTTGGTAGAATACCGTCTCATCACCTTATTAAACAATATCCCAAGTAAAGTTTTGTACGGTATTATGCAGTTCTGACGTCCTACTATACCAATACCTAGAGAACTATGTTTTGGATGACGAAGAAGCTATGTGCTATACCCACTAGGTAGAAAACCCACTCATCATCAAACTGTACTATCGCCCTCAAATTAGGTGGAGCACTATGCAGTTCAGACGATCTCCTATACCAATACCTACCGAACTATGTTTCGATGACGAAGAAGCTATGTGCTATTCCCCCTTGGTAGAATACCCTATCATCACCTAACTGTACTATCGCCCTCAAATTTTGTAGGGCACTATGCAGTTCTGACGATCTCCGATACCAATACCTAGAGAAATATGTTTTGGATGACGAAGAAGCTATGTACTATACCCACTTGGTAGAATACCCTCTCATCATCTAACTGTACTATCGCCCTCAAATTTTGTAGGGCACTATGCAGTTCTGACGATCTTCTATACCAATACCTACCGAACTATGTTTCGATGACGAAGAAGCTATGTGCTATACCCACTTGGTAGAATACCCTATCATCACCTAACTGTACTATCGCCCTCAAATTTTGTAGGGCACTATGCAGTTCTGACGATCTTCTATACCAATACCTACCGAACTATGTTTCGATGACGAAGAAGCTATGTGCTATTCCCCCTTGGTAGAATACCCTATCATCACCTAACTGTACTATCGCCCTCAAATTTTGTAGGGCACTATGCAGTTCTGACGATCTCCTATACCAATACCTAGAGAACTATGTTTTGGATGACGAAGAAGCTATGTGCTATACCCACTTGGTAGAATACCCTCTCATCATCCAACTGTACTATCACCCTCAAATTTTGTAGGGCACTATGCAGTTCTGACGATCTCCAATACCAATACCTAGAGAACTATGTTTTGGATGACGAAGAAGCTATGTGCTATACCCACTTGGTAGAATACCCTCTCATCATCTAACTGTACTATCGCCCTCAAATTCTGTAGGGCACTATGCAGTTCTGACGATCTCCAATACCAATACCTAGAGAACTATGTTTTGGATGACGAAGAAGCTATGTGCTATACCCACTTGGTAGAATACCCACTCATCACCTAACTGTACTATTGCACTCAAATTTTGTAGGGCACTATGCAGTTCTGACGATCTCCAATACCAATACCAAGAGAACTATGTTTTGGATGACGAAGAAGCTATGTGCTATACCCACTTGGTAGAATACCCTATCATCACCTAACTGTACTATCGCCCTCAAATTTTGTAGGGCACTATGCAGTTCTGACGATCTCCGATACCAATACCTAGAGAAATATGTTTTGGATGACGAAGAAGCTATGTACTGTACCCACTTGGTAGAATACCCTCTCATCATCTAACTGTACTATCGCCCTCAAATTCTGTAGGGCACTATGCAGTTCTGACGATCTCCAATACCAATACCTACCGAACTATGTCTTGGATGACGAAGAAGCAATGTGCTATTCCCCCTTGGTAGAATACCCTATCATCACCTAACTGTACTATTGCACTCAAATTTTGTAGGGCACTATGCAGTTCTGACGATCTTCTATACCAATACCTACCGAACTATGTTTCGATGACGAAGAAGCTATGTGCTATTCCCCCTTGGTAGAATACCCTATCATCACCTAACTGTACTATCGCCCTCAAATTTTGTAGGGCACTATGCAGTTCTGACGATCTCCGATACCAATACCTAGAGAAATATGTTTTGGATGACGAAGAAGCTATGTACTATACCCACTTGGTAGAATACCCTCTCATCATCTAACTGTACTATCGCCCTCAAATTCTGTAGGGCACTATGCAGTTCTGACGATCTCCAATACCAATACCTACCGAACTATGTTTTGGATGACGAAGAAGCAATGTGCTATTCCCATTGGTAGAATACCCTCTCATAACCTAACTGTACTATCGTCCTCAAATTTTGTAGGGCACTATGCAGTTCTGACGATCTCCTATACCAATACCTAGAGAACTATGTTTTGGATGACGAAAAAGCAATGTGCTATACCCACTTGGTAGAATACCCTCTCATCATCTAACTGTACTATCGCCCTCAAATATTGTAGGGCACTATGCAGTTCTGACGATCTCCAATACCAATACCTAGAGAACTATGTTTTGGATGACGAAGAAGCTATGTGCTATACCCACTTGGTAGAATACCCTCTCATCATCTAACTGTACTATCGCCCTCAAATTTTGTAGGGCACTATGCAGTTCTGACGATCTTTTATACCAATACCTACCGAACTACATTTTGGATGACGAAGAAGCTATGTGCTATTCCCCTTGTTAGAATACCCTCTCATCACCTAATTGTACTATCGCCCTCAAATTTTGTAGGGCACTATGCAGTTCTGACGATCTCCAATACCAATACCTAGAGAACTATGTTTTGGATGACGAAGAAGCTATGTGCTATACCCACTTGGTAGAATACCGTCTCATCACCTTATTAAACAATATCCCAAGTAAAGTTTTGTACGGTATTATGCAGTTCTGACGTCCTACTATACCAATACCTAGAGAACTATGTTTTGGATGACGAAGAAGCTATGTGCTATACCCACTAGGTAGAAAACCCACTCATCATCAAACTGTACTATCGCCCTCAAATTAGGTGGAGCACTATGCAGTTCAGACGATCTCCTATACCAATACCTACCGAACTATGTTTTGGATGACGAAGAAGCTATGTGCTATACCCACTTGGTAGAATACCCTCTCATCATCTAACTGTACTATCGCCCTCAAATTCTGTAGGGCACTATGCAGTTCTGACGATCTCCAATACCAATACCTAGAGAACTATGTTTTGGATGACGGAGAAGCTATGTGCTATACCCACTTGGTAGAATACCCACTCATCACCTAACTGTACTATTGCACTCAAATTTTGTAGGGCACTATGCAGTTCTGACGATCTCCAATACCAATACCAAGAGAACTATGTTTTGGATGACGAAGAAGCTATGTGCTATACCCACTTGGTAGAATACCCTCTCATCATCTAACTGTACTATCGCCCTCAAATTCTGTAGGGCACTATGCAGTTCTGACGATCTCCTATACCAATACCTAGAGAACTATGTTTTGGATGACGAAAAAGCAATGTGCTATACCCACTTGGTAGAATACCCTCTCATCATCTAACTGTACTATCGTCCTCAAATTTTGTAGGGCACTATGCAGTTCTGACGATCTCCCATACCAATACCTAGAGAACTATGTTTTGGATGACGAAAAAGCAATGTGCTATACCAACTTGGTAGAATACCCTCTCATCACCTAACTGTACTATCGTCCTCAAATTTTGTAGGGCACTATGCAGTTCTGACGATCTCCTATACCAATACCTAGAGAACTATGTTTTGGATGACGAAAAAGCAATGTGCTATACCCACTTGGTAGAATACCCTCTCATCATCTAACTGTACTATCGCCCTCAAATATTGTAGGGCACTATGCAGTTCTGACGATCTCCAATACCAATACCTAGAGAACTATGTTTTGGATGACGAAGAAGCTATGTGCTATACCCACTTGGTAGAATACCCTCTCATCACCTAACTATACTATCGTCCTCAAATTTTGTAGGGCACTATGCAGTTCTGACGATCTCCTATACCAATACCTAGAGAACTATGTTTTGGATGACGAAAAAGCAATGTGCTATACCCACTTGGTAAAATACCCTCTCATCATCTAACTGTACTATCGCCCTCAAATATTGTAGGGCACTATGCAGTTCTGACGATCTCCTATACCAATACCTAGAGAACTATGTTTTGGATGACGAAAAAGCAATGTGCTATACCCACTTGGTAGAATACCCTCTCATCATCTAACTGTACTATCGCCCTCAAATATTGTAGGGCACTATGCAGTTCTGACGATCTCCAATACCAATACCTAGAGAACTATGTTTTGGATGACGAAGAAGCTATGTGCTATACCCACTTGGTAGAATACCCTCTCATCATCTAATTGTACTATCGCCCTCAAATTTTGTAGGGCACTATGCAGTTCTGACGATCTCCAATACCAATACCTAGAGAACTATATTTTGGATGACGAAGAAGCTATGTGCTATACCCACTTGGTAGAATACCGTCTCATCACCTTATTAAACAATATCCCAAGTAAAGTTTTGTACGGTATTATGCAGTTCTGACGTCCTACTATACCAATACCTAGAGAACTATGTTTTGGATGACGAAGAAGCTATGTGCTATACCCACTAGGTAGAAAACCCTCTCATCATCAAACTGTACTATCGCCCTCAAATTAGGTGGAGCACTATGCAGTTCAGACGATCTCCTATACCAATACCTACCGAACTATGTTTTGGATGACGAAGATGCTATGTGCTACACCCACTTGGTAGAATACCCTCTCTTCTCCTAACTGTACTATTGCCCTCAAATTTTGTAGGGCACTATCCAGTTCTCCTATACCAATACCTAACAAACTTTGTTTTGGATGACGAGGAAGCTATGTGCTACACCCACTTGGTAGAATGCCCCATAATCACCTAACTGTACCATATCCCTCAAGTTCTGTAGAGCCCAATGCAGTACTGACGATCTCCTATACCAATACGTACTGAACTATTTTTTGGACGACGAGGAAGCTATGTGCTACACCCACTTGGTAGAATACCCTCTAATCACTTAACTGTACTTTATCCCTCAAGTATTGTAGGGTCCTATGCAGTTCTTACGATCTCCTATACCAATACCTACTGAACTATGTTTTAGATGAGGAGGAAGCTATGTGCTGCACCCACTTGGTAGAATACCCTCTCTTCACCTAACTGTACTATCGCCCTCAAATTTCGTGGGGCACCATGCAGTTCTGACGATCTCCCATACCAATACCTACCGAACTATTTTTTGGACGACGAGGAAGCTATGTGCTACACCCACTTGGTAGAATACGCTCTAATCACCTAACTGTACTATATTACTCAAGTTCTGTAGGGTCCTATGCAGTTCTTACAATCTCCTATACCAATACCTACTGAACTATTTTTTAGATGACGAAGAAGCCATGTGCTGCACCCACTTGGTAGAACACCCTCTCTTCACCTAACTGTACTATCGCCCTCAAATTTTGTAGGGCACTATGCAGTTCTGACGATCTCCTATACCAATACCTACCGAACTATTTTTCGGACGACGAGGAAGCTATGTGCTACACCCACTTGGTAGAATACCCTCCAATCACTTAGCTGTAATATATCCCTCAAGTATTGTAGGGTCCTATGCAGTTCTTACGATCTCCTATACCAATACCTACTGAACTATGTTTTAGATGAGGAGGAAGCTATGTGCTGCACCCACTTGGTAGGATACCCTCTCTTCACCTGACTGTACTATCGCCCTCACATGTTGTAGGGCACTATGCAGTTCTGACGATCTCCTACCGTACCTACCCGAATAGCTAACGAACTATTTTTTGGATGACGAGGAAGCTATGTGCTACACCCCCTTGGTAGAATATCCTCTCATCATCAAACTGTATTATCGCCCTCAAATTTCGTAGTGCACTATGCAGTTCTGACGATCTTCTATACCTATACCTACGAAACTATGTTTTGGGTGTCAAGGAAGCTATGTGCTACACCCACTTGGTAGAATACCCTCTAGTCACCTAACTTTACTATATCCCTCAAGTATTGTAAGGTCTTATGCAGTTCTTACGATCTTCTATACCAATACCTACCAAACTATGTTTTTGATGATGAAGAAGCTATGTGCTATACCCACTAGGTAGAATACCCTCTCATCATCAAACTGTACTATCGCCCTCAAATTTTGTGGGGCACTATGCAGTTCTGATGATCTCCTATACAAACACCAACCGAACTATGTTTTGGATGACGAAGAAGCTATGTGCTACACCCACTTGGTAGAATACCCTCTCTTCTCCTAACTGTACTATCGCCCTCAAATTTTGTAGGGCACTATTCAGTTCTCCTATACCAATACCTAACGAACTTTGTTTTGGATGACGAGGAAGCTATGTGCTACACCCACTTGGTAGAATACCCTAACTAATCTAATCACCTAACTGTACCATATCCCTCAAGTTCTGTAGAGCCCTATGCAGTTCTGACGATCTCCAATACCAATATGTACTGAACTATGTTTTGTATGACGAGGAAGCTATGTGCTGCACCCACTTGGTAGAATACCCTCTCTTCACCTAACTGTACTATCGCCCTCAAATTTTGTAGGGCACTATGCAGTTCTGACGATCTCCTATACTTATACCTACCAAACTATGTTTTGGATGACAATCAAGCTATGTGCTGCACCCACTTGGTAGAATACCCTCTCTTCACCTAACTGTACTATCGCCCTCAAATTTTGTAGGGCACTATGCAGTTCTTACGATTTCCTATACTAATACCTACCAAATTATGTTTTGGATGACGAAGAAGCTATGTGCTGCACCCACTTGGTAGAATACCCTCTCATCATCAAACTGTACTATTGCCCTCAAATTTAGTAGGGCACTATGCAGTTCTGACGATCTCCAATACCAATACCTAGAGAACTATGTTTTGGATGACGAAGAAGCTATGTGCTATACCCACTTGGTAGAATACCCTCTCATCATCTAACTGTACTATCGCCCTCAAATTTTGTAGGGCACTATGCAGTTCTGAAGATCTCCAATACCAATACCTAGAGAACTATGTTTTGGATGACGAAGAAGCTATGTGCTATACCCACTTGGTAGAATACCCTCTCATCATCTAACTGTACTATTGCCCTCAAATTTTGTACAGCACTATGCAGTTCTGACGATCTTTTATACCAATACCTACCGAACTATGTTTTGGATGACGAAGAAGCTATGTGCTATTCCCCTTGGTAGAATACACTCTCATCACCTAACTGTACTATCGCCCTCAAATTTTGTAGGGCACTATGCAGTTCTGAAGATCTCCAATACCAATACCTAGAGAACTATGTTTTGGATGACGAAGAAGCTATGTGCTATACCCACTAGGTAGAATACCCTCTCATCATTAACTGTACTATCGCCCTCAAATTTTGTGGGGCACTATGCAGTTCTGACGATCTCCTATACCAATAGGTACCTACCGAACTATGTTTTGGATGACGAAGAAGCTATATGCTACACCCACTTAGTAGAATACCCTCTCTTCTCCTAACTGTACTGTCGCCCTTAATTTTGGTAAGGCACTATCCACTTCTCCTATATGTCAAGTTACTGTGCTTTAAATGCATACGAATCTTTCTTAGAGCCCTTTCGGATTATTCGTATCATAGGTAGCCTCAGGAACCTGGCGATGTAGTTCTACAATCCTAGGGTTGTAAGAACATATATATATATACACTTTATTTATTCTTTTTAAATGGTTTATTTCACCTACCTTCCTAGGGTAATAAGAAACCCAAAAGAACACGGTAGATCAGCGACCTCAGAAGATGAAACCCTCCACGGTAAAGATTTGAACAGGTCCTCGTACGATGAGCGAGAAATATGAACTAAACTTTTCTACTCGGACTCCGTTGCTATCTTATCGGATCGGATTATCCGTTACCTCACATCGGAGTAAAGTCTCCGTTAAAGTAAACACTCCAACCAATTATGTCACGTTCGATCATCGTACATAATCTATTCTAATTCTGTTCTCAAAGAGCAGTTGGCCATGTTATCGAACGTGACATCCGATCCTCCCCTGGAAGGACCAAAATGTTTGGTTGGAGCAATCACTACGCCGATGAGTTTCGTGCCTGAACTAAGTGAGGTGTTAGCTTTAAGGTTACAAGCAATTCCTAACCTAATGATACCTAACCTCTCTCTGTCTGGAACTGAAAGTTGTGTGGAAGGGTTTCACCAATTTCGCGTTACATGTTTTCCTATGGTGTCGCGCTACAGCTGCGGCTCACCTTAAGATTTTTTGAAAAATTAGTAACTCATTGTGGGATACAATCGTATAGGTCTTTTGCCTCAGTTTTACTTGTCCATCGAAGGGTAATACATCTTGGATCACTTCACTCAGTTTTGTTATGTGACGCATGAAAAACAAAAAGATCTTCTTGTAGGTTGTTAAAATAAAGCGTATCTTCTTTGTAGGTCAGGTTAAATGAAATTCTGTGGTTTTCTTGAATAACCTTTCTTCTAGTTTTTTCTTTTCTTTTTGATGTTTATTCCTGTTGTCGGGGGTCGCTACGGCATAATTTCAGTTGTGAAACGTGTGCTACCTTCAGCACACCTTGGTCTTCAATGTCTTGTAGTAGGTAGGATACATCAGAAAGTGTTCGGATTATTTCGTATGGACCACGGAAGTGCGGCGCCAATGATTTTGTTATCTTTTTGTCTTTATCTGATATGATATATGTTTTCAGATAAACTAGTGTTCCGGGGAAATATTTTACAGAAATGCGTTTCTTGTTATACTGTGCTGCGTTGCGTTGGTGAGCCACCTTGATGTTTGCCAGAGCTGAAGCCCATGTTGATGGTAGGTCCAGTGCTTCGTCCTGTAGATCCCACGCTAAATTCAATGGTGTCAATAAATGCCTTCCCAGGAACAGTTCTGCCGGTGAGAATTTGGTTGATGCTGAGTAGGCTGAATTGAGACTCATTTGAGTCAGGTATATGTCTTTCGCCCACTTAGCATGATCGTCATGGCATCTCGCCCGGATTGCAGCTTTAAGGTTCTGGATTTGACGTTCTGCCGCTTGGTTGATCTGCCTATTTTCGGTTTCGGTTGCAAATTTTCGACCTGAAAAGTACTGTTTCACGTATGGTTTGTTGTTTTCGTTTCGTAAGTTCTCATTCAACTCCAATTTTTCTACTTCCGACACCAAATTTTGTAATTCTTGAAAATTTTGTGGTCGTGTACAAAATTGAAATTTTGTTCTCGTTTTCAAATTTGAACTTTGGAGTATGTTTTTCACAACTTCTTGTTCGGTATATTGTGATAGTATTTTATTATATTTTATAATTTTTTCAGTATAGGTACGGAAATTTTCAGATTCATATTGGGGTCGTAATATTTTTGCCTGAACAAGATTGAGTTTAGTTTGGGCGGTTGTCAGTTCTTCTAACAACGACTTAGTAACTGATGCAAAGGTGAGATTTGGCGCAGTGGTGAGTCTGTGTAGAATAGAATTGTGTTGATAGATCGCAATCCTTTTGAAAATCTGTGGGAAAAAATCGCCATTCATTTCATTCAGCAAGTATAGTTGTTCTAGGAACTTGATGAGGCTCCATGGATTTTCTGTCTGTAGCTTGGACACTTTCATTATTTCCGATTCCAAGTATTTTGGTAGTTTATCCAAAGATTGCTCAGTATAGTTCTCACGGTATGAATATATTGATTGATATTGGGCAGATCCTGATTTGGTTGATTGTAATTGTATAAGTGTGGCTTGAAGACTTTCAGTCTGTTGTTGGTACTCAGAATTTTCTCTTTTGAGTGTCCGAATTTCACTTTTGAGTGTTTGAATGTCTTCTTTTAAGCAAGCCAGTTCTGTTATTTGAGTTGTGTTATCCTGAACATCCTGATGGAGTAGTTGAATGTCAGATGCCATTGTTTTCAAATCGCTAAGCAGTGTGATATACCATGCAGGGGCCTGCATGGGAATAGCGTTTGGGTCAATCGGATCGGATTATCCGTTACCTCACATCGGAGTAAAGTCTCCGTTAAAGTAAACACTCCAACCAATTATGTCACGTTCGATCATCGTACATAATCTATTCTAATTCTGTTCTCAAAGAGCAGTTGGCCATGTTATCGAACGTGACATATACCAATACCTAACGAATTTTGTCTTAGATGACGAGGAAGCTATGTGCTACTTCCACTTGGTAGAATACCCTCTAATCACCTAACTGTACCATATCCCTCAAGTTCTGTAGAGCCCTATGCAGTTCTGACGATCTCCTATACCAAAACGTACTGAACTATGTTTGAATGACGAGGAAGCTATGTGCTGCACCCACTTGGTAGAATACCCTCTAATCACCTAACTGTACTATATCCCTCAAGTATTGTAGGGTCCTATGCATTTCATACGATCTCCTATACTAATACCTACTGAACTATGTTTTAGATGACGAAGAAGCTATGTGCTGCACCCACTTGGTAGAATACCCTCTCTTCACCTAACTGTACTATCGCCCTCAAATTTTGTAGGGCACTATGCAGTTCTGACGATCTCCCATACCAATACCTACTGAACTATGTTTTAGATGACGAAGAAGCTATGTGCTGCACCCACTTGGTAGAATACCCTCTCTTCACCTAACTGTACTATCGCACTCAAATTTTGCAGTTCTGACGATCTCCTATACCATTACCTACAGAACTATTTTTTTGACGACGAGGAAGCTATGTGCTACACCCACTTGGTAGAATACCCTCTAATCACCTAACTGTACTATATCCCTCAAGTATTGTAGGGTCCTATGTATTTCATACGATCTCCTATACCAATACCTACAGAACTATTTTTTGGACGACGAAGAAGCTATGTGCTGCACCCACTTGGTAGAATACCCTCTCTTCACCTAACTGTACTATCGCCCTCAAATTTTGTAGGGCACTATGCAGTTCTGACGATCTCCTATACCTATACCTACCAAACTATGTTTTGGGTGACAAGGAAGCTATGTGCTACACCCACTTGGTAGAATACCCTCTAGTCACCTAACTGTACTATATCCCTCAAGTATTGTAGGGTCCTATGCAGTTCTTACGATCCCCTATACCAATACGTACTGAACTATGTTTTGTATGACGAGGAATCTATGTGCTGCACCCACTTGGTAGAATACCCTCTCTTCACCTAACTGTACTATCGCCCTCAAATTTTGAAGGGCACTATCCAGTTCTCCTATACCAATACCTAACGAACTTTGTTTTGGATGACGAGGAAGCTATGTGCTACACCCACTTGGTAGAATACCCTCTAATCACCTAACTGTCCCATAGCCCTCAAGTTCTGTAGAGCCCTATGCAGTTCTGACGATCTCCTATACCAATACGTACTGAACTATGTTTTGTATGACGAGGAATCTATGTGCTGCACCCACTTGGTAGAATACCCTCTCTTCACCTAACTGTACTATCGCCCTCAAATTTTGTAGGGCACTATGCAGTTCTGACGATCTCCTACCGAACCTACCCAAATACCTACCGAACTATTTTTTGGACGACGAGGAAGCTATGTGCTACACCCACTTGGTAGAATACCCTCTAATCACCTAACTGTACTATCGCCCTCTAATTCGGTAGGGCACTATGCAGTTCTGACGATCTCCTACACCAATACCTACCGAACTATGTTTGAATGACGTGGAAGCTATGTGCTACACCCACTTGGTAGAATACCCTCTAATCACCTAACTGTACTATCGCCCTCTAATTTGGTAGGGCACTATGCAGTTCTGACGATCTCCTATACCAATACCTACCGAACTATGTTTGAATGACGAGGAAGCTATGTGCTACACCCACTTGGTAGAATATCCTCTCATCACCTAACTGTACTATCGCTCTCAAATTTGCTAGGGCACAATGCAGTTCTGACGATCTCCTATACCAATACCTACCGAACTATGTTTGAATGACGAGGAAGCTATGTGCTACACCCACTTGGTAGAATACCCTCTCATCACCTAACTGTACTATCGTTCTCAAATTTTGAATGGCACTATCCAGTTCTCCTATACCAATACCTAACGAACTTTGTTTTGGATGACGAGGAAGCTATGTGCTACACCCACTTGGTAGAATACCCTCTAATCACCTAACTGTCCCATAGCCCTCAAGTTCTGTAGAGCCCTATGCAGTTCTGACGATCTCCTATACCAATACCTACCGAACTATGTTTGAATGACGAGGAAGCTATGTGCTACACCCACTTGGTAGAATACCCTCTCATCACCTAACTGTACTATCGTTCTCAAATTTGGTAGCGCACTATGCAGTTCTGACGATCTCCTATACCAATACCTACCGAACTATGTTTGAATGACGAGGAAGCTATGTGCTACACCCACTTGGTAGAATATCCTCTAATCATCTAACTGTACTATCGCTCTCAAATTTGCTAGGGCACAATGCAGTTCTGACGATCTCCTATACCAATACCTACCGAACTATGTTTGAATGACGAGGAAGCTATGTGCTACACCCACTTGGTAGAATACCCTCTCATCACCTAACTGTACTATCGTTCTCAAATTTGGTAGCGCACTGTGCAGTTCTGACGATCTCCTATACCAATACCTACCGAACTATGTTTTGATTGACGAGGAAGCTATGTGCTACACCCACTTGGTAGAATAGCCTCTCATCCCCTAACTGTACTATCTCCCTCAAATTTTGTAGGTCACTATGCAGTTCTGACGATCTTCTATACTAATACCTACCAAACTATGTTTTGTATGACGAGGAAGCTATGTACTACACCCACTTGGTAGAATACCCTCTCATCATCTAACTGTACTATCGCCCTCAAATTTTGTAGGGCACTATGCAGTTCTGACGATCTCCAATGCCAGTACCTACCAAACTATGATTTGGATGACGAGGAAGCTATGTGCTACACCCACTTGGTAGAATAACTCCTCATCACCTAACTGGACTATATCCCTCATATTTGGTAGGAAAACTCACCTACTCGAGCTTTCTAAACACGTTTCTAATCACTCCTTCATCGACTTGGTTGGAAGTCACTGGGGAAGTAAAGTGAAGACGGACCAATATTTATGAAGACGGCCACTATGTTTTTCAATTTCTTTCACAAATTCTTACAATTTTAACAAAGCGGAATGAATTCTCTTTGAAACGGGACCACCACGGATACTGGTAGAACACTTAAAAAAAAACAAGACAGATTGGAATCAGAATACAGAAATGCAAGTTATTCAGACAACTTGCTGTATTTATCTTTTCGTGCTTGGAGTGACGTAACTTGGTATCGCTAGACTCTGATTCTCCTTGCTTTATCTCGGAGGTCGCATGGAAGATCGATACCATCTATTATTTGCCTATGTCAGTAGGTACTTAACTTCTCATTCTTTGGTCTGCTTTCCATTCAGCGTTTTCACTTCTGAAGTGTTCTTCAATCTTCATGACAGACGTCCTTCTTTCTCCCCAAGCAAATAGCTGATCCGGTGTCTTACATATCACTCATACTGTCATACTTTTGATCCATACAGATTCAGCACTTGTAAATTTTTGACTGATTTCTAAAATTGCTAGTTAGACAAAATATCATAAAATCTTAAAATAAAATTACTTAATAAAAAATGAAAAATAAAATTGTAGACAAGCAAATTTTTGACTGATTCCCAATATATTAATTACTCAAAATATCATAAAATCATAAAATAAAAAAAAGATAAGTGAAGATAACAATAAAATTGTTAAAATACATAAAAGTTCGACGAGACCTATTAGTCGTGTGATACCTAGTGAGTTCAGAGTAGTGTACACAGCCAGAGTTCATTGCACCACACTGTGCTCTATTCTGCGTGTAGGGAACACGTGTGCAAAGTCCTCAAGTACAGAGTACATAGTACATAGTATAAAGATCAGAGTGCATAGTTCAAATCGCATAGTACAGAGTGCCGACTCTAAGTTTTGTGTGTTTTACGAATTCAACACATACTACAGAGTTTACTTGGAGACATAGTACGGGGCACATACTACAGAGTGAAAAGTACATAGTACAGATTTCATAATGCAAAGTGCATAGTGCATAGTACAAAGTACAAAGTGCATAGTACCTACTCATGAAAAACCTGCCATATTTTTCTTATTATTTCCAAAGAAAAAAAAAATGTATGCTCTCTCAAAATTTGATGATTCACAGGAATAGTGGTTTTGGAGGAACTTTCTGGATTTGTCGTCTCAGCACTACTTTCCTTTCGTGCTTCGCGTGGCTTAACTTGGTATCGCTATACTACGATTCCCCATGCTTTATCCCGGAGGTACCATGGAAGATGGATATCATCTATTATTTGCCTATGCCGGTAGGTACTTAACTTCTCATTCTTATGTCTGCTTTCTATTCAGTGTTTTCATGAACTTCTGAGGAATTCTTCATTCTTCATGTCTGGCGTCCTTCTATCTCCTCATGTGCAATTAGCTTATCCGGTGTTGTTCATATCACTCAAACACACTTCAGGTGTAGTTTTGAGAGTAACCAGTATGGATAAGAATATCTATAGAATGTATTCGACCAACACGAATTTCCTAACCTTTCCTTCCTAACCTTTCAATAGCGAAGAAGGAATAATTTTGATGAATATTCCATTAAATAAACTCGCATTAATTTAGAGACTGCCTTTAGACGCCAAATCTAATCCGTAATATTATCAGTCAGATTATCTGTCACCAACTTTTGCTCAAAGGTGAGCGATAATTTGAGTCTCGCCTTGACAAACGCCTTCAAACCTCCTAATTGATTAATTCTTGGTAACTGAAACCTTTCCATTAGGGTTAATTCAAAGTGGGTGTTTGGTCTCGTGACACGGCTGTTATCATTTCACCTGTTTACCTCCAGCTTTCCCAGTGTTAACTTTACCCCTCATCGCACATTTTAATTCATCTGAAAGCTTCCTCTCCTCTCCTTTACCATCCTATCCCTCTTTTCTCCACATTCGTTGCTCAAACAGGTCAATCTAGATTTCGGTTGGGCATGGAGAAATAGAAGAAAAGTTTTAGATCCGATGGACAGCTGTGACTTACTATACCGATTGTTTTGCAAATCAATAACGATGTAAAAATGGCACAATCACAATCCTAAAATGCAATAAATTAGAAATTCGCTTCGGATTGTTTCAAAGTTAACCAAGTTGGACCTTAAGGCTAGGAACACACGGGGCGCCGTAGGGCGCCGACGCTTGCGTCAGCGTCTTTTTCAACTCCACCTCTCAAGCTAAAATGCATTGGATTGTATCAGAGCGCACACACGGAGCGTCGGCGATTTTTATCCGCAAGAGTCGGAGAATCCACGACGCTGCACCTTGACTCCGACGCTCACGGCGCTAGAGTGAGCGTCGTGGGAGCCGTGTTAAAATGTGAACCGCAGCATCAGAGCGCACACACGAGGCGTCCCCACTCCCTTCGTGACGCTCAAAGGTAGACGTTTTGAGGTTGTGCTTAGTGCGTGCTTTGTTTGTTCGTTCGTCAAAAATGAGTTGTGACATGGATTTATTGATTTCGGCGGTTCAGGAAAGGCCGTCCATTTGGGACAAGACCCTCACTGACTACAAAGATCGGAACTTGACAGGGAAAGCTTGGCAGGAAGTATGCGGATTCATGAATCCAGAGTTCGACCAGTTGTCAACAGTGGAAAAGAAAAATTATGGTTTTTAAATTTTTCATTGTCCTCCCTCAACTCCGAATAAAGGGTGTAAAAAACTCCACTCTGATTTCGCAAAGAAATTATGGGGTGAATCCACATGAGTCGGTGTTTCTTCTTTCTGAGTCTGCGATAGAGAATAAACATTGCCACAGCTTTCTCTCTTTCCATGGTGAATGCAGGCGTCAAACTGAGAAAAAAGACGCCTCGTGTGTGCGCGTGGGGTTTGGGCGACAAAAGACGCTGA
Source organism: Apolygus lucorum (assembly GCA_009739505.2). NCBI lineage: Eukaryota > Metazoa > Arthropoda > Insecta > Hemiptera > Miridae > Apolygus > Apolygus lucorum. The sequence continues at coordinate 14,922,500 of CM019176.2, forward strand.
CGCAAGCGTCGGCGCCCTACGGCGCCCCGTGTGTTTTTAGCCTAAGGGTTTGACGGTCGGCCACTTGGTGTGATTCTCAGTAAATAGTTGATGGCGTCAGTGGCGGGGTCAAAAGTTTTTAGGGTTATCCTCCGAAAGTTATGAACTTTTTTCAATATGAAAACGCTATGTGCTTCGAATTTATAAAAAAACCCTGTGTTGTTGCCTGTAAAGTCGGTATACGGGCGAAAGTTTTACGTGACAACGACTTTGAGTGGTAAAATAATTTTAATGTTAATATTCATTCGTATAGTAGGAAGAAGGATAAAATAAAATTCTTTGTCAAGTTGCACAGAGTAGGTATTTCCCGTAGGTAGTAGGTATTTCCCATGGGTGGGGGGGGGTGAGTGCCAGGGAAGGGGGGCGGGGCGCTCCCGCTTTTGTGAGCGCCGGGGAAGGGGAGGGGCCGCCCGCCTTTAGGGGGCGCCGAGCTGCACCCCCTCCGTGAGCGGAGCGTAACGCAGTTTCTTGAAGTGTCTCCCGGTAAACCAATTTATAAGACGTTATCACGTCAATAAAGGGGACTGAAATTGTAGTTTTTTGAGGTTCCACTTTAATTTTGATAAAATTTTTGTATCTCTTTATGGTTAAGTGTTATGAGGTAGGTAAATCATGCCCATAATCCCATCCCATAATCCTATATCTTCATCATTAGGATGTGGCATTAGGATTTCCTGGTGCTCTTGAGTTTTATGAATTTTCCTATTGTTGAAAGTACCTCTTTACCTCATTTACGTCAAACATATTGTTTAAAGGACGTCCCATTAGATAAGGATTAGTTCTGTTTAAACCAGCAGGTAAGAAGTAAAACATGCATTTCTATTTACCTTCCTGCTGCATAAAACTATTTCACTCTATGTAATATAGCTATATAGCTAGTAATTTAAGTAAGAAATAGTGGACAGTAGTGTATGACAATCGACCCGATGTAAATTATGTCAGCTTTATTGGGATTTGGGTCCAACAACAAATCCTCCTCTTTCACCAAATTTTCGAAAAATTTATTTTCTTCATCAGGGTCAGAGGATGAGTTTAGGTTTGAACATCAAACCACGGTCGGGAACAAAGAGGTATAGACCAGGAACACTAATCATTAAATTGGTGTTAAAAAACTTGACTATTATAATAAAATTTGGAAAAACAAAATAACATCAGGCTTTAAATTGGTAAAAAACAAATCAAGACAGTCAGATAGACACAACCACAATAATAATGACTAGAATAGATAAGAGATAACAAGTAAACATGTAAACAGTTACTGAGTTTAGTAGAGTTAGTTAGTGAGTTTACTTGTTATCTCTTATCTATTCTAGTCATTATTATTGTGGTTGTGTCTATCTGACTGTCTTGATTTGTTTTTTACCAATTTAAAGCCTGATGTTATTGTGTTTTTCCAAATTTTATTATAATAGTCAAGTTTTTTAACACCAATTTAATGATTAGTGTTCCTGGTCTATACCTCTTTGTTCCCGACCGTGGTTTGATGTTCAAACCTAAACTCATCCTCTGACCCTGATGAAGAAAATAAATTTTTCGTAAATTTGGTGAAAGAGGAGGATTTGTTGTTGGACCCAAATCCCAATAAAGCTGACATAGAAATAGTGGACCTTTAGCTCCTATAACATTTCTAGCGGCTTGTGGGCCACGAATTTTCATCTGTTAGTTTTGGTAAGCAGTCCGTAGTAGTTCACATCCGTAGTCAAAGTGAAACACACACAAAAAAAAAAAAAAAAAACATGAAATATACGGTTTATGGTGCCCTGGCACCATGGTGGCACCACTATTAGTTCCATGGTGGTACAGAGAGTAGTTGATGAAGTTTCTGAAGCATTATGAGAATTTTTGCTCAATATCAAAGCTTGGGTACATTATTAAGTTAAAATGAAACCGAAATATTGGATATTTGGATTATAGGATATTTTGTGAATATTATACCCCCACTCACCCCTCCCACGCTAGTTTTAATACTCTGGTGAAACAGTGAGCAATTTGGAAGATTTCTGAGTCGAACAATAAAAGAAAGACGCAGATCGGTTGGAAATTGAGGCCAGGGCAAAGTTTACAAGATTATGCCCGCAAACGCACGTTTCTTGAGAATTAACCCCCCCCCCCCTTCTCCCCTAAAAGGAAAAATTCTAAATTCAGGCGACTTAGCGCACAAATACGAGGTAGTAGATAGTACTACTGTATTTCTATAGTGAAATAGGAGGAGTTGCAGATCTTGGCCAGGCATTTTCGACTTTCTGAGCATATTTTGCTGGGGGGACTACTTGTGGTCAATTTAGTCCCTAACTCCGATGAAAACGATCTGAACTCACGACCCTCAAAGAGGCCTAAAAAGCCCGATGGTAATCCCGGCCTCATCGAATTTCAAGAGTAACTGAGCTGGTGTAATGTGTTGCGGTGTGGGTTAGCGATACACCCTCATCCATAAATCTCACAGTTTTCAGCTAATTGTAAGCAATAACCACCAGCAGGCAGCTACAGCCCCACAAGTCACAACGGCCTCTCGAAAACGAACTGGGGCGTCAAGTATGCGAGCCGCACCGGTCATTTATCCGGTTGTCAGTCTGAGAAGACCTGAAGTCATTTAAGATTCAGGTGACCGAATTGACGGATGGAGCTGGGGAAACTCCTGGCAACCAATAACGTCGGACAAATTGCCGCTTCCTCTCAAGAAGCCCTCCGTCGTCCGCCGTGGTTAGTCACCCCATTGAGTTCTTTGTATTCCTAAGAAAACGACCTCCGGCTCCCTTTAAAACTGGAGGGAGAGTTCATCGAATACGTTATCCCGCCTGTCCCTTTATTGCCGTTTACTTCGGGAATAGGCAGCGCTCAAAAAAACAACCTCACAACTAACATCAGTTAGAAGAAAAAGTTGTGGATTGGTTGAAGAAAGCGAAAAGTAGTACTCAGAATAGCGTTATCTGGGATTTGAGTTGAAAATCGTGTCTCTTTCCTATTCCTGACATCAATAGGAGCTTGATTTCGGGATGATTTCGAGAAAAAACAGAATTTCGAAATTACAACTGCAGATAAATAATGTGCGACTTCTGCTGCAAAACGCTGCAAATTATTACACAACGGTTTATCATTTTTCGGTATAAATCAACCATCCCCAAAGGACAAGGGTTTTCCATTGGTCAATACAGTGAGCCCAGTGCCTATTACAGAATCATATCCTCAATCATATTCTTAAGAACGTGATAGGAATTTTTTGAAAAATCTAGTATTTAATTAGCAACAATAATTTAGTGTGATTAAGCCAGATTAACTAGAAGGTAGGCGAGACAAAGGGACGCCACCCTCTCAACCGTAACTCACTCGAGTCTCTCCAGCAGGTATCGCACACCTGGCGTTGAGGAGGTGGGGATAGAAATCGCGAAATTGAGGATGCTTAATGATGTTGTTGTTGATGATGACTAAGATGTTGTTATTATGGATTTCCCGTTGGCGCATGCGCAGTGTTCTGATCACAGTGCAATTGATAAGGGTCCGTCTTGTGTCCCAAACACACAATCATGGAAAATTCATTAATTACTCGTAATTTAATTAGACCTAGTATTACTTATTCTCCTAATAAACGAGATTATTCTCATAATTTACAGGTATTACCTACTTCCAGGAGAGGAAAGGTTGGTCCTACTGAGCTCTGAGTGGTCTCGAATGATTCTAAAAAATTGTCTTTATTTTAAATCCATAAAAACGGTATACCTTCAAATCGAAAATTTTTGAGATTTTAGAGGATTTTGACAATTTTAACCCTCAATTTTCCCTTAGAAGCGACTGGCAACCAAAACATTCGGGCCACAACTCGACCCCATCATTTACATCAGAAACCGGTCCATGGAAACTGGGTCGAGTGGAGGTCAGAAGAGCTGAACCACGTTCAGAAGACGAACAAACTGGCTTAACCACGTTCAAGACGATGACCAAACTAATGAAACATTGCTAAATCACGGTAAACAACTGAACTATTGTAGCCAAGCATTTTTATACCATAATTCATCCTGGCTATGTTATTCTGTGTGAAGAAGCTATACTGTTCCCCCAACTTGGAAGACTTTTAGTTTATTGTTTTCAATAACGAACCTTTGGAATCGACCAAGGAATCCCCCCCCCCCCCAATTCGGTGGTTTACGTTTCAATATTCGTAGAAACCAAAATTCGAATAAAACGTTGCAAATTATCAACGAAAGCTTCATTATTTTTCCGTGTAGATCACTCGCTTTGCCATCATCACAGCTTTGCCATTGTCACTACCTACAAACCATCCATATTTTCGCTTAACAATCAAGTTCATTTCGAAGAAATTAATACCTCACTCTCAATTCGAAGATATAGGGAGTTGTGGGTACCTTCTTTGGGAAATTTGATTACTGGTTGCTAAGGACTCAGAACTGAGTACAACTCAAAGAAACGAACAACGATCGCATTTTGGTCAGCTAAAATTTGAACGGAGATTAGGCCTCTTTTGCGATTCACACTCGTGTTTCCGATTTATAGACCAACCCTTAAGTTCTCGTATCGTATAGAGCTCTGGATGTCTCATTCGATTCTAAAAATTTAATACTATTTTGAATTGAAGAAAAAATATAGGTACCTTTCGATTTTCGACTCAGCTGATCTGGGAGCTCGATTTTCGACTCAGCTGATCTGGGAGCTCGATTTTCGACTCAGCTGATCTGGGAGCTCAATTTTCGACTCAGCTGATGTGGTAATATCAAACTGTAAAGTACCTACCTAACTGTAAAGTACCTACCTGTAAAATACCTAACAACTTCACTTCTGATGGTCATAATCATCATTGTGGCGACTTGGGACAAATTTCGTCGCAACAAATTTCGTCGCATCAAATTTCTTGTTAGTCTTGTTAGTCTTGTTAGTCGATTCCAATGGTTCTATCTCGAAAATAATAATACAAAATTTGGCCGTTCGTCTGTTTACGCCGTCCGCGGAACTTTCCTTAGTTCCCATGAACCGATTTCGATGAAATTTGGTAAGTGGGCTTATTTTCTAGTCTGGTTGTGCCCCGAAGCTTTTGGTTGATGTCAGTCACTTCGGAGAGGTGAAAATAAGGGCTGAAATTTTCAAAACGCCCTAAATCAAAAACTCTCGATATAGAGATTGTTTTTTCTTCAATTCAAAATAGAATTGGAATTTGAGAATCGAATGAGACGGAGCTCTGTAAAAATCAACCGTTCGTTCCCTACGAGAACATGAGGGTTGAATTTACGATGAATCAGAAACACGAGTCTGTATCGCAAAGGTGGCCTAATCTACGTTCAAATTTTAGCAGACCAAAATGCGATCTATGTTCGTTTCTTCGAGTTTTACTCGAACGAGCACGGCTATCCGGACCCCCAAAGTGAGTAATCTCGACTGCGAAACAAATTTGTTGGTTTACGTTTCAAGGTATGTAGAATCCAAAAATCGAATACAAATTTGGCCTTCCGTCACCCATGACTGACCGATTTTGATGAAATTTGGTTAGTGGGCTCCATTTGGGGTCTAGTTGTGCCCCGAAGATTTTGTTTGCTGTAGGTCGCTTGTAAAGGTTGAAAAATAAGATTTGAAATTTTGAAAACGCCCTAACTCAAAAAATGTTGATTTAAAGGAATGGTTTTTCCATTAATTTAAGATGGTATTGAATTTTTAGAGTTTTAAGAGGCCTCGCGGAGCCCTGTAAGACAAACCGTTCGGTCCCTACAAGAATTTAAGGGTTGGACTTACGATAAGTCAGAAACACGAGTGTAAATCGCAAAAGAGGCCTAATCTCCGTTCAAATTTTAGCTGACCGAAATGCGATCGATGTTTTTCTCCATGTGGGTTGGTGGTAACAATGGCTAAGCCATTGGAAAAAATAAACCATTGTGTAATAATTTGCAGCGTTTTTTCGAAGATATTTTATAATTTCGAATTCCAAATTTACTGGTTAGCAATCAGTATGGCGTTCCATCACAAGTATTTCGTCTAAATTCATCTAGTATGACTCAAGAACTTCTTCTCGTCTCCCGACCGCTCTTCCCGCGTTTAACCTTTAATGTATGAACCGGTAAAATAGACCCGCGATCGCCCCGAGACGTCAGCCTGACAACATCCTCTCGGAAGCTGGTTAATTTTTCAGTGGACGGCTCCCGCTCCCCAGTGGTTGCGGCAACGAGGCCCAGTTTTCCCCGAAAGTTCCCAATTGTCCCGCTATTTCTCCTTTTTTTGAGCAGCCCCGTGGCAATAACAAGTTTTCGTGCCAACTCCCCTCTCTCCCCTTACCACCCAATCTAATCCCATTCTATTCACCCTTTTTACGTTTTTTAGCGTTTTTCCCTATTTTTTTTTATCGGGGTGGGGCTTTTCAGACGAGGAAAAACTTTTTTTTCCGCTCTCAAAAACAATTTTTACTCCGCCAATTAGCGGGATGGCAATGGCGGACGTACCTGTCCAATTATAAAGAGGTTTTTTCCTGAACGCCCTCCGACCCCCCTCTGCCCTTCCCTTCCAAACTGCGGTCTGTGTCGGATTTTCGGTTAATTCACGGACAGGGGAGCGGTTTTTTCAAAAGACAGTTTTCGAGTTAGCCCTCGTGAGATTCTGACGTTTTCCCGCAGCGGAATTGAGTTTTTCTCTCTCCCCCTCCCTTCGCAGTTTTTTCGCCACTGTTTTCTCGTAATACGCGGATGGTCGGAAACCTTCCATTTTTTTCATTAAGGGGCTTGCTTTTGGGAGCAATAATTTTTTCCCCCTTTCTCTCACTTGAAAAACAATACTGACAGTCCAACTCTGGATTGCTCGTTTTAGATATGAAAAAAAAGGCGGAGTTTGGACGTTTTTTCCGCACTTGCACCCCCCTTCCTTCTCCACGTTTCGAAAAATTGCATTCATTTTCGACTCGTTCGTTCAAATGTTGCAAACCAGGTTGAAGCTGTCACGAGGCGAGTGCATATTTTAATGGCTTTTCAATCAGTGTGAATTTTTTTTCTCGATGAATCATGAAAACGGCTTCCCGATTTTGTTGATTGAAAAAGTGCAAATTTGCGATTACCTTTTGTTCTCCTCCTGTGCGTGTTCAATAATCGAGTAGGTTACAAAAATTACAAAACAAATTTAATTTCATACATAATTAAGTATGTACGTTTTATAGACCAACATTCCTCCAGTTTAAAATCCAAAATCACGGACAATATTATTATTATAAATAGCAATAGTCTTCTTTTCAACAGCATATTATTACTATTAATTGTTGGGTGATCACATACATTTACCAATAAATAGATATTTTTATACTTATTTTTGCACCTTTGGTGACAAATTTGTTGTTGTTGAGAAGAACCATCAACTATCAACCGATCAACTATATTTCAACAAATTCCTGTGTGAGTTATAGAAGAATAAATGCAAGAAACACTATTCGTTAAGTAGGTAAACAGTGCACTGAGCTGTGTTGGGACAAATCTTCAATCGTTCAAGTAATTCAGGAGGAGCGAATACGATAAAAGTATAATATATTTCGATGAGGAGTTGAATCCCATTTTTTAGCGTCTTTTCAAATGAAAAATCTGATTTCTTTACAGGCGAGTGATCCTGAAAATTGAAATCGTTGGAAATCGAAATTGCAACAAAACGCTTGCATACGAGTCTGCAACACATTGGGACATTTTATGTATTTAGTTCTCAAGTGACGAAAAAACAAGTGGCATTGTTTACTGCATCCATTCATAACATTAGCAAATATAAAATTTCGACATACTTAAATACCAAGAACAACTACGAAAGAAATGCATGATAAATCGAGAGCTTTCCAACGAATGGTGAACAATTTCTGTCCGTTTAAAACTAAAGAAGTTCTATTTCCCTAGCAAAGACTTGGTTGTAAGCGGAAATCGTCAGAAAACCTACCGTAACGCTTTTTGAGATAGGTGTAAGGTGAGGGGAGGAAATAATCGAATGATCCTCAGTTTTCAGTTGATGTAGTATGTCGAACTAGCTTTCGCCTTTGGCATCGTCAGGACACTTGATTAGGGTTTTCTATTACACAGGTCATCGCATTATTGTTTGTTGTCGTTCCTATTGTGCGTCTATAGGTCCATGGAGTGGAGTTACATTGTTCCAGTTGGCGAATACAATTTTTTATAACACATTTAATATAAGTTGGAAGGTATTCAGGACAATTAGTTTTAGTCATCTTCCATAGCCGAATTGCAAAAGTAAGTGATTCCTGTCTCCAGGTCGTCTAATTCGTCTTAGCATATACTATGTAGGCTAGAGGGGCGTTGAGCTTTGGTAATCAAATGTGGGATTCAAACCCACTAGAACTTCACCTCCTTTTCCCACGTTGGATCTCAGCCTGGAACTATTCAACACATTACATCAGGTTGCGTCCTGGGAGTCTTCTTAGTTCTCAGCTAGGGGCCGGTACATGGATCCCCTTCGCTGCCTCTCTCGTTCTTGAAGGATTTTTTGTTCATTATGTTTTCCACATAATATGCCACAGTGGTCCAGTTTTTCCGCTCGGGTTGTGTCCTGCGAGATGCAACTTCTCCCTTAGGCAGTTCCTCTCTCCTGTCCACCGCATGCATTCAAAGAATGTATGGAATGCGTCATCATCCTTGTACTCCTGGCAGTTTTGACATTTTGGGGACCTCACCCCTATCGTCTTATGTAGGATGGCGTAGAAAAGTCCGTGCCCTTAAAGGAACTGGGCTAGGAAGAAATTTACCTCTCCATGCTTCCTCAGTAGCCATATCTTGATTTGAGGGATCATCTTCGCAGTCCATCTGCCTCTGGTTTCTCCTGTCCATCTGCCATCTTTCCATGGTGAGCTCTCTCTCTCCTCTTTGGCAATACAGGATCGCTATCCTTCCTCTCTCCTGTTGAAAATTCTCTCTCTTTCTGTGGCCATGAGATGAATGGGGATCACTCCTGCAAGGAATAGTATGGCTGGTTCTGAGACTGTTTTGTAGGCACAGGCGATCCGAAGTACTCCTTGACGTTGAACTGCAACCATTCGCTGTCGGAGATATCCTACCTCCATGGCGTACTCCCACACCTCCACCCCAAGCAAGAGAATTGACTGCACAACAGTCATCACTAGAGCTCGGCAATATATGCGAAATGAAACCTCAAAATATGCACGTAGATGCCCAATACATGCATTTGTACATATGCGCGAAAAAATCCGAAAATATGCCTTCAAAATATGCGCAACATAGTTGAACAATTGAATAATAAGTGGGAAACAAAGTCTTTTCAGTACATAGTTACTTTTATTTATTCAATTTTTTTGTATGTACATTTTTATACAATTTTTACAATAGTTTTACTCAGTTTTTAGACAAAACATTTAATTGTTAAAATATGTTAGCTTGTACTACCAAGTGCTTTTCCAAATTTTCAGCTGTAAAAGATTTTCTCAAATCGTGCAATAATAGTTTCAAACGGGAGAGGTTTCTTGAGGAGTGTATGACCAATTGCGGGTGTTGGGTGAGTCGCCTTCCAACACTTTCGCCAACACAACGACAGTTTTCCAGCCAGGATTTCGTTTGAGTACACACTCTAATTTTGGTTTATTATTTTCAATAATGAACCTTTGGAATCGACCATGAAAAAAAAAAAAAAAATTTAACACCCCCTCAAAATTTGATGGTTTACGTTACGTAAGGTACGTAGAATCCAAAAATCGAATAAAAATTTGGCCGTCCGTCCGCCGTACGCGGCACTTTTGCCACTTAGCATTGACCGATTTTGATGAAATTTGGTATGTAGGCTCCATTTGGGGTCTAGTTGTGCCCCGAAGCTTTTGGTTGATGTAGGTCACTTCTAAGGGTTCCAAAATCAATTTTGAAATTTTGAAAACGCCCTAACTAAAAAAAAATCGATATAAAGGTATTGTTTTTCCTTCAATTTAAGATTCTATAGAATTTTTAGAATTTTTTGAGACCACGCGGAGCTCTGTAGGACAAACCGTTCGCTCCCTACGAAAATTTAAGTGTTTATTAAGAGGCCTAATCTCCGTTCAAATTAGAGCTGACCGAAATGCGATAGATGGTTGGTGATTTTGATTTTTTTTTTCCTTTTTTCCTTTCATATTGGATGGTTGGTGATTTTGTAGACGAGTGATCTATATAGAAAAATAATAAACCATTGTGTAATATGTTGCAACGTTTTCTCGAACGGTTTCACCTGTTTTTCCGGGCCATGATAACGCCTCCTCATTAGAGGAAATAGCTGACAAAACTGGAAAATATGGCTTTTGTCAAGAAATGCCCATTATATGCACTTATACCAAAAACTGCGAATACATGCAAATATATGCACGATAAATTTAAATTTGGAGCGAAAAAATGGCTTGAATATGGCATATTTGGGCTCCTTACAGCTTGGGCATATCGCAAAAAAAATATGCAAATATGCAAAATGCCCTAGTCATCACCAATCGTCTCTTGCACGGTTTTGGACCATTTATGTTCCTCATAAGGTGACATAGGGCAGCTGTTTTTTGTGCTGCTCTATCTGCAGTTCTTCTTATGTGTTCTCGAAATGCAATTTTGGTGTCCAACATGACTCTTAAGTATCTGGCTACCGGTTTGGTCGTTATTTCGGTATTTGCAATCCGTATTGGGAGGTTGGTATACGCTTGCGCTTGAAGATGACACTTCGACATTAGATAGTGATTCAGGACCACCAGTAACCATACAGAAGGTATTCAACTTTCAAAACTAAAAAGTCGAGCAAGACATTTTTGATCAAAACATGAAGAAATGCTTCAGAAATGCTTGCATACGAGTCTGCAACACATTGGGACATTTTCATGTCAACCACTACACAACAAGGTAGTGAAGTAAGGTTGTTAGTTCAACCCAAGCATCAAAGTTTTCGTGACGATTTTTCAGTTCATGTGCCAAAGCAAAATGTAAGGTTGTTGATTGTTCTCTACGCAACACAGTGAGTCTATTTTATTTATTGGTCGCGTGAGCAAGACTTGCTTAGTTTTCGTGACGATTTTTCAGTTCATGTGCCAAAGCAAAGACATGAAAATGTCATAAATAGAAACTTTTCCAAAACAGGTTCTCAGCTTCCTTGCCATAAAATTTTAAAATAAATGAAATTTGTTCCTTCCGCTCGAGGTTTCAGAGGCAATTCAAACGTTATAACATACCTGGACTTCAACAGACGGATATCTTCATATTCGAAATTATCGGAGCAGACATCACGATCAAAAAATCAACAAACTGGTCAGAACTTTCAGTTTCACTACTTAAGACATAGGTACACTAGTAAACTACCGACTAGATACGAGGAGCTCTTTTAATTTGTGTACCTTATTACATAATTAATTCAAATATTAATTCAAATATTAATTGATCAAAGTTGGGATAGGTGAACTTGTGTGCGTTTTTACGAAACCCGTACCTATTGCCCAAACAGAAATTATTCATAATTTAGCGGAAAATATCGTGTAAAACCATTATGTGTCTTCAGGAAGGGATGTTCTTCAGTTGGTATCTTCCTGGGAGGCTTTCACTTCATCAAGTCTCGTTTCGTATGCAAGATCTTCTCCTCCGGCGATCAACTCCCATTTATTACCCTGCAGTCCCCTTCGCCATTCTTTCCATTTCTCACTTCTTCTCTCATTCGTTTTTCCTTCCCTCGAGGGTCTTTTTAAACTAAATACAGTACAGTTGGTGGATTAATGATGACAAATCCCTCACTCGTACCGGCCATACTTCTACGAGTCATCTTAGACAAAGACAGAAGATCCGTTTAATGACTTTGGATAATTACTTCAAATAAATGGCGTTTTTTTTCCTCTTCGCAACTCTCCAAGTTTTATTTTTTAAGAAGTTAGGTCAATGTGAGTGTCATGGTACCTTGGTAAAATGTAGGGTTTGGTGGGCTTGATGAAAACATAGGGTGATACTCTTACCTACGTAGTGGTTTGTGGATGATAGATTGCTACTGATGATAGATTGTACACTACAGATTTGATTCATCCTAGAATGATAAGTGTGGGGATCTCGATATTATATAGAATTAGGCAAATAAACATCAATCAAGAGCAGCACACCAGAACGGGAATCCCCCACAACCAAGGTCAGCACCCTCGCCCGGTCATCCCCTTTGCTGGGAATCACAGGGAGAAGGATGAACAGCGTAGGGGAGTTGTCCGCTTTTCCCTAGACATCAAATCGCCTCTTTAAGACAACAATTTTGGGTACACGTTTCTCTGCACTCCAGTGAAATGTTGAACAATATTATGTCATTTCGTGAAAACTGGCCCCAGTAGTTAGAGAAATCCATTAAAAAAAGAAAAGTTCAAATCGATTGAGGATTTTCTGAGATTTATGTTCCTAAACGAGAAAAAACGTTAGTTTCTAATCTCAGTTATCTATAGTTAGTCTATTCTTACTTATCTATAGTTAGTTCACAGGAGAGTGTTTTTGTGAGTGGGTAACAAACTACCGAAATAACTAAATATCTAACCAAATAATCTTAGTTACTAAATTTGAAGCAGCAGAGGATGGACCGGCATATTATGACCCTGGTGGCTATTAGTCCATATTCGAGCAACCGTTTGGACCACTTCCTGTGGAGCAATCTTCAAATTTCTTTCACCATTCTATTCAGAATATTCTGTATTTTATTTCAGGATATTAAAAATGTTTTCGATTTTTGACGGACGACTCCCCTTTAAAGCTGAAGGCTCAAAGCCAAGACTACCCAGTATGGTGGAAACTCTTGCGAGATCAACCAAACAATCTCTCTTGCATTCAAAAACCTATACCTCTCCTAAAATATTTGCTCTCTTGTGTTCAAAATGGTAAGTTTCAGGCAAACCTTGTGTTTATTTCCAGTTTTGGGGAATTCCGAATCCAGAAGTCACTTACCCCATTGAGTACTTACCTAATCTTATTTGTCGGAACAATAGGCACAGATACATACCCCTACGGGTTTTCAACTCTTCCCGACCCCACCACCCTCTGAACTGCCTACCCTCCTAGGAGTTGGGAGACATTCGTCTATCAAACACCGTCGAAGTTGTACCTACTGTTCGTCAAGTAATTTAGTGCCAATATCACTTGATATTATCAGTTTTTCTTAAAACTCAATAAATAGTGAAAATGAAGTTTCCATATTGTTTATAACTTACCTTTCATACCGCTCTTAACACCTTTGTAAGTTACAAGAAATAGAGTGGTGGGGGTAGAGTGGAGTATCTAGTAACTTTCCTCTCTATCCTTGCAACTTGCCCTTTTACACGTAGTGGTCTGTGTGGTGCGGATAGACTCTATCAGGGAACGACAGCCCACGTTTTGTAAATTAATTTTTTTCCTTGAAAACGTTCCTTCAGCATCTCAAGGTGGGGAGATCTAACAAGTCTGGGAACGCTTGATAGATAGGTCCTCTTCTTTGAGTCTGGTGGTGCTAGGATCCACTCCCAGGGAACGCAGACTCTCTTTCCATCTCTTCACACCTTGACCAAAATTTAACAAAATCAAACAAATCCCTTCACAAAGAATTCCAGGCCTTCTTGAAAAGGGCAGCTAACAGGCTGTCTGAAAAGTGGGGAAGAGACCTGTCTGAGATAAGCAGCTTTCTGAAAGTTAAAGTTCAGATAGCAGTGTTGAGGGCTGTATCCATGAGACTAAGGGGGACCAGGAAAAAAATAAGAAGTCTTGGGACAGAAGACGAAGCAATCCTGCCACTCCTTCGAGACTGAATGACGAGAGAAGCCAAGGAACTCCAGGATACAATACTTGTCCAACGACTTCGAAAATCGGCTCAACTGCAAGATCCACTCCACCCTCAAATCATTAATAAATTACAATCTACCTACTCCTTCATTTAAAAAAAATAATCAAACAAATTTTTATTACTAAAGTTAATACCTTCAAATTAAAAGGAAAAGTTAGAATTTGTAAGACCTCCTAATTGTCCAGAGCAATAGGTTCTTACAATAAGGAACTGGTATGAACCTACTGCTACAATTTCTCTCTAACGACTTCTCCTAACTATGAAGAGAATCTTAAATCGAGTTCAGATTATCCTTATGGGTTTGAGGAAGCAGTGTGCCACATTTACTTGGCAGACTTCTTCTTGATAATACACTCGTGATATAATATCATTCACTTTATATTCATATTCGAAGACGATCTCAATAAGCATGTGCTCAGGTGTAACAGTGAATAATTGTTTTGAAACGTTTGTTCCTTTCTCCTCTCCTCATTTCCTTGCTTAAGACAATCCTTAGTTCAAGAACAGCCTATTGAACATGATGGGAACGAGCATTGCAGCTTCTCAGAGGAATGCTTTCAACAAATTACCAACAGACGAAATCCTCTCCTTGGATTACAAGCATTGAGTTGTTCCCCCGAGCTAATGATGTTAAGAGAATGTCGAGTTGAAGCGGTGAGTGCTGGGGAGCAAGATGAAGATACATTAAAACGGCAGAACGCCGAATCACTAGGGACTCACGCTGAGGGCTTTCTCCACACAATTTCCACGACCTAGCAAGGAGATATCCTTATTAAAGCAAGTCATCTTGTTATACACCAAGACGGGACGACCCGGAGTTGCCAAGTCGTAAAATTATACGAGAAAGGGGGAGGAATAATGGTTGATAATTGGGGATAATAAGCTTGTAGCATTAGCACCAGCTGAGGGAAGGGATGTTTGCGCTTGGGGCAGGGTTTTGTTTAAGCAAAGGGTGGGGACCGTTGTGGACCTCAGGTTGACACTGTTGTCGTTTATCAACCTAGGGTCGGTAGTCACGCGAAGAATTTATTGAGATCACCTCATTTGCTGCAAAAATAACGCCCACCCTTCTAGAAAATTAAATAAATAAAACAGAATGACAAGTCTGGAGGAAAAGCCCAACATACAAAACTGTGCCTTTCGACAAAATCAACACTTCAAAATCAGCCAATTTTGTGTTATCTAAAAATAATTTTGCTTCATATTTGGGCGTCAGAAATAATGTCTTATCTAGTACCGTCAACCGGGGTGATATGAATCAGCCGGGGTGATATGGATACTTTGGAGGCAGCAACGCTTTTAGCGATTGCAGCGCTACCTGGTGCCGTTTTTATGTGATCTGGTAGCAGAATATTGAACTAGGTATTTTGCTTCACCACCTTCATCCATGATTCAATCGATTCAAGGATGTTAGAAGGTCATCCATGAAGATTATCAGATCCATAGAAACGCCACACTTTTGTGTTGTTTGTTTACGTTCATCTGTGTAGCCAACCTATGACCAGAAAACTTGATCTGCGTATTTTTTATCATATCAACAACTTCTCATGAAAAGAGATCGATTTTGTATTTTGTTTCAACTTAAAACCCCCCTTGTCAGTGATTGATTTTGTGAATTTCGGAGTTTTTGAGGGGTGGAGTGGATCGGGAGAAAATGCCTCGAAATTACCAGGTCATTGGGCATCTCAAAAGAGCACGAGCACTTATTACTTGGGACACTGTCAATGATTATTTTACTGAACTGAAGAACAGTCAAAAAAGAAAATGAAAGGTTAAAAAAAAGAAAAGGGCTTTGAAATGAGGAAATTGACGGTGCATTCAGGCTTTGATGGGGTGAAGCCTGAATGCACCGTGAATTTCCTAATTTCAAAGCCCTTTTCTTTTTTTAACCTTTCATTTATTCGATCTTCTATTTTTAAAAATAATTTTAGTGATTCCTTTCACCTCGTTACTGGATTGGAGTGAATTTTACATCGGTTTTTGGCTTTGATCCATATCACCCCGACTAACGGGGTGATATGGATAATGTTTCATTAAAAAAATTAAAGTGAAAAAAGGTGCAAATCACAAAAATTGACATGGGACCGTCTTCTTGACATCTCAGAGAATCTATATTCGGAAAGCCAGTTCGCTCTAAAAACAGTGGGGTCTAATTTTTCAATAAACACTGCAAAAAATGATCCATATCACCCCGGTTGACGGTAGTAGGTTTTTGGGTCTTTCGCCTTCAAAGGTTCTATTCACCTCGAGAATGTGCTTACACCAAATGACAATACCTAAGACTGCTGGTATAAATTTTGGAATGCCATTCAGTATTGGAACTTGTCATGTATGCCGTGATATTATTTCGTAAAGTAGGTATGAGATAATTACTTTGTAAGTTCCTATTTTAGGATGCAGTTGGTAAGTATTTGATTTATATAATAATATTTATGCTTTGGGAATAAGAGGATCGCTCTCCTTCCTCTCTTCTGTTGAACATTCTCTCTCTTTCTGTGGCCATGAGATGAATGGGGATCACTCCTGCAAGGACTAGTACGGCTGGTTCTGAGACTGTTCTGAAGGCACTGGCGATGCAAAGTGATCCTCGACGTTGAACCTCCATGGCGTCCGCCCACACCACAGAGAATTGACTGCACAACAGTCATCACCAATCGTCTCTTTCATGGTTTGGGACCATTTATGTTTCTCATAAGGTGACATAGGGCAGCTGTTTTTTGTGCTGCTCTACCAGCAGTTCTTCGTATGTGTTCTCCAAATGTGATTTTGGTGTCCAACATGACTCCTAGGTATCTGACTGCCATCGGTCATTATTTCGGTATTTGCAATCCGTTGGTAATTGATTTATATAATAATATTTACGCTACATCTCTCTAGTTATATTTCCGTTGGTAAGATTAATAATAGGAACATATCGGTATGAAAGCTGCGCTCGTGTTATTTTCACGTACTCAAACAATGGAAATCCCCACTTCAGGTAATTGACACAAAGGGGTGACAAAAACTCATTATTTAATGGATGGAAGATTTTTCACCTGCAATGAGCTGTTAGTAAATTAATCGAAAACAAAATTACTGAATGTGAGTGCTATAAAAAAAACGTATCAATTCGAGAATCGTAAAATGCAATTTAAAAACTCTTTTTTTTCAATTATGAGCGCGGTGAATTAAAATGAGCTCATTACTTTTTTCAGATCAAGTTTTTTCAGGGGTGGTTGGAAAAAGCGGATGGCGAATGATGAAGGGGAAACGATAATAAACCTTTACACCCTAACTCCCGTCAGGGTTTCACAAAGTGTGGCTCATGCAAGGATGTTGTAGTCTTTGATGGCCATTGTATCTACCTTTGAGGACCAAAAAATAAAATAAAATAAAACAATGAATGTGTAGGTAGTTTGACATAAATATGTAGATAGTAGGTATGTCAAAAACGGAAAGTGACCCTCTAATCGGATATTAGGTATTTTAGATAATTGGCGTGTCCAACAATGCAGTATTCGATATGGTGTGGGTATCCTCAGCTTGGAGGTGATTGAGGTCTCTACCAAAAAGACAGCAACTAATCAATTTTCCAAACGTTTGTCTCGCTAATTTAGAATGTTAGCGAATTTCCAACGAAAATGAAGCTGTTTTCGATATTGTTTCACCAAAGTTCATCATTAAAATACACCGCAAAATCGTTAGATGGTTCAACAAACTTCATTACTAGTTGAAACCTTGAAAAGTAGTGGATGTTTTAACGTTTACGTATTTCCATAGGCTACTATCGATCTGGGCGCGATGATTTTCATGAGCCAGATACAGAAACATATACGTATAGTTTTGCTCGTTACAATGTTTCCCTGCCAGACAAAAAGACAAACAGATAGTTAGACACGAAACGAAAATTTTTCAGGAGGATCCAAAAAGTAAAATGTGAGTGGAAATTTTAATTTTGGAGGACAACTTTCTTTCTCTAACCTTGAAAAGTTAAAACACTGTTTCCGCTACCTTGGTTGACTAGGAAGCAAAAACAAATAGTGCTCGTACTTATGAACATGGCAGAGGAGAGATGAAATTGAACTTTTGAGGCTAGGTTTGGCTTTTAATTGAAAACATCTACCAAGCTGGGTGAATTGTATAATTGACCGACTTCAACGCGCCGAAGGCGCGCGAAAGAGGAGGTACTCAATTCGGGTTGTCGTGGGACGACGATTTTTTTTTTTTTTTTTTTTTTGTATGTCCGAGTCGCTTGCATTTCTTTATTCTGGTACCAATCTGTCTGGTTCTTTTTGAAATTAGTTCTACCAGTATCCGTGGTGGTCCCATTTCAAACAGATTTCATTTTGCTCTGTTAAAAGAATCGAAGATTTGTGAAAGAAGTTGAAAAACGTGGTTCCCGTTTTCGGGAATATTGGTCCGCATTCACTCTTCTTGCCCTGTGACTTCCGACTGATTCGATGGAGGACCACTTGTGTATAGTCAAATTGAAGGTCTGATTGTAAGCTTTAAAATGATATACTATACGAGGGGGGTTCCGATAACTAAAAGGTGCTGCGGGGGATGGGAAACGGGGAAATTATAGTGGGTTATTCGCTCAGAACCTGCATGAGCCATATTAAACGTGTTTATGAATGCTCGAGTATGTGAGTTTTCCTACCAAATATGAAGGATAATCATAGTACTGTTAGTTAGGTATTCAACCAAGTGGGTGTAGCACATAGCTCCCTCATCACTAATAACATGATTGGGTAGGTAATAGTAAAGGAGATCGTCTGAACTGCATAGTGCCCTACCATAGTATAGTAAGATACAGAGAGATATAGTCCAGTTGGGTGATGAGTGAGTATTCTACCAAGTGGCTGTAGCACATAGCTCCCTCATCACTAATAACATGATTGGGTAGGTAATAGTAAAGGAGATCGTCAGAACTGCATAAAGCCCTACCATAGTATAGTAAGATACAGAGAGATATAGTCCAGTTGGGTGATGAGTGAGTATTCTACCAAGTGGGAGTAGCACATAGCTCCATCGTCATTTATAATATAGTTGGGTATCTCATGGTATAGAAGATTGTCGGAATTGAATAGTGCCGTACCAAATATGAGGTATATAGTACAATTTGGTGATGAAAGGGTATTCAACCAAGTGGGTATAGCACATAGCTTCCTCATCACTTATAACATGATTGGGTAGGTAATAGTAAAGGAGATCGTCAGAACTGCATAAAGCCCTACCATAGTATAGTAAGATACAGAGAGATATAGTCCAGTTGGGTGATGAGTGAGTATTCTACCAAGTGGGAGTAGCACATAGCTCCATCGTCATTTATAATACAGTTGGGTATCTAATGGTATAGAAGATTGTCGGAATTGAATAGTGCCGTACCAAATATGAGGTATATAGTAAAACTAGGTGATGAGAGGGTATTCTACCAAGTGGCTGTTGCACATAGCTCCCTCGTCATTTATAATAAAGTTGGGTATCTAATGGTATAGGAGATCGATCTAGGAAATAGATCTACGTTCCGAAAACTGATCGAAAAACTGAGGGTAAATTAATTTCAAATTTATATTGAGGACCACTAAAAAGTGAAAAATAAAAAATAATATAAAATGGAAAAATAATAAAATAAAAACCTTTTTAACAAAAAAATGGACCGACCTCAAAAATGATGTCCGTTAACACCAAAAAGGGAAAAATAATAATCTCAGCGAAAACATACTTATGTAGTAGGTTGTTGAACATAGATACCTATCTAGTCAACAGATGGTATGTTGGAATACCAACACTTATTTGTAGTGTGATTCACACTTATTGTCACACTCATATCCTCCATCATACGATAGCAGTGACATTCTACCCAATAGTTTTGGTGCACTTATCTCCACTCGTATTCATGTTTTGTATTGCAAGATCGACGCATGTTGTAATACTCACCAGATCATGTGAGTAGTACTTAATAACCACAGCGTACCCAAATAGGTAGGTAGGTACGCATTGAAGTCGCCGTCGTGCCCATCTGTAGACACAAACGTCTTCTAGATCTTCTACTTACCAACAAATTACTCTTTTTCGCAAATATACATACCTCCAATACTACAAACATGCTTCCACACCGAGCATGAATGAAAATTCAGTTCGTTCAAGAATGTGGGAAGTTTTGAACGTTAATTAGGTAACAACGCTTCTGAAGGTATGTAGCTACATTACAATATGTCCTCCAATATAATAAACAGTCTCATATAATAATAAAGTCTCAAAATACTCGTCACAACTATTCCTAGGGAGGTTCACACTTACTATCATACTCATATGGCAGAAGAGATTTACAAGGTACCTGATAGTTTGGGGACACATTGTAACTCAATGGTACATTCTCTTGTAATGCTAACCAGATCATCGAAGGAAGGTGCTTAGTTTGTGTCTACAGATGGGCACGACGGCGACTTCAATGCGTACCTACCTACCTATTTGGGTACGCTGTGGTTATTAAGTACTACTCACATGATCTGGTGAGTATTACAACATGCGTCGATATTGCAATACAAAACATGAATACGAGTGGAGATAAGTGCACCAAAACTATTGGGTAGAATGTCACTGCTATCGTATGATGGAGGATATGAGTGTGACAATAAGTGTGAATCACACTACAAATAAGTGTTGGTATTCCAACATACCATCTGTTGACTAGATAGGTATCTATGTTCAACAACCTACTACATAAGTATGTTTTCGCTGAGATTATTATTTTTCCCTTTTTGGTGTTAACGGACATCATTTTTGAGGTCGGTCCATTTTTTTCCCACTAAGATTCACTTGGATATAAAGACTTTGTCGGTGTAAAAATTATTAGAAGATTCAGGGATATAAAAAATTGTCTAGTGTGAAACATTGTTTTCCTGATCAAGTCTATAGTTGTCTATGTCGACAAAATTTGTCGATATTTGATATTTAATATCAATTTAATATCAATACGCGTGGGACCCTATTCCATTCATTTGGTTTTTCAGAATACGCATACCACTCGGTTCCCATTGAGATTCAGTTCATAGGAGACCATCTAGGGCTCATACCAAGAGATGCCTGAAAATTTCAAAGAATTCGGCCCATTATTAAATCACAGTAGCTCGCGATGTCAGTCGCTGCATATATCCCAAATAATACTACCAGCATCCCAAATTTCTGTAATTTTGGGTTTGTTAGGAAGGTACTGAAAAACTGTTATTTCAAGGCATTTATGGTCTGATGTAGATAACACTCATTGATTAAATATTTCACATTAAATAATTATTTTATCGGAATCGTACCTGACTTACAGAAACTACTATAGAGTTTGCAACCATAATAATATTATGGGCTTCAAAAGTAATACTTTTGAAGATCGATGTGTTTCTGTCTGGCCGATCAGTTGAGTTCGCAGAAGGGACTCGATTGTCAGGTTTGTAAGAGAGTCTCGTTCTACCGAGTTTCTTTCCATCACAACCAATCCCGTTTGTTTCTTACGTCGGATTTTAATCTGGTTTGCGGGCGAAGGGCTGATTAACTCTGAGACCTCCACAACCAAAGAAAACCCAGCGGCCGCATCACGTTCTGCAAGATACGTTTCCGGAGTCACCTTCATAGTTACGGCTCGAGGGTTACGGGTGGAACAGTTTTTATCCCCACTGGATGTTCTAAGTAGAGTTCTTATGGGTCGTTTCTAATCCAACCGGTTTTCATTGTTCTGCACGCCCTCTTCTCTCTCACTTCTGCAAATAAGTGGAATGTTACTTACTTCCTGGATTACTATCGCCCTGTAAAATAATATACCCCAGCTTAACTTCCTGTGACACTGTGGTCTAAAACTCAAGGATCCTCGAATCACTAATATACAAGATGCCCTCGCTTCATTTAGGAAACAAGCATTTGGATCCGGAATTCGGCGACTTAGCGACGGCAGAACTAACATTTACAAACTATGGTTATAAATTAAATTTTACTACAAATTTACAAATTATAGTTATTAACTAAATAGTTATAATCTAGAGTTACAATAGTTTGAAACGAACATATGGCTGGAGGGGGGGGGGACCAGGTAAGTACAAAATATGGAATTTTACTGGAGAACATTTTAAAGTTTCAATATTTTTTCCTAATTCAGGAATCCACAATAATTAATACTTAACCCTGCCATTTTTTTCACGTATCCTAAAACCGAAATGATAGCTCGAACGGCCACTCTGTGGTGAACTTAAATATTCTTACTATAAGAATTAGATTTCCGTGAATCTCGTACGAATATTGAATCTTTTATTCCAGAAAAATAGCATATTAAATAATCACATGGTTGAACTGAAGATAATAATTTTGATTGCCAATGATTTTCTATGTTTGGAATCTGAAGGTAATAATTTAGTCCGTCGAAATCAGAAACAAATGAATAAATTTCGCTTTCGCGACACCCTCAAATTACATCTTAATAGTAAATTCAATGGTTTTGACATTTTCATGTCTTTCATATGGCACATAAAAAAAAAAATCGTCACGAAATTTGATGCAACGATATTTGTTGCAACGATATTTGTCCCAAAATGAAAATGTCAAAATGTTTGACCCTTAATATCCTGAGGTATGTTTCTGGATGTGCGATGTTTTTTTTAATTGTCGAGTCACCTGGTTACGTGCAGTCTAATTTCCATACTTACTTGGTTACGAGCAACCAAATTTTCAGACTTACTTACTCACCCACCATAAGAAAAACTACTTGCCAGGTTAAGCACAATTTAGTACACTGGGAAAAAGTAGGTAAACTCAGTTACCGGTCTGTGCTCGAAACAGAAATTTTGGGAATGAGTGTTAACCGAATAATCACTAACACTCCAGCCAATAGGAAGCTTGATAGACTTACGCTGATACTCGCAAACGAAACCTGACACAAAATAACGCCTACAGTGAAGATATCTCGAGTTTGACCAAAAAACGACTTACCTGGTTTTTACCCCCGCCAGCCATATAAGTTGCCCAGTTCATATCACGCCTACGCCCATGCCAGAAAGTTGCTGATCACATTGATACCTGTTCATCAGAATAGGTCAATCCTTTGAGAAGTTTTGATATCATCTACTCAAATTATAATTGCCTCGTGTCCAAAAACAGCAACTCGGTACAAATCTGATGCAAAATACTTTGAAACGTAAACCATCAAATTTTGAGGGGAGGTTGAAAATGTGTTTCTTTCTCGATTCCAATGGTTTATTATTGAAAATAATATCCTACCTAAAGGACCTCACTAATCGTTGGAAATTGGGGCTTGAGCAGAGTACGTTATTTGGAAACTTGTTTCCGTTATCGTACTCGCATTTGGAAACTTGTTTCCGTTATCAACCACCCTATTTCCTTCCTAAATACCTTGAAATGTGTACCAAAATATTGTGAAGAGTGGGGTGGGGGGGGTTAATTTTTTTTTTTTTGGTCGATTCCAAAGGTTCATTACAGAAAATATTTATCCAAAATGCGAATTTCTCTCATTGCTGCAACAGCACAAAAATTGCGTAGGTACGAATTGAAAAGCCCTTGTTCGTCAATCTATATTCCAAGATGCTCTCTCACTCATCTTACTGACCCAGAAATTCATGGTGGCCGAAATATGAGTTCAAAAACGAGAAAATCAACAAGAAAATGCTTCTAAGTAAGTTCTGTTGAGTTATTTGTCAATTACTTTTTAATCTATTATGAATTAATTAATGATGATGTTTATTTGTTGAAACTCAAAAGGACATTACAAGGAGATCAGCCTTAAAATACATCAAACTTCTTTGAGTGGTAGGTAACAATATAAGCATACTAAATAATTAACATTTATAGCTTTCGTTCCATTATTATTATAGCTTCATCGATTCATAATCATTAATTGATATAATTATTTCATATTTTCTATAAAGGTAACTAATAGGTACTTGAAAAAAAAAATAAACCGAAATTTTACTCACGAGTAGTTACGGTATGCATTTAAGTATTTAGAATTTACTCCAGCAGGGGGTTTCCATGTTCAGATTTTGATACAGTCGAAGTGTTTCATTGAATCTATCTGGAATATTCTGCAATTCTCCTGACGATGAAATATTTTCGGCAAAGTTGGCGCTTTTGGGGGAACAGACATGCGATTTTTCCCATTGATGATAAATTATTATTATCCTTCAGCCTAGCGTACTGCCCGATTCGCCTAGATCATTCGAGGGTGCGGCAGTTTTTATTATCTTGAACCTCATTCATGTAGCCATCCGGACCATTGAAGGGAGAGGTCTCAATTTTGAGTCCTTCCATCCTCAGAATTGAACCTCGTTAACACTGATTGAATTGTGAGTGTGTTCTTTCTGGGAGAATCAACCCCCAAATGCGTTTTTCTGAACATATTTTTCTCGAAAATTCCGTTGTAAGGTATTATACACTTTAAAAAAAAATTTTAGTGACAATATTGAAGAGCGTTTGAGTTACTGAACGGCTGAACTATCTATCAATAAAATTCTCTAAAAGTCGCTTAAATCCTGTAAAACGCTCACTCGTAAATATGATGAAGAAGAACTAATTTACCTACTCAAATTATCCTCTCTGAGTAGACTCGATTTACCTCTTCATTTCCCCTCGTTAGCGTTGATTCCACGACCCCCCGCTTCTCCCTCCATCCTTCACTCTCAATCTGCTCTCACAAAAAAGAGGGAATGCGCCGTTGCAACGGTGCGGTGGAAGAATAATGCAATCCCAGAGTTGCAATCGAAATGCAGCTCTGCATCCCCACATGTCCCCTCCCCCCTTCAATCAGGCAGCAGCCTACGATTTGTTTTGCAATTTAAATTCACCGCAGGACGTCCAATTTATCCGAACGTTCCCTTTTCATTAGAACGAATCATCAAGTATTTGATTTCTCTTTGAATTTTATTGTATTTCCCGCCGATTGAAATCTCGACCCTATCAAATCTGAGCGGAGTTACCTTGCCTTATTTCTCGGCAAGTTTTCAGCGAATGATGTAATAAAATAAACTAGAAAACTCCAGCATAATGTTTGCATTGATTCTTAGAATATAGAGAAGATTTACTGTCTGATGCGTCATAGAATGAGTAAATGATTCTCATTTTGGAATCGACCTAGAAAAAAATTTTAACCCCCCTCAAAATTTGCTGGTTTACGTTTCATGGTAAGTAGAATCCAGAAATCGAATAAAAATTTGGCCCTCCGTCCGCCGTCTGCCATACGTGGCATTTTCTTTTGTTTCTAACGACCGATTTTGATAAAACTTGGTATATAGGCCCCATTTGGTGTCTAGTTATGCCCGAAGCTTTTGGTTGATGTAGGTGACTTCTAAGGGTTGAAATTTTGAAAACGCCCTAGCTCAAACAATTTTGATATAAAGGTATTGTTTTTCCATCAATGTAAGATAGTATTGAATTTTTAGAATTTTTAGGGACCATGCGGAGCTCTGTAGGACAGACCGTTCGCTCCCTACGAGAATTTAAGGGTTGGATTTACGATAAATCAGAAACACGAGTATGAATCGCAAGAGGCCTAATCTCCGTTCAAATTGTATCTGACCAAAATGCGAACGCTGTAGGTACGTGGTAGGTAGGCAGTATCTATGGTTGGTAGGTGTTGACAATGGCAAAGCCGAGTTCTTTTGCAAACGAGTGATCTATATAGGAAAATAATAAACCTTTGTGTAATAATTTGCAGCATTTTATATTTTGGAGCTGTAAGTGTAGTGTCTAAATTTCCATACGTAAATTCGAGTAAATGAACTGATGCAACGAATTTATGCTCTCATTCAGGAACAAAATAATAGTTGTTTTCCGGAGGGGGTCCGGTGTGGCCTTGGGCGCTAGGGCGCTAGTTCTTTGTTGGTGGGGTTTGGACCGAATTCTGCAGGGGTTGTGGGTTCGAGTCTCGCTGCTGGAGTTCGTGGGTTCGTGCGTCCGATGCCCATCGCCCCCCTCGTCTCAACCCAGGGTCGCCAATGGGAAGCCATGAGCGAAATCATCAGAACAAATTCTGATATTCTCTTTGGAAGATAGATGATGATACCTGTGACGCCAGGAATGGCAGTAGGACGAAAATCCAACCTGAAATGGTTTACTTCACTGAACTGGTTTCCTAAAAATGTAATGTGCATATAAACATGACTCAGATTACTGACCTCCAAACCGAGAGTACATCCAACGTTTCAAGAAGGTATGGTAAGAGATGAGTTGCATAGAAACCTCCTCTATGTAATCCAATAGTCCAATGCACTCCTATGCCTCACTTCCTCTCTGGACTTTGGTTGCTTCCTCATGCGCTGGCTGATTTGAGGACGCGCCTGCTACTAGTCGCTTGTGCGTCGGTCGATACGTCTGATGACCGACACAGTGGGGAAAATAATACAATTTCTTCCCTTACTTTCCATTTCTTATTCATCATCCATACTAAACTCATATTCTTATCAACTTGTTATATTTTTTCAACTTGAACTTTGCAGTTATGTGAGTACTATGCACACTCGCCTGTGCGAGCTCCTACAACGCACCTCCACTTTTCAAAGGTGAAGTGTGCATTTATCTCAATGAATATTAGAATAGTTCCTAATATCAGATATTAGTGTGTTGGTTTTCTCGAATCAAACATTTTGAACGACAAATTTTGAGTCAAATTTATCGGAATTTTTTTCCAACATGTCACAGATTTCGTTTGCAATACCCAGTATTTCGTGCATTTCCACCCCTCCTCAGGTCTACACCAATAGATTACCGCATCCGGAAGATATCGGTCGAATGAAAAGAGGCTCAGAGTGAGAGCAGCAAAAATGTTTTTTTCCCCGCTTTGCATAATTGAATCTTTTTTGGACGAGGTAAATCCACGAATAGTGCCCGGATGGTGGAGCTCCACGGCAGTTTACCACCCCATAGGTGTTGGGTTCTTACTGCCAGATAAATTTTAATCTTGGCTCCTTATTTATTGTAATGGGAAACTTCAGCGAGGGGGAGTGCCGAAATATTGCCACTCTACTCCCGTTTTCAAGTTGGGATTCTCCCTCACCTTCATTTTTCATCGTGTGCCTTATTCTATTATCCGATGCTTGTGTTTTTCGAGGTATGATACACTCTCTCCCGAAATGCATTGCTTTTATTTCTCATTTTCCTTGGAAACCATTTACAACATTACGCGGCTGATAATACTTGCAATCTCGTGGAAAAGGGAAAATCCAGAGGGAAAAGAAGCGATCACATTTGGCTTCTTTCATTTCGGTGTTACATTACGTCAGTTCAGGCGTTAGTAATACTAATTGGTTGGGAAAGAAGGTTGAGGAGGAAGCATGAAGAAGGAAGAATGGCTTTTAAAAAAATAATCTGTTTATTATTACAACTGAGTGCATACATCTAGTGATTTCTCTTCAATAGGTATGTACTAAACGCAGTTCTGTGGTTCATAGATCACTACCTACTTCCACATCTCACAACACACTTCTCTTCTAAAGGTTGGTGACAAGGTCCAAGGGCTTGGTCCTCTTCAATCGTCGTATGTCCCGGCTGTTGTTCAGCAGATTCTATACTTCTATCTCATTCACCACCTCAACTTTGAGGTCGCGGTGGAAATATTTCGTTCGAATGTAGGTAGCGGGGGCATTAACTAGACTCCTGAGTATTATTTTCTGCACCGTTTGCACGATTTTTACGTCGCACTTTTTGGTGCATCCCCATATGGGACAACTAACTACTATTTGGTTTTAAGGAGAGCCGATCCAAACTGGATTTCGCTACCCCCTCCATCTGCAAGCAGATAGATGCAACCCCGAAAACCCTTGAAAGGGTGATCGAGGGAGGGGAAGGAACTCACCACCCGGGAGCCCCAGGGGAGCTAGTCATAGCTATCAGCTCCTCTAGGTACCTGTTTGTATTAACACCACAGGTTAGGCCGAACCTTCTAGCTAAGGTTCTACCAAATAGACAGGTTGGTACCCGAGTTCATAACAGAACTCACATGCCGAGAGACATCTTCAGGGGACTAGTCCTTGAGGAGGCCATCTTTCCCCTTATAGCCTTCTTGGTACAAGCCCATGGAGTAGGGTTTGCTCAACCACGACCACCACGAATCCAACCTCAACTGAGGGGCAGGCAGGTGATGCTTTGACCGAGGTCAGTGCATCTGTAGCCTGGGGCTCCCCTCGCCCGTGGTACTGGTAATTGAGATGAGTAAAAAGCCTTCCCCATATGGGACAGCCGTAAACCCATACTGGCTTTATCACTTGCTCGTAGAGTAGGACTTTATTGTGAACAGGGGGTTGAGAGTTTCTTTTCTACAGCCAGTATATTTTTCCAAATTTCAGGTTGATTTCTTCTTTCCTCTTCTTCACATGTTCTTTCCATCTCAGTTTGGTATCCAAGGTCATACCTAAGTAGGTACTTAGCTGTATTTGCTTATGGTATAGCTTGGGAGTTAAATTCAACAGGAATAGGGTTTACTTTCCGATATGAGAAGTTTATATGCGATGACTTTGTTTCATTTAGTTAGATTCTCCACAGTGTGGTCCATTTAAGGATACAGTTCACTGAATCCTGCAGTTTTGTTGAGGCTTCTTCAATTGTGTTTCCCACTGCTAGGATTGCTATGTCGTCCACAAATGTGAGACTGCTTCGGTTGGTTGTGGAAGATGCCATGTGTACAAAAGGTACAAAACGGCTCCAAGGACACTTCCCTGGGGTACTCCAGCTGCTGTGTTCCTCAACGTTGAGTATTCATCTTCATGTTTTATTTGGAAGTGTCTTTCTGATAAGTACGATTTTATCAAGGTAATACTGGATTGGGAGGTCTCTATGTATTTTTGCTAGGAGTCCCTTATGCCAAACTTTGTCAACAGCTTGGGAGACGTCAAGGAAAACTGCTGAACAAATTTTCTTTTCTTCAAAACATTTATCTATTACACTTGTTATCCTGTGCACCTGATCAGTAGTGGAATGTCCCCTGAACCCAAAGTGATGGTCAGGAATTAGATTTCTCTTCTCAATGATTGGTTTCAGTCGCTTCAAAAGTAGGTTTTCAAATAGCTTAGATATGATTGGCAAGAGTGAGATGGGGCGATAAGATTTCTTGTTGTTAATTGGTTTGCCAGGTTTGGCAATAATAATGACTTCCGCAATTTTCCACTGTCGAGAGACATACTTAAATCGAGATGCTGTATTAAATACAGCATTTCGATTTAAGTATGTCCCTCGATAAATAAATTTTAAATTTTAAATAAATGATAAATTTTATCAGCTGTAGTAAGTGGAAGAATGGTGAAATAATCGTAGAGAAGGGAACAATAAAAAAGTACATTATTTTCAAGGATCACTGAAGGAACTTCAGCTTTAGTTTAAATTATTTGAAGAGCAAGATGAGTAAATAATTGTTTAGGTTATGGGCCCAGGAGGTCGGAGCATTGAGGAGGAGGAATGGAGTGAAATTGCTGTAGGGAGGAGCACACCACAGAATGTTCGTAGAGACGTGATCGTGCTTTAGGTGATTATCTACATTCTTGAAAAGATTTTGAGTTGAATAGAAACAAAATGCTAGAAAACAATACCTGCAAAATTGCTTTAGGAAATCATATGACGGGAGAATTTCAAGCAGTGGTTCTGTCCTCAACCAATCCGTAGTAGGGGAAATGTTCGCTGCACACTCGACATAATGCAATATCGTTCGAATGGGAGTTCACACGGGTTCTCCTCTTTAATGGGGTTAGTCCCCTTTTTCAATCTGACAGTCTGTTTGGGCGGCTATTCATTCACCTGCTGCCGTCGGACGATGATTCGATTTATCCAGTGCGGCAGCAGGAATGGCGGAGGTCCCAGGAGGTCTCCGCTACACGCTCCCGTACTCTCATTCGGTGGGTAATCTAGGAGAGCTGAATATTCAATATCATTGTCGAGAGAGATCACGCACTTCTCATTTCAACAAAACCGCATAGTAAACAACACTTTTACGTATAGGGTGACCAGATTCTTGATTCTTGATTCCAGAGGTAGGAAATTTTGGTTTATTATTTCTAATAATAAGCCTATGTGATCGTATCGCAAAAAATTTTTATAACCCCCCTAAAACTTTGTCACTTTACGTTTCAAGGTGCGTAGAATCCAAATTTGCAATGTCCGTCCGCCGTCCCCCGTCCGCCGTCCGCCGTCCGTGGCACTTTTCTTAGCAACACTGGACCGATTTGATTCAAATTTGGTATATGGGCTCCATTTGGGGTCTAGTTGTGCCGCGAAGCTTTTGGTTGATGTCAGTCACTTCTAAGGGGTGAAAATTAAGGGTTGAAATTTTCAAGAGTGCCCTAGCTCGAAAACTCTCGAAATAAAGGTATCGTGTTTTCACCAATTTTAAATAGTATTGAATTTTTAAAAATTTTTGAGACCACCCGGAGCTCTGTAGGACAAACCGTTCGGTCCCTACGAGTACTTGAAGGTTTTCCTTCGATAAAACAGAATCATGAGTGTGAATCGCAAAAGAGGTCTAATCTCCATTCAAATTTTATCGGACTAAAATGCGATCGCTGTTCATTTCTTCGATTTGTATACAGTTTTGCCTTCTGCGTAACCAGTAATCAAATTTCAATATGAAGCTTTCTATTTTTCCAATCGAGTGTGAAGCGTTTAGTTCTTTCTAATAAACTTGATTGTGAAGGTGTGAAGCCAGTATGGTGTGGTAGGTAAAAAAAAGTTGGTAGGTAAAAAAAATGTTGGTGGGTAAAAAACGCTGCAAATCATTGCTCAAACGCTTCTTCATTCTTCAGATCACTGATCAGCTGAGTGAGCTCCAAAGCCATTTTCAATCCTATTGAATGAAAGTGCTCTTCCAGGCGTCTCCAGCATTCGAGGAGATCTTCTTTACTCCTCAGATCACTGATCAGCTGAGTGAGCTCCGAAGCCATTTTCAATCCTATTGAATGGAAGTGCTCTTCCAGGCGTCTTCAGCATTCGAAGAGATCTTCTTCACTCTTCAGATCACTGATCAGCTGAGTGAGCTCCGAAGCCATTTTCAATCCTATTGAACGCAGGAAGCTGAAATTTGAGAGGGAAGGTCAAGGGAGAATACAGATGGTGGTAGGTGCTATTGATGGAGAACCAGTGATCTATACAGAAGGGTGATTTATACAGAAAATAATAAACCTTTGAGCAATGATTTGCAGCGTTTTGTATTCATTCAACAAGTCAAAAAATTAGAGTATTCGGTGATCAAAACATTTTTTTTCTCTTTATGAATTCGAAAAAATTATTACTCTTAGTTTTACTATAATTGCCACCTCTTATCTTGCAAACAACTACCCCCCGTCACCCTCTTTGCTATGCTGCAACTTCTGGCCTGACCTGAAAGTCAGTCTCGAAGCCATTGTTGAATCTTGAGGATCCTCTACCTCCTTAAAGTGGAAGGTACTTAGAGATTGATGTTTTGAGATCAACACTACTATGCATCGGATCATCTATACAATCGCGTTATGGATACGAGGAAGCTATGTGCCCCACCCACTTGGTAGACTTTTGGTTTATTATTTTCAATAATAAGCCTTTGGAATCGAGCAAGAAAAAAAAAATTTTAACCCCCCCTCAAAATTTGATGTTTTACGTTTCAAGGTACGTAGAATCCGAAAATCGAATAAAAAAAATTCCGTCCGTCCGCCGTACGCCGTACGCCGTACGCCGTACGCCGTACGCGGCACTTTTCTTAGTTACCATGGACCGATTTCGATGAAATTTGGTATATGGGCTC
Organism: Apolygus lucorum; assembly: GCA_009739505.2. Classification (NCBI taxonomy): domain Eukaryota; kingdom Metazoa; phylum Arthropoda; class Insecta; order Hemiptera; family Miridae; genus Apolygus; species Apolygus lucorum. Next base: position 14,954,019 of record CM019176.2, read on the forward strand.
CATTTGGGGTCTTGTTGTGCCGCGAAGCTTTTGGTTGATGTAGGTCACTTCTAAGGGGTGAAAATTAAGGGTTGAAATTTTCAAGAGTTCCCTAGCTCGAAAACTCTCGAAATAAAGGTATCGTTTTTTTCACTAATTTTAAATAGTACTGAATTTTAAAAAATTTTTGAGACCACCCGGAGCTCTGTAGGGCAAACCGTTCAGTCCCTACGAGTACTTGAAGGTTTTCCTTCGATAAAACAGAATCATGAGTGTGAATCGCAAAAGAGGTCTAATCTCCGTTGAAATTTTTTCTGACTAAAATGCGATTGCTGTTCATTTCTTCGATTTGTATACAGTTTTGCCTTCTGCGTAACCAGTAATCAAATTTCCATAATCAAAAGTCAATGGAGAATACTGAAGGCGCCTGAGTGGTCACTGATCAGCTGAGTGAGCTCCAAGGCCATTTCCTCTCCTGTTGAACGCAGGAACCTGAAATTTGAGAGGGCGGGTCAATTGAGAATGCTGAAGGCGCCTGAGTGGTCACTGATCAGCTGAGTGAGCTCCAAGGCCATTTCCTCTCCTGTTGAACGCAGGAAGCTGAAATTTTAGAGGGCGGGTCAATGGAGATTGCTGAAGGTGCCTGAGTGGTCACTGATCAGCTGAGTGAGCTCCAAGGCCATTTCCTCTCCTGTTGGACGCAGGAACCTGAAATTTGAGAGGGCGGGTCAAAGGAGAATGCTGAAGGCGCCTGAGTGGTAACTGATCAGCTGAGTGAGCTCCAAGGCCATTTCCTCTCCTGTTGAACGCAGGAACCTGAAATTTGAGAGGGCGGGTCAATGGAGAATGCTGAAGGCGCATGAGTGGTCACTGATCAGCTGAGTGAGCTCCATGGCCATTTTCTCTTCTGTTGAACGCAGGAAGCTGAAATTTGAGAGGGCGGGTCAATGGAGAATACAGATGGTGGTAGGTGCTATTGATGGAGAACCAGTGATCTATACAGAAGGGTGATCTATACAAAAAATAATAAACCTTTGAGCAATGATTTGCAGCGTTTTTTCTTTAGAAACAATTATAAAATACTAAGTTAAAATGAAATTACAGTCTACCAAAAGTCGTTAATATCACTTTAAATTCCCTAAATCCCTGTGCCAAGCCTTTGGTTTAAATTCAATATTTTAAATTAGAAATTTTACGTTTATTAAATATTTTTTGAGAGAGAAAAAACACTTTATCGAACATTGTAGGAGGAATAAAGGTGGACAAGGACTCCAGTATTTTTAAATCTTTAATTTAAAGAATAAATAATGTTAATCTTTAAATATTCAATGTCAAGTTGACTGACAATAATTGTAGGGTCGACCGCGAATAAAGAAACCTGATTCAGCTGAAAAATGTTCAGACACCGTTTATGACAGCAGGAAGGGGTCCTAGATCAGACCCCCAAGGAACTTCTGATAGGTTTTTTATGAGTTGGCTTTTAGACGGTCATTTAATAATTTCTTCGCCATAAGAGTAATAGTATCGAGTGTTTTTCTTCTGGAGGATCCCGTGCAATATACAGTTTTGCCTTTATTTGCTTCTGTTTTCAAGTACAATGTGTTGATTGGACAGGAGTGGTTGACTGACCCTGCTTTGGTACGGGGTCGTTTTCTTTAGGTTCCCTGTCCGTGACGAACGTTGGCGATCAACGCAATCTTTATTTTATCGGCTTTCTAAATAACGATGTGGTAGTCTCTCCGAACCACTGGCGAAGATTATTCAACCATGAAACCCTTCTGCGACCAGGCAGCAAGAGGTACTTTTCATTTCTAATAAGGTAAATACTGGAGTTTTCGTCGCTTCCGCAGTTCATAACTTCACACTCTTCATCCATTCTCTGGAGGATTACTGCAATGGTCACTCGATCGACCCATGGAATTTTCAAATCGTTCGAATGGCCCTCATTTTAAAGGTCTCAATTCTTCGGCTCTGAGCACTTATAATCGACCATGTCTCTACGCCATACAGTAATACAGAGAACACGTAGGACCGGAGAATGCGGACTCTCAATCAAGTCGTACAGACCTCGCCTGCTCTATTCGGCTTCGAATTCCCTTAACATTATTGCCGTCTTTAGAAACAATTGTGCGTAAGTATTTGAAGGTTGAGACTCGGGTTACTTGCTTGTTGTCAACAATCAAGTGCTCTCCTGTCACATTCCTATTAGATATAATCATCCACTTTGTTTTTATTGCTCCCAAATCGTTGCTTCTTTCATCGACGGCGTTGACTAGAGCTTGCAGGTTCTCGATATTTGATGCAATGAGCTCAGTGTCATCCGCAAAGCTGAGGTTGATAACCTGGACACAATTGATCAGCACGGCCATTAGTCATGGCCTCTGGGGAGCTTGACTGCCAATCTCATGGTGGGTATATGGTCAGTAACAAATACTGGTACCGCGGGCGGGGGGTGCCCTAGGCTACCGGCACAACGACAGTGGTCCAAGTGCCACCAGTCTACCCCCCAGTTTAGGTTTGGATTCGCGGGGGTCGTGGTTTGAATCACCCAGGGCTGCAGTCCGCCTTCTGTAGTCTCTGGGAAGGGATTCATAAACCTGGGCCCGCGGTGGGTGGCCCTGTGGCATGGATCCTGGCATGTGAGTTTTGCGAACTGTCAAAAACTCGGGCGCCGACCTGCAAAGTCGGAAGCACGAGCTAGAACGTGCGCCTCTACCTGTAGGTCATAACAGGGTCATAATAGTCATATTAGGCTGGGACACTGATTATGTGAACAATCGACTCTCCGGGGTGACTTGCTCTGGTTGCTTGCAACCAGGGGGGAGACCAACTGGACTTGCAGAGGACTCCTTAAATCGAATTCCGATTTGGAAGGAGGATAGAAATTCATGACCAGCACACCAATATCCACATCAGGCAATGCTTCTCTGAAAATATTTTCAGCCTACAGGTTAAACAACGGGGTCGTCGGTACGTTCAAAATTACAGCACTGATAACCATCCCTAAGAGTGTATGTAGAGAAACTCAATAATCTCCTGCAAAACCCACACGTATCACTCATATATGTATATTAAATATCCCCCATTGCTTTTTCCCGTTCTTATCGACAACACTCCCTTTTATGGAGAGTTTCAGGATTTCAGATAAGGAAACGCACGATTCCCAGAGTGGATTTTGATTTAATCAACACCCCAGCTATAAATAAGGTAGTCGGAATTATAGGCCGAGTTATGAATTAAAGGACAGCCCTCCGCATTGATGGCTCGAACTTCATAAAAGACGGGGAGACGCAGACAAGGGAATGAACAGACTGTTGTTAACTGCAATTTATCTTCCCGGAGATGGGAAATCCAATTAGTGCGGTGAGGTATCGGGGGTTTGGGTGGTTTAAAAGGTCGTTAAGGGGAAGTGATAAGTGATAAGTATAATGCGAGTGATTGTGAAGAGATTACCGAGGGCTGGTTGTAAGAAGAGACTTCATATACGGCATTAGCCTTTCCATCAAGGGATGGGATCACCAGATGAGGAGATCATCCATTACCGCTATCGAATTGTCCTGAGGGGGCGACGAAGGTTAGACGTGCTCGCTCATAAGTGTCGCTTCGCCACCCTATCATGCCCTATCAAGTGATTCGTCTTTCAAATCTCATAATCCAAATTCCTCGGGAGTCCCCGGTGGTTGAAATGCTTCATATCGAGACGGCTGGTGCTTATTCACTTTTCATTTCCTGAGTGCCGCTTCTTCGGTTTGCTTCCAAACAGGCGGTGGGATTCCTTTCCTTTTACTAAACCTCGTGACTCGCACGCTAGTACCTTTTTTTTTTACTTGTTTTATTGCATCAAGTTACAACTTATAAGCAACATTTTTCAGATACATAGCGTAAGTTAACAAAACTAAGATAGTTCACTTAGTTCTTATTGTCTTGAAATTTGCACTTCATGATGGTCACACTAAGTGGGTTAGATCGTGTGGCTTGGTTCTTTTAAGCAGATCATCTGTGTTGAGAAGCTGGACGACATCCTTATTTACTTGATCTTGGAGCCTCAAAAAGTGATTCATGGCTTGGCTCCGAATGACCTCATCGACAAATTCAATCTTCAGCAAAGTAGTGAAGTCTGTCATTTCTAAAGTATCTGTAACCATCAACGCAGCATCGCAGTACATTATTGTAATAACTCTACAAAATTAAAAACGTATACTTCACAGTACAAACTCAGGCTGAAATTTGTATTTAAATGAATCAACTACTGTAACCAAGTAATACTGTTGCCCAGAATCCCTACACTACTCCCCAAGTTTTCTTTCTTCAGGGTTCTCTGATTCAAAGAACTCAGTACCACGGTTCTGGGTCCAGCTGTCATCTCGGCGACTTGCTTCTGCCTCTCTTGCCAGCGTCCGTTTTTGCATGTCTACGTTTTCTTCTCGAAATCAACTTATTTTTGTCAACATCTAGCATCGTATTGCCGTAAGAGTATTCCCAGTGCACTAGTTGATTAATTATTTTTTATTAAGTTTTTTTTAAATTGATTAACTTTGTTTAATTTTTGATTGATTAAGTTGATTAATTGTATTTACTTAGACCGATAGACAGACAGAAGGAAACGAAATCGAAATTGTTCAGGAAGTTCTAAAACGTGATAAAACGCAAAAGGAAATTTTGATTTTTGGGGAAACATTTCTCTTTATTCTTGAAATGAAAGCAATCTGTCCGGGACTTCGGTTGAATCGGAAACAAAATGAGATACCAATAATAATAAGTAATATTAATAAAATAATACGGCATTGAGGTATCCAGGTAACTAATTCATAGAATCATCAAGCCTAAATCATGGAACGAATGGAATCGATATTTGATTTGGAGGAATAGCTGGAGTAAACGTATCAACAATTCCAAAGACAATCTCCTGAGGGAATCTAGTTCTAGTCTGATCCTTCTCTACCCTATCAGAGTTAATTTGCTAGGGTAATCAAAATGGGTTCCCCACCGTCTATCTCCCTCAGACCGATCACCTCAGGGGTATCGACTGTTAAACGGGTCCAACTTACCGAGCAAATCACAGATCAAAGGACGGCGGGCAACCCTGAGCAACTCCTGCTCAAACACATTGTGATTCAAATGGGCAGTTTAGAGATTAGAGGCCTCGTTGCCAATTTGTCCATTCTCCTTTAGTTAGAGAGAATTGATTTAACCCGCTACTTACGGAAGGGGTCCCCTGAGGGACTCGTAGGGTAATATTGATTGTTACAATACCCTACACCCCGGGCAGGGGGTCCCGGAGAGCGTGTTAAAATTATTCAGTTGATCAATCCAATACGTCCAAAGATCCCAAGGGGGAGGAGGGTGAATTTCTGCAGGTCCTGGTGCCTGACCCCCTTCACTAGTAGTGTGGAAGCGCTTTTGTTAGAGTTCATGGTAGCTTTGTTCACTGCACGTTCTTTGGATTATGTGCTAGCGTGGAAATCATCGACTAACGAGTGATGTTGAATCAGACGAATTCTTATCTATGGCGACTTAACAAGTAGATCAACCTCATAATCCTTATCATGACTCGTAATTAAATGATTTGTTTCTATTTTTCCATTCGTGTAACTTAAACTCCGATTCACGCGACCATGATATTTTCAGAAGGCTGTATTGGAAGTTGTACCAAGCTATAAAGTGGAAATTCCATATTTTCAGTGAATTGCTCAGGGCGTTTATTGAGAAACAGCTCAAACAGTGCTGGAAACGCCGCATTTTCAGGATTATCAGTTGACTTGGATTTTTATGAGCATCATTTTTCGTGTCACAGGGGCTTCAAGTGGTGTCACCAAGGTGCTATGAGTATGATAACCGTGTCGTAGAATAAGTTTTGGTGTCTTTCATTTTGAATTCAGAACACTGATCCTCTGTTTCCACTGAAAGTGTTAATTAACGGAGTTCGTCTAAAAACAACATGTTTGACGCTACCATTGACTACCGTCGAGGTGCCAGACTGGATGCTATGCCATCGACTTCGAAAAATTCTACTCAAACCGTCACGAACCTTCAAAAATGATAAAAATAATAACTACAACCACCTGATAAGTTGGTAAGGATAAGTTTGGTGGGGTTTCCTGTTCAACTTGTAATTGTAGATTTCCCAACCTCAGTAATTACGTGGGTACGCATTATGTTTTATGCCAACCAGAGACTCAAACAGGTAATATCTTGCATACAGGTTATTAGGTCTTGAGTGTATTCTGGTTAAAACATTAAAAGAAAACGAAGCAAATTCTTCAAATCTTTTGAAAAAAGAAAAAAAAGAAGAGCAAAACCATTGGCTTCTGTAGAAAAAGCAAAAGGTAGAGAAAAAATCGTCGTCCCACGACAACCCGAATTGAGTACCTCCTCTTTCGCCCGCCTTCGGCGCGTTGAAGTCGGTCAGAAAAAGCAAAACCTTTTGCTTCTTTAGGAAAAGCAAAAGGTAGAGAAAAAAAGCATTTCCAAACTACAAAAGTATTCAGATGGATAAAGCTACTCTTGGTGATTCGGGTTTTTCTGGATCGAGATAGCCCTTGAGACCGGATTCTTATTCTAGGCGGTTCAATATTTGGGTAATTTTCACTGCTGTCTTTCCCCCTCTCCTCGCTGATTGGGCGCTGTCTTCTCGTGGGCGTCAATTTTTTCGGCTGATTAGCGAAAGCGGGGATAGATTTTCGCTAATCAGACCGCGGTAGATTTTGGCTTTGGAGGGGACTCCACGTGCCGTGGTTTTTTGGCAACGTGAGCCTTACCATAGTAATTGTTTTCTCTGGGAGGCGTCGATTTGCTATTTCCAGAGTCGAATTGTAACGACTCGGTTTCCCAAGGAGAAACAGCGTGAGATTCTGACTAATATTATAGCACTTTCTGGGAGTTTACTCGTATTTCCATAAGTAAAGGGTTGACTTTCTTGAATGTATAAGTTTCTAAATTTTGAAGTTTGTTGTTGAAACACCCATACAGTGTTTTTAAATTTGTACAGAACCAGAGATTCGACACTACCTCGAAAATGAACCTTCGTAACTTCTTCAAGTTGTTTGTAACTCTTGTTCGACAGCCGTGAAAGCTGCTTCGCCGTGGAAAAAACCGGCTTAAGTGATTGAGAGGCGCGTCCCATGCATAAAAGAGACTCCGGAGGTAAAGTGTTTTACAAGTGTCATAGCTGAGGCTCCCTGGAAGAGGATGGAGAACAAAAAGGTATCTGAATAACAATACACTTTATCCCTAAAGTTCATCCTTCACCCCCAGTTGCCGTTTGGGTTGGGATCTTCGGACCCACTAGTCCCTCCTTGACGGAAGCAGCAATTGACTCCTCCAAGGAGAAGAAAAGAAAAAAAAACAAAAAAAAAAACGCGGAATTCAATTGAGGAATTGGACTCCTACTTTTTTCTCGTTCTGTTCCAGCGTATATGTAGAATTTATATAAGGCGAGAAAAAAGGGTGCTGGAGATCGTTTTAGCTTGGGAGACACGGAGCCGACGCGAAGTAGATTTGCAAGTGACATCCCTTGAGGCACGCTTCCAGGGTGTCTAATGGATTCACTCTTGTATAAATGTACCTCGGAGAATCCTCAGCATACACAATGTGCAGTTACGTGGACTGCGAATGGGAGAGGCTTTACTTTTGGAAACGTAGAGCCGTTGTATTCCTAATTTCACTCTCATAGAAGTTTTCATTGGTTCTACACCTGAATTTGATAATTTAATCTATCTACTTCAAAAATCTTGCATGAGTTACGTGACTCGTAATATCGACTCCAATCTAGCAGACTATTGCATTTTTTCTCCACTCTCGACAAACAACGAATCAGCGATTTTACAAGTTTTCAGGAGAGATTAATTAAAATTTGACTCGACCCCTAAAATCTATTTCGAGATGCATTTCAATGCTGTTTGTTTTAAATGGAACTGGATACGTATATCGTGGATATTCTCGTTCCTCAATCCTATCTGGTCAAGACCCAAAATGATCTGGTATGGACTCGACATGTAGATTAGCTATGGACGGAGACACCTTCGATGAAGCAGCCACCCTCTCCTGATCCAAAATTATCACCAACCCCTTCAAGATCACCGAATCTGGAGCCAAGGCCAGCTCCACAGACCACCAACGTCACAGACCTAGAACCACCGCCGGGTCCCTCCACTCCTTACATGGGCGTTAACAAACGTCCGCGTCGACCTCCCAAGAGACTAATAATATTAGTCTCATCATATTATGATGAACGTATGGAAGACAATAAATAGTTTTTTAATTTTTAATTTAAATAACTATCTGCAGCGCTTCAGAGACATCCAGGTCGGGTTGTAGACAATTCAACAGTAAATAAATTGAGAGCTTTCCAATGAGTGGTGAACGATTTTTGTGGGGTGGAAAATGAGGAAGTTAGTTTTAGTTTGGTTGTACGTGAAAAGCATCAGAAAAACGCTTGCATACGAGTCTGCAACGCATTGGGACATTTTCATGTCTTAACCTATTGCTTTTTACCTCACTATAGGATTTTATAACCCACCCTCCGTTGTTGCCAGAATGTGAAACGAATCATTAACATAATAACATAGATATATTATGTTACAAATTGACACAATTATTAATATTAAGAGGTCGGTACCTAATTTCAATAAAATAGACGATTCCGGATTAATTATCTTCTACACTAACCTCCAATCCGATAACCTCCAAGTGAGGTTTTGCATTATGAAGGCATAACAGTATAAATGATGAGCCAATGGAAATGTTCACAAATTTAACTAATTTTGTTCAAAACGTGGAAACAGCGAGCATTGTTTGTTTCGATAACAAAGCATTTTATTGTTTACAGAAACACTCAATTAAGTTAATTTCAGAATTATTCAAATAAAATTATTATAGTAAAACATTTCAGAGAGTAGTAACATATCAAAGAGTATTTCAGTCAATTAAAAAAAAAATTTTTTTTGAAAAGAGCATGGGTCAGAAATAACGGTAATCGGGTCTGTTCGTCGAGAAAATGTTTAGAAGAAATTAGGGAAGCTAATGAAAGTTGAAGATTTGAATGATGTGACGTAGTAAGTTGCTGTGACGTATTAACATGCTGACCTTGGATCGAGACATTCCAATAATCCCGTGCGGTCTCGAACGCCTCGTGGCCTTGGATACTACAGAATACTACGCACACACGCCTGTGGCGTAGTGTGTGTGCGTTCATGGAGGCCCGCCTTTATTTCAAACGCGTGATCTCTTTATATAATTTTTCTACCACATGTTATAGTATCATTGGGCAAAAAATTAATGAAGGTGATACACAAAACAAGAATCTTGATGCTGTAAATATCTAGCAGCCGACTAAAATTGAATTGTAAACTTTTGAAAAGTGGTGGCAGCAATATGCCGAAGTAAATACAGTACACACTCTACTATATTGGGACTTCCTTCTACTACATAAATATACTTCAACCCAAAACGAAAAAGGAAACAGTGAAACTCACTGCAATCACTAGAATCGTTTCAGGAAGGCAAAAGAAACGAGAGTTGTCGTGGGTTAAAGGCAGTCAATATTCTGTTACAGATATGAAATCCAGCGTTATGCCACCTGAGACCAACCAGTGGAGCGGAGGTCCCAGCTTTATATTAGGAAAATTGTTCTTTCCATGTTTCCAATATGATTTACCTATCACCAATCTTCCTTAGTCCTGAGGCACACACGGGCTTTCGGTGGTTTATGGACATTTCGCGTTCGCCCGCACCTTCGATTCCGTTCCTTTTGGATTTCCCATAACCAATAACAATAAATCCAAGATTTGCCTTCATGACTCGACGAGTGTATCAAGTGATGGTTTCCTGCATCTGTTAAGTGAGTTCATTTGTGCTATTTATTCCTGTTAGAAATCTAATGGTTGATCCAAATATCTTAATCAATTTTTCTTAGTACAATCCATATCATTGAATTGGCTAGCCTTTTTTTATTGGCCTGTATATTTTAGGAGTCATAATCAACTGCAGAAGTCTTGGAAATTGCGATCTCTGGTACAAATTTTCTTACAGAGTTAACTAAATGGGTTAGCGAATAGTGAGTGGAGATCAAGAACGAATCGTTGGGAACTTGTTTTGACGAAAATAAGACTTTTCCTATATACTGTCTATTCTTCTGATGATGAATAACCAAGTTGTGTTTCAAATGCCCATTAAAGGAGCCAGTTGGTTCCCTACTGATGCTGGAGTATTTACAATTGGTATAAATCTGTAGGGGGGTTCCAAAAATCATAACATCATTTCGAATGAGTACCTGTTTTGCATAAGGGATTGATTCAAATAGCTGGAAGAGAAATTCGTATTTCTGAGAACATTACCTAGGGTGTTTTGGAGCAATTCCTCCTCTAGTAATAAATGTATGGGGTTAGTTCCGCTAGTTATTAGAATACAATTATTATCTACGTACCGTAGGTATTGGAGAATCCGTCATAACCAGCAAGTTGAGTACACGACGGATTCTCTAATATGCGTAGACAAAAATTGAATTCCTTCTCTGATTTTACTTGAGGACCTCTTCAATCTAAGCAATAAGTGGAGGCACAGATGCGTCAAAATTATTCTTGATGATTTCCTATGTTCCCCGTGGGTAAATTTCTCTTCATTCCCTTCAGTCACTCCATTTTTGAATTCCGAAGTATTTAATCTGCTGGACAACAGCAGGGGACCAGAAGAGGACCAAGCCCTTGGACCTTGTCACCAACCACTGGAATAGAAGCGTGTTGGGTGATGTGGAAGTAGGTCTATGAACCACAGAACTGCGTTTAGTACATATTGAAGAGAAATTACTAGATGTATATGTTTGTACTAGATGTATTACTAGTTGTAAAATAAACAGATTATTGAAGAAAAAAATGTTCTTTTGAATTCGTTAGCACACACCAACTAGCCATACGTTCCAGTCAAACAAAACGTGGATGGATTGCTTTCTCGGAACTTACGTAGGTATGTTTCAAACGTTGCATAATAACCCAGAGGGAGTCAAATCAGATGTGTGAGCAATAAAAGTAACTCAGTCCCAGTTCATCAGTGAGCTGCAATTTGGTTAAAATTTCTCTGACAGTAGTACTCAGGAATGAAAATACATCAGATCAACTGGGTAGTAGTTAATTCAAGCTTACAAATAAACTGTTTATTGTTATTTTTGACCGACTTCAACGCGCCGAAGGCGCGCGAAAGAGGAGGTACTCAATTCGAGTTGTCGTGATACGACGGTTTTTTTTTTTTTTTTTTTTTTTTTTTTTTGTATGTCCGAGTCGCTTGCATTTCTTTATTCTGGTACCAATCTGTCTGGTTCTTTTTGAAATTTGTTCTACAAGTATCCGTGGTGGTCCCGTTTCAAACAGATTTCATTTTGCTTTGTTAGAAGTATCGAAAATTTGTGAATGAAGTTGAAAAACGTGGGTCCCGTTTTCGGGAATATCGGTCCGCATTCACTCTTCTTGCCCTGTGACTTCCGACTGAGTCGATGGAGGACCATTTGTGTATAGTCAAATTAAGGGTCTGATTGTAAGCTTTAAAATGATATACTATATGAGGGAGGTTCCGATAACTAAAAGGTGCTGCGGTGATGAGAAAGGGGGAAATTATACTGGGTTATTCGCTCAGAACCTGCATGAGCCATATCAAACGTGTTTATCAATGCTCGAGTATGGGAGTTTTCCTACCAAATATGAAGGATAATCATAGTACTGTTAGTTAGGTAATCTACCATGTGGGTGTAGCACATAGCTCTCTCAACACAAATAACACGATTGGGTAGGTAACAGTGTAGGGGATCGTCAGATCTGCATAGTGCCGTACCAAATATTAGGGATATAATTGTACAGTTAGGTGATGAGAGGGTATTCTACCAAGTGGGTGTAGCACATAACTTCCTCCTCATCCATAATATAGATGGGTAGGTAATAGTATAGGAGATCGTCAGAACTGCATAGTGTCATACCAAATTTGAGGTATATAGTACAGCTCGGTAATGAGAGGGTATTCCACCAAGTGGGTGTAGCACATAGCTTCCTCGTCATCCATAATACAGTTGGGTAGGCAATAGTATAGGAGACTGCCATAACTGCGTAGTGCCATTCCAAATATGAGGTATATAGTACAACTCGGTGATGAGAGGGTATTCTACCAAGTGGGTGTAGCACATAGCTTCCTCGTCATCCATAATATAGTTGGGTAGGTAATGGTATAGGAGATCTTCAGAAGTACATTGTGCTGTACCAAATATGAGGTATATAGTACAGTTAGGTGATGAGAGGGTATTCTACCAGGTGGGTGTAGCACATAGCTTCCTCGTCATCCATAATATAGTTGGGTAGGCAATAGTATAGGAGATTGCCATAACTGCGTAGTGCCATTCCAAATATGAGGTATATAGTACAACTCGGTGATGAGAGGGTATTCTACCAAGTGGGTGTAGCACATAGCTTCCTCGTCATCCATAATACAGTTGGGTAGGCAATAGTTTAGGAGATTGCCATAACTGCGTAGTGCCATTCCAAATATGAGGTATATAGTACAACTCGGTGATGAGAGGGTATTCTACCAAGTGGGTGTAGCACATAGCTTCCTCGTCATCCATAATATAGTTGGGTAGGTAATGGTATAGGAGATCTTCAGAAGTACATTGTGCTGTACCAAATATGAGGTATATAGTACAGTTAGGTGATGAGAGGGTATTCTACCAGGTGGGTGTAGCACATAGCTTCCTCGTCATCCATAATATAGTTGGGTAGGCAATAGTATAGGAGATTGTCATAACTGCATAGTGCCGTACCAAATATGAGGTATATAGTAGAACTCGGTGATGAGAGGGTATTCTACCAAGTGGGTGTAGCACATAGCTTCCTCGTCATCCATAATACAGTTGGGTAGGCAATAGTATAGGAGATTGTCATAACTGCATAGTGCCGTACCAAATATGAGGTATATAGTAGAACTCGGTGATGAGAGGGTATTCTACCAAGTGGGGGTAGCACATAGCTTCCTCATCATCCATACTATAGTTGGGTAGGTAATGGTATAGGAGATCTTCAGAAGTACATTGTGCTGTACCAAATATGAGGTATATAGTACAGTTAGGTGATGAGAGGGTATTCCACCAAGTGGGTGTAGCACATCGCTTCTTCGTCATTCATAAATAGTAGGGTAGGTAATGGTATAGGAGATCGTCAGAACTGAATAGTGCCGTACCAAATATGAGGTATATAGTGCAGTTAGGTGATGAAGGGTTTTCTATCAAGTGGATGTAGCACTTAGCTCCCTCGTCAATCATTTCATGGTTGAGTTGTTGAATTGTGTTGTCAGAACTACCAAGTACCTACGATATATGAGGGAAGTCGAACAGTTAAGGGATATGAGAGTAGATGGCTAAGAAGGAAAGTGACCCCAATACCTCTTGAAACTGATCCATAAACGGAAACTCATCTACACGTATGGAAATTGATCCGGATTACAAAATGTCGTCCACCCTATGGCTTCTAGTTCACCTTACTGAAATGATGCACAGTATTGAAGTAGATCTACATTGCGAAAACTGATCGAAAAACTGCGGGTAAATTAATTTCTGATTCAAATTGAGGACCACTAAAAAGTGAAAAATAAAAAATAGTAGGTATAAAATGGAAAAATAATAAAATAAAAACCTTTTTAACAAAAAAATGGACCGACCTCAAAAATGATGTCCTTGAACACCAAAAAGGAAAAAATAATAAACTTAGCGAAAACACACTGATGTATTAGGTTGTTGGATATAAATATCTTGTCAACAGATGGTATGTTGGAATACCAAATATTATTTGTAATGTGATTCACACTCATTGTCACACTCATATCCTCCATCATACGATAGCAGTGACGTACTACCCAATAGTTTTGGAACACTTATCTCTACTCGTATTCATGTTTTGTAATACTCACCAGATCATGTGAGTATTACTTAATAACCACAGTGTATCCAGATAGGTAGGTAGGTACGCATTGAAGTCGCCGCCGTGCCCAACTGTAGACACAAACGTCTCCTAGATGTTCTACTTACCAACATTTTATTCGTTTTTGGAAATATAGGTACATACCTCCCATACCGCAGACATGCTTCCACACCGAGTATGAACGTATATATCTTTTTGTCTAAAATTGTGGACGGTTTTGAACGTTAATTAGGTAACAACGATTCCGAAGGTATGTTGCTACAATATAATATATCCACCAATAAAATAAACAGTCTCATGTAATAATAGAGTCTCAAATTACTCGTCACAACCATTCCTAGGGAGGTTCACACTTACTATCATACTCATATGGCAGTAGAGACGTACTAGGTACCTGATAGTTTGGGGAGCACATTGTAACTCAATGGTAGGTACTCACTCTTGTAATGCTAACCAGATCATCGAGTAAGGAAGGTGATTAGTTTGTGTCTACAGGTGGGCACGGCGGCGACTTCAATGCGTACCTACCTACCTATCTGGATACACTGTGGTTATTAAGTACTACTCACATGATCTGGTGAGTATTACAAAACATGAATACGAGTAGAGATAAGTGTTCCAAAACTATTGGGTAGTACGTCACTGCTATCGTATGATGGAGGATATGAGTGTGACAATGAGTGTGAATCACATTACAAATAATATTTGGTATTCCAACATACCATCTGTTGACAAGATATTTATATCCAACAACCTAATACATCAGTGTGTTTTCGCTAAGTTTATTATTTTTTCCTTTTTGGTGTTCAAGGACATCATTTTTGAGGTCGGTCCATTTTTTTGTTAAAAAGGTTTTTTAATCCAAACTAGACCTCATTATGAGAATTTTGACATCAACCGCGACCTTCTAGAGCGAGAAGATCTTTTTTCTATGATTTTTCAAAGTTTCGAATGTTAATGGCGTCACAGTGGGGGGAGGGGCGCGTGACGTCATAAACATTCGAAACTTTGAAAAATCATAGAAAAAAATCTACTCATCCAAAAATAGATCGGCTGGTGTCACTATATTCTCATGACAAGGTTAACACATTTAATATGCGGCTGTTATTAGCCAACTAAACGTCAGCAGGTCAAGTATTAACCAACTCACAACAACTTACTATATAAGTTCTAACTCGATGATAAAAACAAGTTATCGAAGTTACTAGTCACTTCGTGTAGCTGTGAGGTAAATTGGTATATCAGTTCCATCCTGAGAACTGAGATTCGTGTGTTAGAGGACATTCGATAGCAACGTGTGGATGATATTTGACGAATACAAACGTAAGTTTCATCGCTCTCTCTACTGGAATAAAGGATTTTTAATTTACTGAGGACACCCCATTACCTGGAAAGCTGAATAATTGAGTGTTCTACTCCAGAGTAGTTACAGGTGGCCAGCCCTAGAGCTGACGAGAGGATTCCGTGCTGATCACGCGATCCGATGCGCTACAGGAGATAAACATGGAAAAACAACTCCATAACGACTGCACTTTCTTTTGCCTCCCTACTTAACTTACCTCTTGCTCTCTCCATGATACCAGTTGTTAAAACCCACTTTGTCTCTATCACACGTCCTTAAATATAATGGCGTTGTCGGAGGCCTAATGAAACCGCACTTAGTCTGAAAGTGATTAACCTTTCGGCTCGGCGGGGTCGAACAAGAAAACGCAATTTTCGAGCTCCCGATGGCATATCTTCTCTATGAAGGATGATGCCATACAATTTTTGTTCCTACGGTGGCGTCGCATGTCTCCGGTGCAGACGACAAAGTTAGATTCATAAATTGAGGTAAATTGGTAAGATATTGAAATTATAGTATTTGGTGACAGAGAGCTGCGAAGGTGATGTGGGTAGGGAGTAAGGGTAGGGGAAATAAGAGACAGTAAGCAGATCAGCTGGGCCAAAAAAGACTACGTGGTCAGCTGTGGATGATGATCAAGCCAGAGGCTTGCTTCTTACCTGAGACACCTTCCCAACCCCCCTAGGCGCCTCCTAATCACTTTTGAGACTTGAATCAATTATCTCCCGTACTAGTAGAGTGAAAAAGCGAGCGAAATCTGTGACGATCCTACTTTTACAGAAGGGGCAAACCGATTTGGTTTGTTCCCGATTTGTTGGAGCTACGCCTAGGGGGATATTTGATTCAAAGAGATATGAATCGATATCCTCTTCGGGCCGGCTGATTAATCTAATCACTGGTTTGAAGGGGTAGGGTCGTCACCCTCCTCTGACTAACTTATGAACAATTAGGTGAATTTCAATCTGAAATTCAACCTATATTGTTACAAATCTGGAAATTTACCATTTCTCGATTGGCCGGAGAAAATCAGAGTCTAGGGTACCCTGGATTCTGATGGGCTGGTGGAAATCCACAATGTGTGGCTCCTCAGTCAATCAGAATTTAGAGAAACCTCAATTCTGATTGGTTGATGAGAATCCGGTACTGAATACGATGGAAAAACTTTCTCATTCTCTTCTAACTGTATCTAAGCGAATGGGAATATCCGAATAAATATACAGGGTGTAAGCCTAACTGGTCTGCCATACGGTACCAGTCGATTCTATAACTAATTTGCAACAAAAATGTCCCGTAGCTATTTTTGTGTAAACCCTTCGTTTCCGAGTTATTTCAACTTTTTTTTCGTGATTTTGACCTTAAGTCATTAAGACGGTCATAACACCTTTAATTTGCTGTGTAAATTACAATTCGAGGATACCGTTGGAAAGAGCATTAAATTTCCTATCGGATGGATGCCTTAACTTTTTTGTGAGTCAAGGTTGGAGGCATGAAAACGTCCTCTAAAAAGAGAGTTTTACGTAATTTTGGAAACCTCACGTTTTTCCAATCGCAATTTGAACTACGAGAATTCATATTTTTCAAAATGCAAGAATAGTAAAAACTGCGCCTGAATCTCTGCTTTCTAATGGTATAATCAAAAATATTTTACAACCTAATTTAGGGGAGAAATGTGTTTTTTAACGCGGAAAAACGTGCATTTTTTCAACGAAATCAGCGCTCCGCCTTGTCGATCTGAGGGGCTGGACGATAGAAGTGGGTGGGTCGGCGCCGCAGTAGACCGCCAGGCCTCCAGAAACAGGAGGCCAGAGCTCTGATTACGTTGAAAAAATACACGTTTTTCCGCGTTCAAACACGAATTTCTCCTCTAAATTTGGTTGTAAAATATGTTTTGATTATACCATTAGAAAGCTGAAATTCTGGCGCAGTTCTTACTGTTCTTGTATCTTGAACAGATATTGGTTCTCGTAGTTCAATTTTCGATTGAAAAAATGCAAGGTTTCCAAAATTACGTAAAATTTTCTTTTTACAGGACGTTTTCATATCTCAAACCTTGACTCAACAAAAAGGCAAGGTATCTATCCGATAGGAAATTTAATGCTCTTTCCAACGGTATCCTCAAATTGTAATTTACACAGTAAATTAAAGGTGTTATGACTAAATTAATGACGTAAGGTCAAAATCACGAAAAAAAAACTTTAAAGTTAAGTACAATAACTCGAAAACGAAGGGTTTAAACAAAAATTGCTACGAGACATTTTTTGTTACAAATTAGTTGTAGAATCGACTGGTACCGTATGGCAGACCAGTTAGGGTTACACCCTGTATATTATTTCAAGATATCTAGCTAGAGTGCGTTCTAAAATTGAGAGAAATTGACTTCATTTATGAACTAAATATTCGTGCATTCCTGTCGTGTATGTTTTCCTCTTCTTCATCCATATCACAGCTCGCACTATCGCAATTCGCTCGAGCCGAATTGTCGCAATGGCGCAGGCCATGCGGGTGTCTCGGGGAAAACGACGGGCGGAGTCTTTGAATAGTTAAAGAGAAGCTATAAAGGTGGGTTGCTCGGAGGAAGTCTGTGCCGACAATCAAGCTGAATCAAGACTGTCGAGGTGAGCAAGTGTAATCTGCATGGAGCCATCAGGACATACAGTATTCATGGGCACTCGAGGAGCCACCTGGAGCCCCAGGCCGGCATCTCTAATGAACTCTAGTGCGCCTGCAGTACCGACCTCCCAGATCCACTTACCCTCCTTACAATTTTCACTACCTTGAATCACCAAAAGCGATGCAGGATTCTATGTAAACCACTTACTAATTTAGACCACAGGATGTCCTAGAACAACCAACAAATCTCATCCGCCCGTTGTCAGTCCAATACACGCCCCATGCCAGGGCCCCACACGTTCAGTATTAACCCACCAAGGACGGGAAAAAATAAATCGGAATTTTTTTGTGTTTTCTCATCATTGGGTCTTTGAAGTATCTCAAAAAAAAAAAAAAAAAAAAAAATCAAAATATTCTACCCTCACCCCAGTCACCAGAACAAGGCGTGCTATATGTGATATATGGCACGCTCGTCTCTACAAGGAGAAATTTTCAACCTTCAAGTCAGCGAAAATGCGGAAAGGAAAATTGACATATCTAGTTGGTAACATAAATAAATAACACTAGAACACTCAATCAAAACTCTAGAAATTTATTGAAAACCCTTTCTCTTTGATAGATACAGTACTTATTGTTACGTGTAAAATAAACTAACATCTGTAGAACAATCGAAATAATAATATTAGTACCTACATAAGAGTATAGTTGAGATCCGCATAAAAGTATCATCTCATGAAGAAAAGTTCAGACTAACCAAGACTAGAATAATATTCGAATAATCAACTCCATACGAAAATTTTGAGGTTTCATCCTGACAATAACATATTGCCGGCTATCGAAACTCCTATTGTTACTTAGTGTGATACGCGACGTTGCATTGGACGCACTTGGCCCCCATCACACTTTTCGCAAGCAGTGAACAGTCTGCTGGTGCATCCTTCGTTGGCTCACCTTCATCTTTTGG
The DNA here is from genome assembly GCA_009739505.2 of Apolygus lucorum. Taxonomy (NCBI): domain Eukaryota; kingdom Metazoa; phylum Arthropoda; class Insecta; order Hemiptera; family Miridae; genus Apolygus; species Apolygus lucorum. Next base: position 14,972,860 of record CM019176.2, read on the forward strand.
TTTATTATTTTCAATAATGAACCTTTGGAATCGACCAAGAAAATTTTTTTCAACACCCCCTCAAAATTTGTTGGTTTACGTTTCAAGGTACGTAGAATCCAAAAATCGAATAAAAACGCTGCAAATTATTACACAATGGTTTATTATTTTTCTATATAGATCACTCGTCTACAAAGCCACCAACCATCCAAAATGAAGAAAAACATCGATCGCATTTCGGTCAGCTATAATTTGAACGGAGATTAGGCCTCTTCTGCGACTCAAACTGTTCGATAAACTCGAAAGGATTCTTAGTTAATCTCAGTGGGGTCTTCACCTAGAGTGATCGTAGGTTTGTTGATGTTGATGAAATTCATAAAGGACCGTCCCAAGACTAACCCTGAAAATCGTGAAAATTCGAGATTCATCAAAATCGCACTGTGATTACATGTAGATATGGCAGAGACAAGGATTCACCATAAACAGGCCTTTATACGTTCCTCTCTGAAGACTCTGAAACGCATAATGCTAGTAGGAATGTTGATTTTGAAGGATGTACGTTTATGTACACATATGTTTGACCTGCTGCGCCAAAATGCTTTTTATTCATTAATTAACCATTAGGATCCATTATCATTCTTCAGTGTAATGTGGTAAGATTTAGGTGTGTTACATGGAAGTTCTCCTAAAATTCGTTCACCACACACTTCGTTCGTTTATTCGAGAAGCAGCAAGTCAAACTAACATAGAATCCCTACAAGAGTATGATGAGAAGAGGATGAGAGCACAAGGAAGAAAAAAGTTTGTAAGAAAAGTGGAGTTTGACAATCCCCCTAGAAGGCTCTTTATGAATGTGCTCCGCTTCCGGGAGCCTTAACAGTATCACAGAAAAGTGTAATTTCACAAATGGAAGGGACTTTACATATGCATACTCTCCTCCTTTCTAAACTTCAACCTATTGTGCTTGCGGGGTTTTTCCCTTTTCCCACTATAGATCTGAATTACCCACCCACTTTTAGGATTTACTGGGCTAACTTTCCTTCCATTTCCAATCCTTTTAAAATCAATGTGGTGGATGATAAAACGGCATGATTACCTTACAAACGTACAACTGGCTTAACGTATGCCAACCTTATTACTTTGCGTATTAATGATCCAATCGTTAGTGCCGGGGTTCAGCCGTGGTCGAGCGAGTTCTGGCATGTGTCCCTGGAGACAAGACTCGGACCAGTTGCGGGGCCGTGAGTTCGAGGCTCGCCTCGGGAGCATATTTTCGGGCAAGCCGGTCACAGTTCCCCCTCGTCCCAACACAGGGCGGTGAGGCCAATGGGAAGCCATGAGCTAAATCATCAGAACAAATTCTGATCTTCCCCAAGGAAGACAGCTGATGACTACTTGGTCATTAAGAGGGAGATTTCTTTCATCCTCCCAGTCGGAAGTAAAGTTTGTACATTCCATGTAGCTTATGTAGCTGCTTTCATATCAGAACCAGGGGCCCTCCAGGTGCCAAGATGGATCCTCTTATGAGGAAAACATGTACTGCTGATGGTTAACCTGCCGGCCTCTGCAAATTGAGCCAAGAGAATCCCGTTTGGAATGGTTTCTTTATGCAGAGTATTGCGACCTGCTACGTTTGACATGAAATCTTCCTTTCCAATTTTAGCATTGAAGTCACCCAGAATCATTATGGTGTCATACCTCTGCACTAGTCCAATACTCTTCATGAGGAGGTCACAAAAGTCATCCTTCTGTTCTTCCAAAGCCGCCTCCGTGGGAGCATAAACAGAGAAAACTGTGACGTTATTAAACTTACCTTTGAGCCTTATTTTACATAAGCGGTCGCTAATTGCCTCGAAACAGAGGAACGACTTCCTCATCGCGGCAGAAATGAAAAATCCTGTGACGTATAAACCAGTCCTTTCCTTTGGTCCACTATGAAAGAAAGAAAAATCTTTCTTGTCAATTCTTCCAGAACCTGTCCATCTTACCTCCTGACCTGCCATTAAGTCATATTTATACTTGGTCATTAAGAGGGAGATCTCTTTCATCCTCCCAGTCTGAAGCAAAGTTTGTACATTCCATGTAGCAAACTTAAGGTCCGAATTCCTGCTCTGTCTGTTTCCATGCATGGGTCGAGATCGGTTGGTATCAGTCCGGTGGTTTCTGTTTTCTTCGGGTTTCGTAACGATTTAATTTTTACAGGGACGGGTTGTTGGCCTATCGCCCAACTTGTTAGAGGAAGTGCCTCCTCGAAGTTCACAGGATAGACGACAGTTTTTTATTGGATTTTCGGATTCTACGTACCTTGAAGAGTAAAACATCAAATTTTGAGGGGGGTTAAATTTTTTTTTATTGCTCGATTCTGAAGACTTATTATTGAAAATGATAAAACAAAATGGATACTTAACAAGAACGAACAATTAACCCACTCAACGGCAGTTATACTTGAGGAAAGAGCTCATACCAACTCATACTCTCTATCACTTGTTTTGACAAGTGTGAGATTTGTTTGTGTCCGGCTTCTGTTACCTGAGTTTGCTCGTTGTATTTTTCAGGTCTTGACGAAGGAAATATATTTAGGCGATAACAGCGTTTTTCTGGATGCCCCCAATCCCGATATTTGACAATTTATTGTACTAGTTTTAGATCCACTTAGAAGGCCTTACAAAATAATCACGTAACCAACCACAAGATTTATCATTGAAAAAAAAAAAAAAAATCCATGGTATTTAATTCAATAGAATGAAATCAATAAGCTATCGTGTTATCTCGAAACCGGTCTTCTCAACAAACGACAAAAGACGAGAGTGCGAGTCTGTCAAAGCGAATGGTTAACCAGCTTTTAGCTCTGAACCGCAGAATACACGTGCTAATACAAAGCCAACAAGATGTCACTATTATACGTTCGTTATCCGGGTGACCACCTCGACACAATACTCCATCACCCAGTCGTCCCCCCAGGGCTTTGGGGGACCTTCCTGAAGAGCAAACATGTGAGCAAACAGGGGGCTGTCCCTTATGATGTGACAACCGCAGTGTACATTCCCGCAAGTGAAACACCCAAAGGCGCTCCTTGCTTTGTTGTGACTCAACTTGTGTTTTTACTTTCCTTAGATGGGTGAAGGGAGAGTGTTCTAATCGGTCTGAGAGTAAGCTTGACTATCATTATAGCCATCAGCACAAGATGTAATCAAGGTGCTCAGATGAAATGTGTCGGATCCTTGCAGTAATCAAATTCAAGGGCTATTCCAATCCAAATTTCAATACTTAAAGAGAAAAATTCATAAATTTTCCAGTTACAACTGCTTTTTAGGGATGGGCGATAGTCGATAGATCAGCACTATCGATAGGTCGATATTATCGATCAAAATCTATCGATACTATCGATAGTGGCTACTAAAGCACGACACGTCCGATGGAGAATTTAATGTTATTGAATTATCTATTACTTGCAGGATTCGGTATATTTATAAGATTGCACAAATATTTCAAACAAAAACTAATTATTTAAAATGTATAAAAAGAATTTCCTGTTTAGCACTGCTCCTTGTGCCACATATTGCCTGAAAGCCTGAAGAGAGAAAGGGAGAAAGTTTCAAAGGTACGAGGTAAACTTGACAACACGAATTCTGTTTCATTGCACAAGTGGTGAATATCTAATTTCTCGAAATGAGGTACTCACAACATACAACGGGTAATAAATACTGTTACAAACCTCAACCTCGAGAATACCAGTTCAAAGAACTCATCAGTGAATTGAGGAGTTCTTTAAAATGGAATGGGGTATTTCGATGGGTCGGAAATTCAGGTTTTTGACCTCAAATTTGGAATCAGCACCATTGAAAACCTATATACTCCAACTTTTTGCGCAATGTTACAATAACTTGTGGTAGAAAAATTGACTAAAGAGATCACAGTTTTGAAAAAAAGACGGGCCTCCCTGAACGCCTGAAGGAGCCACTTAATACGTCACACAACTTGCTACGTCACACCCTGCTGCCATCGCTCAAATCTTCAATTTTTGTTAGCTTCGCTAATTTCTTCCAAACATTTTTGACGAACAGACCTCTATTTATCTTTACTATACTTTTCCCGGGCCATACTCTTTTGACATTTTTTAAAATCTTTTTAATAGACTAAAATATCCCATTTCCGTTGAGGCTGCTCCACTTATCTCAGTATTTAATATCACAGTCCTCCACATGCTGAGATTTGCAAGTACAACAAATTTGAGTAAAAAAAAAAAAAAAAATTCAAGTAAAAATCTATCGATAGCTACTATTGATACTCATGAACTATCGATATTTCGATAGTGACTATCGACTATCGTCTATCCCTACTGCTTTTGCCTCCACCGAATTTAATGATGAGAAAAATACCGCACATCAAATATTGGTAAACATTTAAATTACTAGGTTCGTCAATTGATTGGGAATGGAGTCAATTGGATCTAAAAGTCACAGTTACGTCTCCTGTAGAACTTTTAGTTGTCAAAAGGCTGCCAATAATGTCTGAGGGGGGACCCTAGCCGTGACAAGCACAGTTCAAAAGTTGTGTACAGTATACTGTACAAAGGGACTGAAGGGGGTAAGGAAAGTGCCGCGTACGGCGTACGGACGGCCAAATTTTTATTCGATTTTCGGATTCTACGTACCTTGAAACAGAAATCAACAAATTTTGAGGGGTGTTAAATTTTTTTTCTTGCTCCATTCCTAAGCTTTATTATTGAAAATAATAAACCAAAATAGGGGTTCCCATTTGAAATAATAAAGTTGGTGTCGATTGCGCACAGTTGCACAATTGCGCATTGCTCACCGTGGTCATAGTTGAGATCCTTGCAAAAAAACCATGAAGATTGAAATTTTTTCCCATCTCCAAAAATAACGATTTTAGAGGGGGAGAGGGCAACTCGTGAGACACCCTGTATAAACACGTAATTTTTTAATTACTGATTGAACAGAGAAAAGGTTCAATAATAGAAACAAACTTTCAAAGTCAACCAATTTAATAGGGTGATAATGTTCAATTATATCCAGAGTAAAATTCTATATAAAATAAAATGTTTCTCGGTAATTGTACGCTACCTATTCGATGCTAATCAGGTACCTACCTATTGGAAAAACGTGGTAAAGTTTACAAAAGGAAAGGCTAGTTAAAATAGCCAAACAGGTTGTTCCTAAAGGAGCTCCTCCTACTTCTATTACTGTCAGTTACAATATTATACAAAATCGAAATAGGTTGACTGACCAGGACGATGTCTCTCACGGTCAACGCAATGGCGCTCTGAGGGGGGACTCGTATCGTTTGGTAGTCTTAAGGATACTCCAATTACTTCGGAAATAGACACCCATCAGAAAACCTCGGGGACGAAACGATGAGAGCGGCGATAGCAGCGAGAGCGATGCAGTGGAAGCTGAACAAAAGAAAATTCACTTCCATCAGGTCACTGTAAGTGGAGGACACGTGGAATTGCAATCTGGTATTACGGGTAGGTAGTTAGTACTTACAGACTGAGCCAATTGTATGAAGCGTAGTGAAGATGGTGACAGCTCTCCAGGAACAGAAGACCGGGATACAGGGACCCAGAACAGATTTTCCAGTGAGTTGGAATGGCTTTCGGAGGATTCAGAGACCTTCGAAGAGGTATAGAAAAATCGTGGCGCTTGACTGACAACGACGAGACGAGACGAGAAGACGGACTGATGCTCTGGAGATTGGGGAATCAGAATAGCGAATTTCGCAGGCTCGGATTCGATTGGCGACTATTTCTGTCCCTCAAGGACGACGACGACGATAAGAAAGGTAGCAAAGTCAAGAATAACAAACACAAACAGAATAATACAAGATCAACTGCAGATCCTTCTTGATTTGCCCTAACAATTACAAAGTAAAGAAACACAAACGGTGGATACAGCTTTCGTACAAGTACGCAACCACGAGAGACATTTTATGTCTTATGTTTAATAATAAATTGAGAGCTTTCCAATGAGTGGTGAACGATTTTTGTGGGGTGGAAAATGAGGAAGTTAGTTTTCCCTAGGAACTATTGGTTGTACGTGAAAATCATCAGAAATTTCCGCGTAACGCTCCCCGCGTGACGATCCCCGCGTGACGATTTTTCATTTATGTGCCATAGTAAAAACATAAAATGTCAAAAACCTTCTGATGTCACGGCCTGGAATCGAACCCAGGTCTCCCAGACTAATGAGTTTTGCAGTCTAGTTACTGTTACAGATTTTGTTTATTGGTCTCGCAAAACGCTTTTCGGTAACGCTATTCGATTCTGTGCCAAAGTAAAAACATAAAATGTCATTGAACCAAAATCGATTGGTTATATCAGTTATTTATAACTAGCAGAAAAGCCTACTAAAAGTAGGCAAAAACGATTCCTCCGACTCCTCCCGCCGCCAACTCCTCCCGTCTCCGATTCCGCCGACTCTCCCCACTCCCACGACCCCTCCAACCCCTCCGTGCATACGTAAGTACGTACGGTTGGCGTTTTATGTATATAGATAGATATTTCTTACCTAGTATGTTTTAGGTGAGTGTTTTTGTGAGTGGTACAATCAGCCTTGAAAAAATCCAGAAATTATTGCAACCTTCTTCTGAATTTTGTTGCATATCACTTCCTCGTGACGTGTGATCGAAATAGATGGATCAGTAAAACTGAGCTGCTCCCTGACTTAAATCCGTTTTGCCCTCCGTGAAAAAAAAAGGCTTTCATTTCACAACGGATGGAGGGAAGAGAGGTTATCGAAATGATGAGAAGAGTGATGATGTACCGGAGGGGTGAGGCCATTGGTATTCCCAATGAGTCCATTCACTGTCAGAGCAAGAAACAATCAGTTATATTGCCGGGAGAGCTTTGGGCGTTAAAACGAGGAGGCTGAGCTGTAGCTCCCCGTTATAGAGGGAACGGAAACCCCCGAAAGTGATGAATAAATATTCACATGTTCGCCCTAATAGCAATCACCCCGACGGGCTCGTAAATTCTTCCCCTATTGAAAATATAATCTCTCCGGGGGTGGTGGTGCTGCTCTTCCAGATTATTACTGCAATAAACGGTGCAGGTGCTCTGTGCACTTGTTACGCATGCATGCCGGCGCCTAAATACGTTCCTTCTTGCCTTTTCGACTCTTCATTGACTTTTGAACCTCTAAAACCGGGTGGATCATTTCAATCTGGAGAACATTGGGATTGAAGGGAGCATTGATACTTCTCATCACCCGACTACAATAAACAGAACGAGGGTAATGACGAGTTTCACTTGCTCATAGCTGCCTTCTTACGTTTCACAATTTGTAGAAAACGCCTGAATAGATTTTCATAAATAAAGTGTTTCATGCATATGAGGGTGTTTGCAATAAAGAACAAATCAATCCATCGACTTTATTGTTTAATAATTGATTGATACTCTTTTTTTTCTGTTACGGAAATGGGGAAACTCTTTAAGAGCGAAGGGGAAGTTCACCCCAACAGTGTTGGACTCCCCATGCATTGGGCCTACCAACTAAAACCCCATTCCCTCTGCTTAGGACTCACCCCGGAACCACTTGTACAGTATTACTTCAGGATGAGCCCTTTTTTTGTGCCAAATGGCTGCTTCTACCTCTGGTCTCTCCTTCAATTCTATTCCTCATCTTCTTCCTCCCATCTTCCATCCAGCTCTTTTGCTTTGAGGACTGATGTGACAAATACTGCCATTGCGTCCCAGCTCGACTTGTTCTTAATCATCTCATGTATGATTGTCTGTGGACGCAACGTTCCGATGACCTCTTCCGCACTCCTCCTCATACCCTCCCATTGTGGGCATGTGAAGAAGGTGTGGCAGGCATCATCCTCCTCTATCCCACAGTATCTGCACTCTGGGTCAGTGGCTTCCCCGATCTTTACTAAGAAAGAGCGGAAGTATCCATGCCCTGAGAGGACTCTTTATTGTATTATTACCTTCCAAATAACTAATAAAACTAAATAACCATAAAAATACCAAAAACTATTACTAATTGCCTTATAAATTACAACTACTACTAATTATTACTACATCTAAGTAATAACTACTACTAATTAATACTAGGTACAACTAAGTTTCTAAGCTAATTATCTAGGTACTACTAAGGTACAGGAGTTGTAATCTTGATCCTCTTTGTAACTTGTTTCTATAAAATCGGGGGGGGGGGGGGGGGGGGGGAGTCCGGTGTAGCTACAGTCGCTGGGGCGAGCGTTGTTTGGCGGTGGAATGTGGACCGACTTCTGCGGGGGTCTTGGGTTCAAATCTTATCGCCGTCACCGTGAGTTTTTGTGCGTCCGGCAGCCATGAGCGGAATCATCAGAAAAAATTTTGATCTTTCCTTTGGAAGACAGCTGATGACGTCCGCGACGCCAGGATGGCAGTCGGATGAATTTACAACCTGAAATGGTTGTTTACTTAACTTACTTTTACTTTTCTAAAACCCAGCTCTAGATAGTTTGAGCAAGCATGTTATCACGTTCAGGGGCAAAGTAGTGAACTTTGGGACACATTCCCCTCTCTCAAGCTGTAAGGAATCTACTGGAATTAGTCATCAATGAGATCTCAAGTAAGCAACTCATTTCTATAGTACCTAGGTAACTTTTAAATTTGTTTCATGTACCTATACAGTCCAATAAAGCTTATTGGTGTAATTGATGTATAAATAGGAGGAATTAGTGAATTTACCTTGGGATTATGCATAGATGGTTCTTCAGTGAAGTAGGCTGGCAGGGTTGATGATGGCTTTCTCCACTGGATTGCCTAACACACGTCAGTAAATTTAGATAGTTAAAAGTTGCCATTTGAGGAAGGGCGATTGTTGACTGAGCCCATGCCGACCATCATATTGAAATGTAAACTGAGCCCAATTTGAAAACGCTGCAAATTATTTCACAATAGTTTATTATTTTTCTATATAGATCACTCGTCTGCAAAGCCACCCATCCAACATGAAGAAAAACATCGATCGCATTTCGTTCAGCTAAAATTTGATTTTGGTTTATTATTTTCAATAATGAACCTTTGAAATCGACCAAGAAAACAAATTTTTAACACCCCCTCAATATTTGATGGTTTACGTTTCAAGGTACGTAGAATCCAAAAATCGAATAAAGATTTGGCCGTCCGTCCGCCGTACTTTCCCCACTTAGCATTGACCGATTTTTGACCGACTTCATGCGCGGCGAAGCCGCGCCGAAGGAAGGAGGTATACAGTTCGGTGTGTCATGGGACGACGATTTTTTTTTTTTTTTTCTGTATGTTTGTACCACTAGCATTTTTTTATTCGGGCACCAATCTGCCTGATTCTTTTCGAAAAGTGTTCTACAAGTATCCATAGTGGTCCCGTTTCAATCGGATTTCATTTTGCTTTGTTAAAAGTATCGAAATTTTGTGAAAATAGTTCAAAAAACGTGGTTTTCGGGAAGATTGTTCCGCATCCTCTCCCCCCGCCCGACTCTTCGAAGCCACCCACCCACTCGTCCCACACCCCCCCCCGCCCACCACCACCCGCCCGTCCCCTCCGGCATATTCTCGGACGCCTGCCGCCCCTCAACTAATTCATAGGGGACCACCCTCTCATTCATTGGGGACCATCCTCCCTATTTAGAGTGAAACGCTTATTTCTTCAAGATAAAGTGGATTGTGAAGCAAAATTTTTATTTAAAAAAAAATGATATTGAACTCAATTTTGAAATTAACTTTAACATTTCATTGAAAGACGAGTTTCCCGACTTTGTGTACATGTTTGTGTACATTAAAATTTAAGGGTCCGATTCTAAGCTTCACAAAAAATGAGATGCTTTATGAGGGGGTTTCCGATAACCATCAAATTCCAGTAGACTACCAAGTGGGTCTAGCACATAGCCTTCTCATCATCCAAAACATGTTGCAGCGGGCTAAAATATGAAGCTCTAGTCCGATTCCGATGAAATTTTCAGAGATTGTACGAGTTGGCGTGTAGATGGTCCCCTTTGAAAATCATTGCCCCCGGACTGATAGCCGCTGCGCATGTGCAAACTATAATTTCCTTGTAGCAGCCATCATTTCCACATTTTCCATCCGATTTGAAGAAAATTCTCAGAGATCATGCAAATTGGCATATAGATGGTCCCCGATGAAAAGCATTGCCAAGGAACTGATAATAGCCACTGCGCATGCGCAAACGTAAATTCCCTGTAGGAGCTATACTTTCTACATTTTCCAACCGATTTTGATGGTATTTTTGGGATTGCGCGGATTTGAGTGTAGATACTCCTCTACGGACATCATCGCCCCCATTTTACTTACGTTGAGTGAAACAGTTTGGTGCAGGAGGAAGGGAAATAATAATGCTTGTTTTTTCGCTCACCAACAGGTTCTAATTGACTTAATGCTTATCCAATGGGACGTCCCCTGGAATGCATGCATTACTAAACAACATGTTTAATAATTTTCTGGACTCACTAATAACTACTTGAAACAATAATACTGTAGGTATATGTACTAAAATAAAATGTAAAAATTAAACAATAAAGTTACCTACTATATAAAAAACCTCAAAAAGTAATAATTAATTCCACAATAAAAAAACCATTACCTAGTAATTAAAAAATACAAGTAAAAGATTTAAATAAGAAAAATAGCGAAAAATGTAGAAAAAAGGTTAACAGTCGGTAACTCAAAGAATACCGACTTTAAACAAAAGTACTTGGTAGCAGGTAAATTATGTAAAATTTAAAAAAAATTTAAATGATAAAAGTCGAAAAAATTAATAAGTTAAAAATTAAAGCGAATGATTTAAAAATTTAAACAAAAGTACTTGGTAGTAGGTAAGTTATGTAAAATTAAAATAATTAAAGTCGAAAAAATTAATAAGTTAAAAATTAAAACAAATGACTTATAAAATTAAATTTTAAAAATAAATAAAAAAAATCACTAAAAAGTAAAAAATAAAAAAAATATGAAAATACAAAAATAGTAAAATAAAAAACTTTTTAACAAAAAAACGGACCGACCTCAAAACTGATGATGGCATCCCACTAAAAAGGAAAAAATAATAACGACAACTTATTCAGATAGGTTGGTGGGTAGTTATGCATTGAAGTCCCCGCCGTGCCCATCTGCAGAGACAAACATACACAAGTAGATTCCACTTCCATCTGGTTAGTATTACAACATGGGTCGATAGTGCAATACAAAAAATGAATGAGAGTGGGTACCTATCATTGAGGTAATGCATGTGTTCCAAAACTAATGGATAGTACGTCACTGCTGTCGTATGAAGGAGGATGAGAGAGTGGCAATAAGTGTGAATCTCAGTAAGAATATTTCCTTTGATAACAGCTGAAGACGTCTGCGTCACCAAAAATGGCAGTTGGATAAAAATTCAACATGAGAAGGTTGTTTACTTACTTACCTACCCTCACTCCTGTTTTGTATTGCACTATCGACGCATGTTGTAACACTAACTGGTTCATTTGAGTATGAACCCATATCACAAACTCACATCATGATCTAGACAATTCTACATTCAATATGCCATTCATGGAATATAAGATTAATTAGATGTTATGTAATCAAAGATTGATGACATATAATTAGATAAATAACTATTAGATACTATCTAATCAAGAGATGGTTTGTTGGAATCCAAACATTTCGTACGGGGATTCACACTTATTTCATTTATCAGTTTTGGAACACATGCATTACCTCAATGATAGGTACACACTCTCATTCATTTTTTGTATTGCACTATCGACCCATGTTGTAATACTAACCAGATGGAAGTGGAATCTACTTGTGTATGTTTGTCTCTGCAGATGGGCACGGCGGGGACTTCAATGCATAACTACCCACCAACCTATCTGAATAAGTTGTCGTTATTATTTTTTCCTTTTTAGTGGGATGCCATCATCAGTTTTGAGGTCGGTCCGTTTTTTTGATGAAATTTGGTACGTAGGCTCCATTTGGGGTCTAGTTGTGCCCCGAAGATTTTGGTTAATGTAGGTCACTTCTAAGGGTCAAAAAATGGGACTGCGATAAAGTGTTATCTCTATAAAGTGTTATATTTGTTACTAGAGGTAATTTATATTTAACTTTTTAGTTCATTTTATAAACAAAAAATGAAAGCTCGTTTTTAATAAAGGTGTTTTTTCGTGTTTCTTCGCACTATTAGGTAAATACTTATTGATAGTAAGTAAGGCGAATAGGAACTTTGGCTTCAGATGGTTCCAAGCTTTCTGAGACACGTTTACTGGTTCTTACGTCGGGGTGCTGGTTTGAGGTACCCGTGAATTCAGCTTCTGAGGCGCCGCGTGAAGCCATCGGACGAGAAGGCGAAACTCGAGCTTCTCTATTATTACTGAGATGACGGTTTTGCGTCCCATCTTCATAAAACGACTAAAGTGCTCGAGAGGGAGCGAAGAACTCTTTCCGGTCCAATTGGAGGAGGACACGTCGCTCTTCATATCTCTGAGTAACCCAACGACCGTTGCGGCGAAACGTGTCCGAAGACTCCTCCATCGAGGTAATTGATTGGAAGTCGAATGCATTTATAATCAAATTTCCCTGTCCCGGAGAAGGAGGGGGGGGGGAGGTAAAAAAAAGGTCACGTCGGGAGGGTTAAGGGAAGAACGAACTGTATTTGGGGAGTGGGACACGTCGTACATAAATCTACATGGTGGTTTTTTACCCCTCCCGTGTGGGACACCCTTGAATATTTGAGGGGCGTCTTTTCGGTGAAATTGAGGGATTCGAGGGTGAGGCGGGTTTCCATCTGGGTTTGGATCGAGGGTGAGGACAGCCATGGTAACCAGCGCTGCCCCTCCCTCCTTCCCCCTTTACATCTCATTCCGATGGAGACTTTCATGAATTTCGAAAACCATCTCTTGAAATATAGATCTCGCCTCAGCGGCCCCGGAAACTGGAGACCTCCTTGATTTAGACACCTCAGACTTCCTCTCGCTGCCTTCCAGGTGCAAGACGAGGACACGAATAATCATTCATCTTCAATGTTTACTTACCTATTCTTCATAATAAGGCACGAATAATTACCCTACTCCGCCTTTTAAACTTGTCTAAAACGGGGGGTTCAGCTGTGGCCGAGCGAGTTCCGGCATGTGTCCCTGGAGACGAAACTCGCAGTGGCGTCTCCTCCAGGCAAACAAAGCAAACACTGCTTGCCTTACTACAAATATGCAAAATAGATAAATTTTTGTTGAGATTCTCCTAAATTTCCATTTTTTGCAAGTAGGTAATATTTAGCCGATTTAGGACACTTGTATAATATTTAGGGACTATTTCATTATTATCAAGGAAGTTAGATTAAAAACAGGAGAGAGAATGGAATAAGTACTGTTCGCAGATAGAAAGAATGCGGTTGGTCAATTTACCGAAGGGTATACCTGCTAACATAGACTACTTACTACCTGTTCCAAAATCGTCGGTAGCCTGTTGAGTCAGACTGGGGAAAGGGCCGAGCCTCAGTAATTGTAAACCAGGCATCGAGAAACTCGAGTCATAATAAGGTAGAGAGCCCCTCCACTCAGCCAATTGTTAGGAAAGATTTTTATCTCGAATGTGAGTGCACTTACCCTTCTTTTTATCCTTCAGTTGCCTTTAAAATTTGAAAAAATGAAAGAAGCACCATCCTTTAGGTTCTGTAAGCGTGATTTTATTTTTGAATGAATGAATGTGCATTATCTTAATTGATTAGACTATCCCAAAGGTAAGGAACCAGTTTTATTAATGTTGTGTATTTGTTTTGTTTTGCCTGAAATAAATCATTCCTTTCACTTCATCATCGGTCGGTAGTCTACAACCCTCAGTCTCATTTTCCTTGGCTTGGGTGGCAGGTAAAAGAAGGACGATGTTTTTGGGATTGTAATATACTAGGACACCTTACCAAACCATCCGCATTCTTTCAATCTGCAGACAGTACATATTTTGTTTTGGATACTAGCCCGCAACACACCAGAGAGTTGAAATGGTCCGGGAGCCCGGCTGAAAAAGGGCAACTGATCGATAGAAAAGTACAACTTATTAAATTTGATAGTACTCATTGTGGTTATACAAGAAACGCACGTCTGCCGTTTCAAAGCCGTCGGATTCAAAGATGGCGGCCGACGAAACAGAACTCAAAATCATGAAAATTTGACTTAACGGTAGATGGGATACCATTTCGGCCTAAGATACTTTCATCCATGGACAACTCAACCATGTTCGTCTGCCACTTCAAAGTGGCTAGGTGTTCGCTGCAGACGCGGTCCAAAAACGCATATATTGGAGTCCACAATCGACTTATAGGTAGATGAGTGAAATTATAGACAATGTTACTTGAATGTATGAGTAATCCAAAAATGCAAATCTGCCACTCAGCAACCGCCGGATCACCGGTGCAGACGCAGTCCAAAAACACTCGGTTTGGGGTCCAAAGAGAAACTTATAGATAGATGACTCAAATGTTGGGCAATAATAGTAGGTATGAGTAAGTAACATAAAAATGCACGTCTGCCATTGATGAGTCGCTGGATTGCTAGTGCAGATGAAGTCCAAAAACACACATCCGAGGGTCCAAAATGAACTCATTGGTAGATGGCTGAAATTTTCAACCATGATACTAGGAGAAAATCGTAACTTATTAATGTAGGTCTGTCACTTCAGAGCCGCTGAGCCACTGGTGCAGACGAGGTTTCCGAAAATCTCAAATTGTTGGGGTCGATACGGACTTACAGGTAGACGACTGAAATGTTGCCCCATAGTCGTGGGTTCGGTGTGGAACATGAAAATTTGAACGTGTATTTAATACACGTCAACGGAAAGTTGATGGATTGCTGGTGCAGACGGACTTCATAAAGTCTCAGCCATGCAGCTTGAGTTAATGAGCGAATTTTCAGAATGCTATTTCAACAGATTTTTGACTATTTTCGAATGATAACCATTTTTCGAGAATCTTGATATGGTTTTCTGATTGAAATTTTCACTCAGATTCTGAACATCATCATACTTTATCATGTATTAGAGGATAATCTCCTCTGAAAACCTCAAGATCACTTTTTTGACACTACTTTTTACCCCTAGTATTGGTTGACAAACTGACTTAATCTTGGATTATCTGGATTCTTTAGCTAGTACCTACGACCATATTTCGACTGGAAGGATACATATAAATCCTTATATCGATACCTTAAAGCACAAAGGCGGTATGTCCGAAAATGGAGTTGACCCAAAAGCTCAGCTTTCTAACAGTATGGTCGGAATTGTTTGCAATATTTTTATTGGTGGAGAAAACTGCGTTTGAATGAGAAAAAACGTGATTTTATCCAACAAAATCGACGGTTTGTGGGGAGGATTCGGGGGGTCTCCTCCGCCGTCGCTCCACCCACCAGCCATCCAACTACGAATCTTCCAGTCAAACCGTCGATTTCTTAGGAAAAAAATCACGTTTTTTCGCATTCAAGCGCTATTTTCTCCACTAATAAAAATATTGGAAACAATAATTGTTTCCAGAATTATTCTGACCATACCGTTGGAAGGCTGATCTTTTCGGTCAACTTTTGGGGTTACTCTTTAGGCCAATTTTTCCCTCTTAATATGTACTCGAAAATTTTAAACTCTGTAACAGAATGGTGGGAAATTTAAAGCTCTTTTCAATGGTATAATTAGTTTTAATTTTTTACTGCATCCAAAGGGAGTTACGGTCTCAAAAAATTCTATACTATCTTAAATTGATGGAAAAACAATACCTTTATATCAAAGTTTTTCTAGTTAGAGCGTTTTCAAAATTCATTTTTCAACCCTTAGAAGTGACCTACATCAACCAAAAGCTTCGGGGCACAACTAGACACCAAATGGAGCCCACATATCAAATTTCATCAAAAGCTAAGTGAGGAAAGTGCCGCGTATGGCGGACGGTGGACGGACGGTCAAATTTTCATTCGATTTTTGGATTCTATGTACCTTGAAACGTAAACCAACAAATTTTGATGGGGGGGTCAAACATTTTTTTTCTTGGTCGATTCCGAAGGTTCATTATAGAAAATAATTAACCAAAAGGGCGTGGAAAATCCGTTTTGTCAGTCATCTCGATTCCGGAAAGGGTATTTTGTACGTAACTTGACTCCCTCGTTAAAACGTAGAGTGCAAACTTTGAAAATAAATACGAATCAATCGATTTCAAGTATACCGAATCGAATCGTCTACAATTTCAGTGTCCCAACTGACCTCGGAGGACGGCCAGAAGACGCGAGCGGCGAGGGAGCAATATTCCGAACGGTGTTGGATTTCAAATTGCGTTATCTTCGCATTCTAGGGCTGTAGGGGGTGCTCAAACCCTTGTTTGGGACTCGAGAAAGGGCCTTCCGCAGCCCTCGAGGGACTTTTGGGTTGAGCGGAGCGTGCTGGGAAAATCAACAACTTGGAGGCTCTTTTCGTTGTTCCTTCTTCAAGTTTTCGGCCGATGGAACTTGGAAAGGGAGCGGAGAGGAAGCGAAACACCTGGTGCCTGCAGCCATCATGTATCAGATGATCTGTGATTATTTACATCAAATTAGGATTTATATGTTACATACAGTAAACACTTGAATCTCTATCTACTCCTAAAAATAATTCCTCGTCCAACGAACTGTTTGTTTTCTCACATCAAATCAATTCACTCACGATTTAAAATATTTTGTCGAGTTGGTTTTTTCACATCCACGAAGTACGCCTACTTATATGTTGTTTTTGGAAACGGATCTTAAACCCTTATTCCTCTATACGTTGAAGTCGGACGGATTGGGACTCACTGATTGATAGATATGGCTTAGTTCTAAATAAAAGGGGGGACGTTCAGTTGTGGAGTCGGGATTTTGTTAAAGCGCTGGAAGTTGTCGCTGATAAAATTCATGAACATATCATGAGTGGAGTTTTAGTATCGGAAAGGGATCATCAGTACTGAGAACTCCGTACCGGCCCGAGAGTAATGGCTCATATCTTGGAGAGCGGACCGATTTGGACGACAAAATGGTTACTTAAGCTAGGAGGCGACATATTGGCGCTCAGTAGCCGCCTTTATGAGACGGAAAATCAACCATGTCCCATGTGTAGCGACAATGCCATTGAAAATGCCCGGTGCACCGCCCAGTGCACAGCAAACAACATGGTTAGGCGCCGACGGCTTCGAACAGCGGTGCTTTGCAGGAAGGAGTACATGAATCTCATGGAAAGGGCAGATAATAACCTCGCTAGATATTGCAGGGTAGCATGGCAACTCTGGGTAAAAGCCATTGCGGAGTATGGTCTTTAGTTATCAGCTTTATGATATCAGTAAGTTATTTAGTTATAATTGCAGGTTCAGAAGATAATTTTTTATGCAGGTATCAACATAGCTTAATGTTGTGTGGAACCTTGTTATCCTCACATTGGTCACTTAAGTTTTATTTTCAATTTATGATGATTTTTCCAAAACCCAGAATGTCTCAAATCACCCCAGTATATTTTGAGCACATTACAAGGGGAATGCTGCAGTGATCTGTAATGAAATTGGAGTTGGTAGTTGTTGGCAGACGTTGCGATTTGGATAAGTTTTGTTCGTTCTTAATTTTACAAATGATGTTACACAGTGTGGGATATGGTGATATACGATGAAGTATATACGGTGATATACGTATATACGGTGATATACGAAGGTTTATGATATGTATACGAGAAGAACAGCTATGCGGTTTTCCATGTAACGTTTTACTCTAACCATGATAAGGCCAATGAACGATTTTCTTAAAATGAAAGGAGGATAGCATGTAGTATAGTACTTCAATTGTTTTCAGTTATCGAAATGTTACCCCTGGATCAGGGCTCTCTTCCCAGTGAGCTTGCTATGCTCCAGGTTGCGGATAGTGGGACGGCCATAAGATATTATGGTTAGCTGCGAAATAAGCTCTGACGATTAAGCAGTCGCAGACAAGGTGGCATTCTTGGAGAGGGGGTGGGCTACCTGCTGGCAAGGCAGGTAGGCAACAGCATACGATTAGAAATTTTAGAATGGTAGAAAAAGTATTTTATCATATATAGTAATGCAGTATAATATAATTTATGTCATATAAATATCACATGATTTGTGTATCATAACATATGTGTTTATCAATTTACTTACCCAGAGGGAGAAATTTTGCAAAGATCATACCCCGCAACACAGGCCAAGCCTAGCGTCGGGTAGGAAATCAGAGCAAATCGCATCCATTTATAAATTCATTTTTCTTCTTGTAAAAATTGTACGAAATTGAGCCAATAAACAAATATTTATCAATCTATCTAAGGATAGCTTTACGAAAAGCCCCAGAACTTGTTGAAGAGGACAACAGTAGCGAACCAGTGCCGCCACTTCAAATGGACACTAGTCGAGAGGGAAGACTCCTTCAGCCTCTGGTGGGGACCATCTAAGGGAGAGGAGACCCTGAAAGAAAAGTTCCCTGGTCCTCCAAGCCTGGGGGTTGGACGCAGAGTTAACACCCCTGCTCCATAAAAAAACTTCAAGTTTTTGGTTTAAAACATTAACTTTGATGCTTTTATGAAACCTCAAAAGAAAGAGCCTGTTATGTCAGTGTGTTGTCGAGTGAAGGCAATAGACTTCTCGATGGCTTGATGGTTTTTATTGGTCCCTACTCATCAAGGATGAAGGATGGAAATGCACTGTCTGCCCGGCACGTTTCAGCCTACCGTTTGCAGGAGTGCATGAAGAATTCGCGCGTTCCTAGGCGCGATACATTTACCTAGTGGCTAGTTGGTGAAATGGGAGCGGAGGTCGGCGCGATGACCTCCGAGGACCTTGGGCTTCCAAGAGACGACAAAGGAGAGCGAGAAATGATTATGAAGTCGAATTGTTGTAGTAGAATCCATGAAGGGATCCATGAAGCCGTGAGTCGTTCTTTCGTACTACCTGTAACAAGGTAAAGGGAGTGGAAGAGGGTGACGTCAGATGACGTGTTGTACCTCACTCTACCCACCTGAATGATGAGTCGCTCAGGGCTTCCCCTTTATGTCTCTTTATTGGAGAACTAAAAGTATGAAGTTAATGAATCACTACAGAGCCGGACTGATTTTATGGGTTTTGGACACAGTTTTCAGTTACCTGGTGATAGCCCTCCAATTCCAGAGGCTGGTATTGCTTCCGAGTCAACCAAGGTAGCGGAAGCTTTGTTTTCACTTTTCAAGGACGAAAAAAAAGTTCTCCAAAATCAAAATTTTCACCTTCCTTTTGCGTTTTAGACCTTTCTGAACAATTTTGGTTCCGTGTCTGTGTGTCTGTCTGTCATGAATTCCTTGTAACGCGCATAACTACACGAAGTTGTTGTCCGATTTCGAGGCAATTTTCAGGGATTTTGCGGGTTGGCGTGTAGACCGTCCCCTATGAAAACCATCATCCCCGGACTGATAGAAGCGACTGCACATGCGCAAATGTGAATTACTTATAACGGCCATAACTTCTACATTTTCCATCCGATTTCGATGAAATTTTCAGAGATTATGCGGATTAGGTTGTAGATGGTCTGGTATTATTTTCAATAATGAACCTTTGGAATCGACCAAGAAAAAAAAATTTTAACACCCCCTCAAAATTTGATGGTTTATGTTTCAAGGTACGTAGAATCCAAAAATCGAATAAAAATTTGGCCGTCCGTCCGCCGTACGCCGTACGCCGTACGCGGCACTTTTGCCACTTAGCATTGACCGATTTTGATGAAATTTGGTATGTAGGTTCCATTTGGGGTCTAGTTGTGCCCCGAAGCTTTTGGTTGATGTAGGTCACTTCTAAGGGTTCCAAAATCAATTTTGAAATTTTGAAAACGCCCTAACTCAAAAAATTTTGATATAAAGGTATCCTTTTCCCTTCAATTTAGGATTCTATAGAATTTTTAGAATTTTTTGAGACCACGCGGAGCTCTGTAGGACAAACCGTTCGCTCCTTACGAAAATTTAAGGGTTTATATTGAAATATATATATATATATATAAATCAAAACACGAGTGTGAATCGCAAAAGAGGCCTAATCTCCGTTCAAATTAGAGCTGACCGGAATGCGATCGATAATTGGTGATTTTGATTTTGATTTTTTGAATTTTTTGAATTTTTTTTATATTTTTTTTATTTTTATTTTTTATTTTTATTTTTTTCCTTCATATTGGATGGTTGGTGATTTTGTAGACGAGTGATCTATATATAAAAATAATAAACCATTGTGTAATAATTTGCAGCGTTTTTTTTCATCCAATCACACACATCTACTCACTTACATTTTCCATCCGAATTTGATGAAATTTCCTAGGATTGTCCAGATTAGCGTGTAGATGGTCCCCTATGAGGGGAGTGAAAGGTACTTGGAGATTGGTGTTTTGAGATTAACTACTATGCATCTGATCATCTATATAATCGGGTTATGGATACGAGGAAGCTATATGCCACACCCAATTGGCAGACTTTTTTTTCAGTTGCTGAATTTGATCTTATTCCTACCAATATTGACCAAGATCCGAGCAAACATTTTGTCTACAGTTCATAGAAATGGTTGGCTTCCGTGCCTACCATTATTTGCTGCGTTTCAGATTGACAGTTTAATATTGATCACATCGTCAGCTCGATTAATTTCTTTTCCAACACCGCCATAGAAAGGTTAAATCGAACAATAGAGTCAATGGGGGCGTTAAATGGGAAGAGCGAGAGAGACCATCTGGGTCTGGCTCTATATCAGTCCACTGTCCACTGTCATAAGAGTGGTGCTTGATATTGCATTCCTCGGCTCAGCTCCTCCCGGGGAACGCCAGATATTGAGAGGCTCAAGGTTGCATCAAGAATCCCCGGCTTCCCACAATCTCTGAGGGTCGATTTCCCGGCAAATCCCAACTTTCTCCGCTCCGCATATTTTTTCCGGATTTTCCGTGGTGACCAGCTCCATTTTTATTTTATTATTTTTCATATGAGCTTGGGTTTTCAATTGTTATCGTTTTGAACATCATAACGTTTGGAGACCAGGACTGTTGTAGCCCGAGAGAAATAAATTTGATTTTTTAATGATGTTGCCGTCTGTGGGAGCCACTCTATATTGTATAATTATTCACAATAAAAACGCGCTCAGTGGGTCACTCACCTGGACGGTAATTCCCCAGGAAAGGGTTAACACCTCTCTCGCCGGACAGCCCTTTGTTGAGGAAAGGCTCCGGAGTAGGAGAACCCCTCTTTTGTAGCCGCAGGCTTGAGCGCGATAGGCGCTTGAAAGGCAGGTTAGGGACCTACTGAGAAGCTATTGCTCTAAAGTAATAAACCTTGTCTTATTCAAGAGGTGATGTTTTCAAAGAGTAGATGGTTATCTACTCTTTGAAAACTTCACCTCCACGAATTTCTTCAAAATTTATACAGCGGTCAGTTTAGGGAACCTCCATTTAGATCTCAAATCTTCAAGTAGTTGAGTGGTAAGGGCGGATACCTGTCCGGGAACAACCACTTACCTAATTGAAAATTTGTGCTAGTCAATTATTGTTCTGTAAGGGCAGCCTAGCTGAGAACGACAGAACAATATTCGCTAACCTCTTTAGTAAAAGTACTCTTTACTCTACGCTAGCATTCGTAATAATTTTATGGGTTTGTATATATTTTAGTGGGTGTACATTTTAATTAATTTATTTAAACTCTTATTATATTGTCTTTGATACTCGTGTGATGCTCCTGTGATTTTTTGACTACTTTATATTTCCGCCTGTGATATTACTACCAACTGTGATATACATGTGACTTAGGATTAACTTGTTGATTATTGTTACAAAGTTATTAAGTTTTGTTGTTGTATCAGTTTCGGGATTTTGTATCAATTTTTTATTTGTCGGATAGGGGGATTCATGTCGGGTGGTCTGGTCGGCCCGGGGGCGTTAGGGTTGCCTCCTAGTGATAGGAGGCAACCCCGGGAGCCGTCAAGGTGGGTGGGTCCGGGTCCGGCCGGGCTGCCCGGCTGGGTCCATACATTTTAGAGCGGGCTGCATTATGAAAGTAACGGAAAGCACACGAGTTCCTCATTTTAAAAACATTGTTTATAATGTACACCTACTATTACATTTTAATTACCTATGTATTATACTTCTATTTAATTAATTTATATTTTATTTGACGCATCCATGTCCTTGTAGACAAAGAATAAAGATTATCTATCTATCTATCTTCTCCTCATCGCCTCATCAAATCATCTGATTTCTACAAATATTTTTGAATTGAAAAAGTTGCGTTCAATCAGTCAGAAAGACTGACTCCGTCGGCTGCCTCGTCTCCCAAATCGTTGAAAAGTTGGTGAATATCTTCCTCATTGTACTGACGTTTCTATGCATTTTCAGGGACACCGAAATGCAAATTACGTTTGACAGATTTTGAAGTGGAAGGTAGTTCATCCATCTAAAAATATGGTAGGTAGCTACTCAGTAAATATAAGTCGTCATGAAAACAATAGTCGTCAGTCGGCAAAAAGAACGAGCTGGTGATACAAGTTCAACTCGTGAGAGGGAACAAAAGTGTCAATCATACTTCATGAACTAAGAGTTTAAAAACATAATAATTACGAAATTCAACACCTTACATTGCTTTTTGATTCGATATCCTCGTCGAATAACGAGGAACAACATGTAACTGAGCCCCAACGTTGACATAACACAATAAAACTGCACATTTGACCCATCATCCTACACCGAAAAACTGATCAGAACTGCCCTCATCTGTGATTCACTGAGGTACCTAAGAAGTGTTTAGCACAAAAAACCGCAAGATTGAAAAGAGAAAGTACAAGACTTTGTAGAAGGAGAGAGATGACGAACACCCCTCGCCATCCGCCTGGTTAGAAGGTCTGCCATGACGAAGGGTGTTCGTCATCCGCACTGAACGTGTTAAATTAAATAACGACCGTTCTCCGTCGTAGATACCACAGTACACTATTTAAATGTCCAAGATTGAAGCTCCTGCTATTCTATACAATTGCAAAATAAATTATCGCTACGATTCAAGTCGCTTGAATGATATAAACTTATCATTCACAGGAATCCTTTTGAATTTTGCAGTTACAATAAATTCTCAGTTTGATTTTCAAAGCAAACCAAGGTGCCTCAATTACAAATCAAGAATAACGATTAATCTAGAATGAAAGCCGAACCGGTAGCGTGGCAGTTATTCTATTTGGAATAAAATAAATGGAAAGGAATCCTTCTCAAAGTGCAAAATGGAAAACCCCGTTTGTGAGACCATGGATGAAAGATGTCGGAGCAGCTTCTTCAGATCACAAGCAATCTCACGTCGTCTTGAAAGCCCTGATAACTGGTGGAGTGACGGGAGGCATCGAATTGATATTTGCGTACCCTTTGGAGTACTTGAAAACTCAATTACAGTTTGGAGAAAGTTCGACATTGGAGAAGATGAAGACTCACAAGACTCTGAAAGACGCAGCGAAACATACTTTGAAGAAATATGGATTACGGGGATTCTACCGGGGGATTAGCGTGATGCTGTTCGGGAACATCCCCAAATCTGGTGCCAGGTTTGGTACTTTTGAAACAGTCAGGCAGTATTTGGGAGATGCTGAAGGCAGATTGACTGCAAGTACCAAATTATTTGGAGGATTACTGGCGGGAGTCATGGAGTCGATAGTGGCTGTTGCTCCGATGGAAACTATAAAGGTCAAAGTGATACACGATATGAACCGAGAAAAGCCGAGATTCAAAGGGTCTCTGGATAGTATAATAACCATATTGAGGGAAGAAGGGTTCAAAGGGACGTACCAAGGGTTGTTGCCAACGATGTTGAAACAGTCCACCAACCAAGGCAGCAGATTTCTCCTCATGGAGTCCTTCAAAGACTACTACCAGAAAGGTGACGTGTCCGTAGTTGTGCCAGTTTACCTGACGTTGATCTTCGGTATTTTCACCAGCTTCTTCACGGCATATCTGAATTCGCCGATTGACGTTGTCAAAACAAGGATGCAAGGGCTGGAGCGCAAAAGGTATAAAAACTCCTGGGACTGCTTGGTGCAGGTGTTCAAAGATGGAGGATTGCGCGCCTTCTACAGGGGATCTTTCACCAGAGGGCTGAGATTGTGCGTAGACACGATGGTCTCTTTCACTTTCTTCGATCACGTTATGGCGTATTTGAGTAAACTGCTACCTTAACGTTTATTGTTCCTTGTTAAGTAAAGTAAATAAAAAACGTCTGCCAAGTGGGTGTGGCACATAGCTTCCTCGTATCCATAACCCGATTGTATAGATGATCCGATGCATAGTAGTTAATCTCAAAATATCAAAACAAGTTAATCTGTAACATCCCTGAAAATTTCATTGAAATCGGATGGAAAATGTAGAAGTTATGGCCGTTACAAGGAATTCACGTTTGCGCATGCGCAGTGGCTACTATCAGTCCGAATGTGGTGATTTTCATAGGGGGCCGTTCACACACCAACCCGCACAATCCCTGAAAATTTCATTGAAATCGGATGAAAAATGTAGAAGTTATGGCCGTTACAAGGAATTCACGTTTGCGCATGCGCAGTCGCTTCTATCAGTCCGGGGATGATGATTTCATAGGGGACCGTCTACACACCAACCCGCACAATCCCTGAAAATTTCATAGAAATCGGACAATAACTTCGTATAGTTATGCGCGTTACAAGGAATTCATGACAGACAGACAGACACACAGACACACAGACACTGAACCAAAATTGTTCAGAAAGGTCTAAAACGCAAAACGCGAGTGAAAATTTTGATTTTGGAGAACTTTTTTATTCGACCTTGAAAAGTGAAAACAAAGCTTCCGCTACCTTGGTAGACTCGGAAGCAATAAGTAAATGAGTGTATGTTATGTTTGCGTGTCGTCGAATGAAGGAGATGACCTTCTCGATGCGGCGTTTGTGTTTTCTTTAACCCCTACTCAACGAAGAGAGAAAAGTCCCTATCCTAACTTGCAGCACTTTCGCATCGGCGGCTTATTAGCCAGACCGACGTGCGGAGTGCTGGGAATTCAGGCTAGCTCGAAAGCCCCGGCGTTTCATAGAAACCAACCGACGGGATGCGGGAGATTTACCTATTGAGCTTAATACTTCGAGGAGATCCCTTGATGAAGGAGAAGGTAGAGAGCGAAATGAACAGGACGAAAGACTGGACTAGAAGGCATACTCGAGCATCCCTGAGTGAGCTTATATATACCTTGTGAGATTAGTTGAGGGAGAGAGAGTTTTGTTCTCCCCGTACCTCGTCCCTCCATTGTGGGTGGTGGCTCACTCAGGGATCCTCTTGTATTTCTTTATTTAAGAACTATTTTAATTATTGGTATGTGGGTCATAACAGTATAATTAAAAAATAAGTAATAAGTAAAATTAAGTAAATACGTAGGTAAATAGTAGATCGTTCCTTTCTGAGACCTTCACCCTTCACTCAGTAAAGTAAAAAAGTAAGTATTTCAGGTTGGATTTTCGTCCGACTGCCATTTGTGGCGTCGCGGACGTCATCAGCTGCCTTCCAAAGGGAAGATCAGAATTTGTTCTGATGATTTCGCTCGTGGCTTCCCATTGCCTCACCACCCTGGGCCCCTGACACGCTATTTATGTTCAAATGAACGGAAAAGTATGCTCCTACTCCGACAAGTTCACTTAAAAACTTGTTTTAACTTGAAATACAAAACTTGGAGTCGGAAAATTTGGGAAATAATGCTCGTGGACGACCAGATGTGTGAGGCGAGAATGTATGACAAGCGGGTTTGACAGGCGAGTTGGTCCGAAGATTGATAAAACGTGATATCATTGATAGGTGGCGGCGCATGCCCAATGCGTGCTGATGGAATCGTTTATAGTAAAAGTGTAAATCCTTGTAAGTCCGAAATTAAAAGTTTTTCAGAGGACGAAAAAAAGATCTAGTTTCTGGGGCTGCCCCTTTCTATATCTCATACATGGATGGAGATTTATGTTAAAAGCAAGCTGGTGGAACGTCAATCCTATTTGTAAGACTTCTGTGCACAAATTTCCTATTCATTTCGGTATTTCTGATTTAGAGGTTTTGATTCAAACCTAACTCGACTTACGAGGTTTAACACACTTTTACTGTCGATATATATATTCAGTTTGAAATTTGAAGATGGATGACTATCCAGAGTTTTGAAGTCTTTTCCATCCCAAGATCAACGTGGAAGCATCCTCGTTCCTTGCTTGCCAAGTTGCTTTGGTCATGGCGTCATCAGCTGTCTTCCAAAGGGAAGATCAGAATTTTTGATCTGATGATTTCGCTCATGGTTTTTCATTGTATCACCGCCCTGGGTTGGGACTAGGGGGGCGATAAGAACCCAGGACGCACAAAAACGCGCTACACTGGCGATGAGATTTGAACCCACGACCCCCGCAGAAGTCGGTCTAAATTCCACCGCCAAAGAACGTTCGCCTCAGCAACCGTGGCTACACCACCAAACTGTCTTTACAAGAGAAGATAAGAAGTTTCTATACGGTTCCAGGTTATAACGGTTCACATTCAGTTATTCACGAACGTAACCGTCCACGAGTATGCCCGACCAAGTTCATCGGATCGAGGAGCTTTTCGGGAAACGAATCACATGATTAGAGGAGCAGTGATAAAGGGTTGGTAGAAGGAAGAGCAGAAATACGGGAATGTGGGGTTCTGGTCGTTAGGTCGGAATGCTTGGGTTAATTCCGCACCAAACTCCTCCCTGAGGCTCGTCCTCATTTCAGAATATGAACCGGTCATCTTCAACACTGATAACGCTTCAAATGTATGTCATCTAAGAATGCAGTCCATTTCCATCACACAGTTGTGGTACTACTTTATCATCAACCTACACATCAGGTATTTAGACTTAGCTGGAGTAAACTGGGAGGACAAGCTGGGGACTCGGAGTAGGATGACCAAATTTCAGGAATCGATTCTACCGCAACAAGGTTGATCTTTACCGCAAACGTCTAAATCACACCGGCAGCATTAGTTCATCTGGCGTGTAAAGCATTTTCCCCTTGAATCAGCTACATCGTATTATCTCTAGCTTTACCAAAATAAGTAACTGAGCTTATATTGAAAGGAAAAAACGATTATTAACAACAGTTTTATTATCAGGTGTTTCTTGCCTACGTGGCATTTTCCAACATTTTCCAATGAGGTACCCTTTACTTGTGATTTTACTACAATTCATTCTACGAGAATGATTTTGTTTCAATTCCCCGTGTTGTGCCAACCACACCAGCCATCTTCCATTATTTATTCATCCCGTTTAACGATTTTGGTACATTGTTTTCAATTCTAAACCTTTGGAATCGAGCTAGAAAAGCAAATTTAACCCGTCCAAAAAATTTGATAGTTTACGTTTCAAGGAAATCGGATAACGTTGCAAATTATTACAGAATGGTATCTTGCTTTTCAAGGTTGAAAAAAAGTTCTCCAAAATCAAAATTTTTACTCGCGTTTTGCGTTTTAGACCTCTCTTAACAATTTTGGTTTCGTGGCTGTGTGTTTGTGATGAAGTCCTTGTAATGGGCATAACTATACAAAGTTATTGTCCGATTTTGATGCAATTTTCAAGGATTTTGCGGGTTGGCGTGTAGACGGTCCCCTATGAAAATCGTAATCCCCGGAGTGATGGAAGCGACTGGGCATGCGCAAAAGTGAATTCCATGTAACAGCCATAACTTCTACATTTTCCCTCCGATTTCGATGACATTTTCAGGGAACATACAGATTAGTATTTAGATGGTCTCACAGACAGAAAAAGGACTGGAATTGTTCAAAAAGCCCCGAATCGCAAAATGCGAGGGGGAAATATCATTTTTAAAGGTCCCTATTTTGAACACTAACTACACCTTTGGTAGTGAGGCAGCACCAGTTGTCAGTACAAGCAACGTTTCGTCCGGTAAACTCTAAATTCTCCAGGCTACATAACGATCTTCCAGTAGTGATCTCGAATTTCCTCAGAACAGAAACCTCTGAAATCTTCTTGTTGGGGATTCGATACAGATATACTACTCAAGGAGTCCGGTAAGCTTCTTTCCTCAAACCTCATCAAAACAAATCCTCTTTGCCGTTCGTAACGATTGCTTCGAAGATGACTCGGAACGAATTGAGTTTTTGAAGTAGAAAAAATCATACCATAATGGCACAATAAAAAAAACACTGCAAATTATTACACACAGGTTTATTATTTTTCTATTCAGGGTGTAAGCCTAACTGGTCTTCCATACGGTACCAGTCAATTTTACAACTAATTTGCAACAAAAAATGTCCCTCAGCGATTTTTTAAAAAACCCTTTGTTTGCGAGTTATTTTAACTTTAAACTTTTTTTCTCGTGAATTTGTCCTTATGTCATTAAATCGGTCATAACTCCTTTAATTTGCTGGATAAATTACAATTTAAGGATACCGTTTGAAAGAGCAATAAGTTTTCTATCGGATAGATGCCTCAATTTTTTTGAGTCAATGTTTGAGAGATGAAGACGTCCTCTAAAAAGAAAATTTTACGTAATTTTGGAAACCTCGCATTTTTTGCTTCCGAGTCTACCAAGGTAGCGGAAGCTTTATTTTCACTTTTCAAGGATGAAAAAAAAAGTTCTCCAAAATCAAAATTTTCACTCGCGTTTTGCGTTTTAGAACTTTCTGAACAATTTTGGTTCCGTGTCTGTGTGTCTGTCTGTCTGTCATGAATTCCTTGTAACGCGCATAACTATACGAAGTTATTGTCCGATGTCGATGAAATTTTCAGGGATTGTGCGGGTTGGTGTGTAGACGGTCCCCTATGAAAATCATCATCCCCGGACTGATAGAAGCGACTGCGCATGCGCAAACGTGAATTCCTTGTAGCGGCCATAACCTACATTTTTCATCCGATTTCAATGAAATTTTCAGGGATGTTGCAGATTAGTATTTAGATGGTCCCCTATGAAAATCACCACCTCCTGACGGATAGAAGCGACTGCGCATGCTCAAACGTGAATTTCCTTGTAACGGCCATAACTTCCACATTTTCAACCCGATTTCAATGAAATTTTCAGGGATGTTGCAGATTAGTATTTAGATGGTCCCCTATGAAAATCATTATCCCCGGACTGATAGAAGCGACTGCGCATTTTTTTGATCTAATCATATACACCTACTCACTTAATTTTTCATCGGAAGTTGATGAAATTTTCTAGGATTGTCCAGATTAGCGTGTAGATGGTCCCCTATGAGGGTAATGAAAGGTACTTAGAGATTGGTGTTTTGAGATTAACTACTACCTATGCATCGAATCATCTATACAATCGGGTTATGGATACGAGGAAGCGATGTGCCACACCCACTTGGCAGACGTTTTTAATCTTAAATTGAACTAGGAGAACCCATACTTTTGCAAGATGCAAGAACAGTGAAAACTGCGCCAAAATCTCAGCTTTCCAATGGTATAATCGAAACATATTCTACAATCAAATTTAGGGGAGAAACTCGTGTTTAAACGCGGAAAAACGTGCATTTTTTCAACGAAATCAGCGCTCTGGACTCCTGTTTCCGGAGGCCTCGCGGTCTACTGCGGCGCCGACCAGCCAACTGCTACCGACAGACCCCTCAGATCGACTAGGCGGAGCGCCAATTTCGATGAACAAATGCACGTTATTCGGCGTTCAAACACAAAATTCTCCCCTAAATTTGGTTGTAAAATATGTTTTGATTATACCGTTGGAAAGCTGAGCAGTTTTTACTGTTCTTGCATTTTGAAAAAATGTTGATCCTCGTTGTTTAATTTGCGATTGAAGAAATGCAAGGTTTCCAAAATTACGTAAAATTCTCTTTTTAGAGGACGTTTTCATGTCTCAAACTTTGACTCAAAAAAAAGTTAAGACATTTATCCGATAGGAAATTTAATGCTCTTTCCAACGGTATCCTGAAATTGTAATTTAAACAACCAATGAACGGAGTTATGACCGATTTAATGACATAAGGTCAAAATCACGAAAAAAAAGTTTAAAGTTAAACTAACTCTAAAACGAAGGGTTTAAAAAATTGCTTCGAGACATTTTTTGTTGAAAATTAGTTGTAGAATCGACTGGTACCGTATGGCAGACCATTTAGGTTTACACCCAGTATAGATAACTCGTCTGCAAAGAACACGGCTTTGCTATTGTTACTACCTAAAAAAATTCTAAAAATTCTATACTATTTTAAATTGATGTAAAAACAATACCCTTTATATACAAATTTATTTGCAAATATACTCCTGCTCAAAATTAGTGCACCACCATCTATTTCTTCGTTTGTCCCCTTATTTTTTCCTTTATCAAGTTTTTATCTATTTGCACACATTGTTTCCAAACTCAAAAAAATGTAACCAAAAAAGGCACAAATTCGAGAAAAAAATATGTTTTTAATGAATTATAGAAAAATGTACTTCTTGTGGTAAAATTATAAAAATTGAAAAAAAGGTTTGAATTATGCCAGTTTAGCTTTTCAATACTTTGTATTCCTCCTCTAGCTAGGATGAGGGCTTGGAGCAATCGACCGATGCCTCTAATCAAGTTTTGGATACCTTCCTGGGGATATTGTCCCATTCCTCTTTCGCTGCTGTTTCCAGCTGCTGAAGATTGTCTGATGGTGGATATCTGGCTCGAATTCTTCTTTTCAGCATGTCCCACACATGCTCTATCGGATTCATGTTTAGGCTCCTTGGTGGCCAGTCCAGGATACAAAATTTATAAGGGAAGAAGGAAAGAGATAAACGAAAAAATGGATGGTGGTGCGCTAATTTTGAGCAGGAGTGTAAGTACCTTTATATAAACATTTTTTGAGTTAAGGAGTTTTCAAAATTTCAACCCTTATTTTTCAACCCTTATAAGTGACTTACATCAACCAACATCTTCGGGCACAACTAGACCTCAAATGGAGCTTACATACCAAATTTCATCAAAATCGGTCAATGCTGAGTGGGGAAAGTGCCACGTACGGCGGACAGACGCCCAAATTTTTATTCGATTTTCGGATTCTACGTACCTTGAAACGTAAACCAACAAATTTTGAGGTGGGCTAAAAAAAAAATTTCTTGGTCGATTCCAAAGGTTCATTATTGAAAATAATAAACCAAAAGCCGTCCACCGTACGCGTTTCCCCACTTAGCATTGACCGATTTCGATGAAATTCGGTATGTAGGCTCCATTTGGGGTCTAGATGTGCCCCGAAGATTTTGGTTGATGTAGATCACTTGTAAGGGTTGAAAAATAAGGGTTAAAATTTCGAAAACACCCTAACTCAAAAAATTTTGATATGAATATTTTGATGATAGTATTGAATTTTGAAAATAGAGACAACGCGGGGCTGTGTAAAGCAAGTTGTTCGCTCCCTACAAAAATTTTGTGGTTGGACTTTGAAATAGAGTTGTTAATATTCTGAGGGAATAAACTGGACTGCTGCAACTTACGATAAATCAGAAACATGAGTGTGAATCGCAAAAGAGGTCTAATCCCCGTTCAAATGTTAGCTGACCGAAGTGCGATCGATGTTTTTCTTCAAGTTGGTTGGTGGTAACAATGTCAAAGCCGTGTTCTTTGCGGACGAGTGATTTATATAGATAAAAAATAAACCTTTGTGTAATAATTTGCAGCGTCTTTGCCCGAAGCTGGCAACATTGTTTTGATCTTGATATCACTTATTTGGCATCAACTGGAGCAGACCTGCCTGCAGTCCGAAGCTTATAATTAATTGAAACGTAAATCACCTGCGGGGTGTCTGTCGTGCTGATATAACTTCGCCTTTATTAAACAACTCCATTACTTAATTGACACTTAAATAAGATGCGCACGTCACTCGTTTTATCAGCTTCCTTTTTCCTCTCTTCATTCTGGACTTGTTTCCCTAATTAGCCCTGATAAAATCGGACCTTGATATTAAAAATGAAAGAAAAATCATGAATAATTTCACAACGATCCTTTTTGCTCCCCCACTTCTAGGTGTAATTCTTCATCCGGTGCACTTTACAGATTTAATGAGACCTCCATAAACGGTCATTCTGTACGTGAAAATTACCGAATAAAGCGAGTCGTCTAACTTATCGTGATTATTCAACAAGTTTTATATTTTTAATCATCTTTTCATCACAGCTTAGCAATGTATCATCCCCAGAAAGGCAGAATATCGCAAGCGAAATTTTCCAAATTTTACAAGGGGGACGAAAAACTGTGAGAGGATATTTTTATCACCAAACCCTTTAAATTACGTTAACTTAGAACACATTTTTCTGTCGATTCATGAAACATATGCCAAAAAGGTCTCGGGATATTGCGTTTTTACGATACAAACGCTGCAAATTATTACACAATGGTTTATTATTTTTCTATATAGATCACTCGTCTACAAAATCACCAACCATCCAATATGAAAAAAAATCAAAATCACCAACCATCGATCGCAATTCGGTCAGCTCTAATTTGAACGGAGATCAGGCCTCTTTTGCGATTCACACTCGTGTTTCTAATTTATCGTACGTCCAAACTTTAAATTCTTGTAGTGAGCGAACGGTTTGTCCTACAGAGCTCCGCGTGGTCTCAAAAAATTTTAAAAATTCTATAGAATCTTAAATTAAAGGAAAAACAATACCTTTATATCAAAATTTTTTGAGTTTGGGCGTTTTCAAAATTTCAAAATTGATTTTGGAATCTTTAGAAGTGATCTACATCAACCAAAAGCTTCGGGGCACAACTAGACCCCAATTGGAGCCTACATACCAAATTTCATCAAAATCGGTCAATGCTAAGTGGCAAAAGTGCCGCGTAAGGCGGACGGACTTTTATTAGTCCCCCAGACTAATAGTGGTTGCTGCGCATGCGCTAACGTTAATCCCTTATAACAGCCATAACTTCTACATTTTCCATCCGATTTCGAAAAAAATCAAAATTTTCTGAATCGTTCAGATTAGCGAGTAGATGGTCCCATTGAGGGTAATGAAAGGTTCTTAGAGATTGGTGTTTTGAGATCAACTACTATGCATCGGATCATCTATACAAGGTGTAACGGTTAAGGTCGTACCACCGGCCAGGGTTCGATTTTACAACTAATTTGTGACTTTTTTGTCTCTTGACTTTTTTTTCTTAACCCCCTTAAAATCGGACTTTTTCCACTTTTAAGATTTTTTCGTATTTTCGACCTTACGCCATTAAAACAGCCATAACTCCCTTGTTTTTCAGTCAAAATTCAAATGTAATTATACCGTTGGAAAGAGCGTTAAATTCTCTATCTCACTAGTGTTAAATAAAACAAAGAAGACTGAGATGTTGAAAAATGAGCTCGAATAGTAAAATCTCGGAAATTTTTGTTTTTTCAAACGTTCGTAACACTAATTGAAACTGCCGGTTAAGTTCTCACTGTAACCCCAAAATCTCAGCTTTCCAACGGTATGGTCATAAAATTGTTTACAGTGGACTAATGGTGTAAAATCCTCGTTCCCGTGCCAAAAAACCGTGGATCTTCCAGTAAAAACGCTGCAAATTATTACACAATGGTTTATTATTTTTCTATTTTTCTATATAGATCACTCGTCCACAAAATCACCAACCATCCAATATGAAAAAAAAAAAAAAAATCAAAATCACCAACCATTGATTGCATTTTGGTCAGCTCTAATTTGAACGGAGATTAGGCCTCTTTTGCGATTCACAATCGTGTTTTGATTTATATATATATATTTCAATATAAACCCTTAAATTTTCGTAGGGAGCGAACGGTTTGTCCTACAGAGCTCCGCGAGGTCTCAAAAAATTCTAAAAATTCTATAGAATCTTAAATTGATGGAAAAAGAATACCTTTATATCAAAACGTTTTGAGTTAGGGCGTTTTCAAAATTTCAAAATTGATTTTGGAACCCTTAGAAGTTACCTAAATCAACCAAAAGCTTCGGGGCACAACTAGACCCCAAATGGAGCCTACATACCAAATTTCATCAAAATCGGTCAATGCTAAGTGGCAAAAGTGCCGCGTACGGCGGACGGCGGACGGCGGACGGACGGCCAAATTTTTATTCGATTTTTGGATTCTACGTACCTTGAAACGTAAACCATCAAATTTTGAGGGGGTGTTAAAATTTTTTTTTTCTTGGTCGATTCCAAAGGTTCATTATTGAAAATATAAACCAAAAGCAGTCACTGATATCTTGTCCAATTCACTTTTCGAAAAATGTCTTAATTTCTGTTTATTTGTATGCCAATTTTTTTATTACTAGATCGGCCAAGTTAAACGTTACTACCGTTGACAATAAGGTCAAAGGTATGTTTTTAATGTCCATCCTCCTCCCCACATCGCAAGTAATCAAACCACCCTGTTCATAATAACAGTAGGTTCCGAACATCAGATTAGTTATCTGATCTGTGATCAGTTCGTGACCTGCCTGCACATCTACTTGTGTATAGCAACTTTTTCCAATCAAGAGTATGCCGATATGCTGCTGGTTTATGGTTTCACAATCCAAAACGCCAGTGAAGCTGTACGGGAATACCGGCGGCGGTTCCCACACAGGCGCGTAGCCTCCAAAAACGTATTTTCAAGGGTATGTAACCGGCTGACTATGCTGTTCATGTTTTGTGTTCTGTGCGCGTCACTAACAAAGGGGATTTATGTCATTTCGCTCACCGGATTTCAACTGTAAGTATTGAATCCTTCCTTCAATAATAATCGTGTCTTCCGTCTACTTGAAAGGCTTATCCCATTCATACAGAAAATGAGACTGGTTTTGTTTGTTATTGATATCTTCCAGTTTTATGAACTGCTATTTTGTATTAGACAGGTTATTATGAACAGGGTGGTTTGATTACTTGCGATGTGGGGAGGAGGATGGACATTAAAAACATACCTTTGACCTTATTGTCAACGGTAGTAACGTTTAACTTGGCCGATCTAGTAATAAAAAAAATTGGCATACAAATTAACAGAAATTAAGACAATTTTCGAAAAGTGTATTGGACAAGATATCAGTGACTGCTTTTTCGATAAGTCTTGTCATCATTTGACTCAGTGAGACAAAGTACGAAAAGATGGCTGCCTACCTCATTTTAGAGCAAAAATGTCTTTCTCGAAAAACGTCAATTTTGGTTTATTATTTTCAATAATGAACCTTTGGAATCGACCAAGAAAAAAAAAGTTTTAACACCCCCTCAAAATTTGATGGTTTACGTTTCAAGGTACGTAGAATCCAAAAATCGAATAAAAATTTGGCCGGCCGTCCGCCGCACAGTGGGGCCAAATGGCCAAAAAGCGGAAAAAAGTCATTATCTTTTGAACTAATTACTGTATCGTCTTGGGAATGGATTCATTCGATTCCGAATACGAAAATACATTAGAAAAATATGTTTTCTGACGTTAAAATTTATTATTTTAGTACTAAATCTTGAATTTTGAAAAAAATAATGTTACTCAAAGTGGAAAAGCGTGTGAAAAAAACAGAAAAGCGGTTTTACAGGCGATGGGTGTGTGTTATTTTGTTTTTTTCTTCGTTTCAGAGGTTGTAGGATACGATAAAGATGATTGAATTGAGGTTTCTTTATATATGTATGTAAATATGTATATGTAAATGTATATGTGTAAATATATACTTATATATTTAATTTTGACTAAAGTTTGAGTGATAAAAATCTCTGAAAATTGGATAGTAAGCAATCGAATATTGGAACGAATCCAAATTAAATGTTGCTAAATCCGAATAAGAGATTTTCAACGATGACATGTTCTCGGCATGTCACGACAGTACGAACTGACCACATCACTGCGAACGACAATCCTAAGACCCAGGTTTTGTTCAAACAGAACCTTGTTGACTCTTAGCAGAAATATTTTACGAAAACGTCGCTATTTACATCATTCTGTTTTCCAATGAAAAATAAAACAAAAAAAGACTGCCAAATGGGTGTGGCACATAGCTTCCCAGTATCCATAACCCCATTGTATAGATGATCCGACAAATGTAGCCTTAACTTGACTCCGTTACTCTGTGATTGTAGCTAACAGCCCACATAGGGGACATTCTACATGTCAACATTCACAATCCCTGGAAATTTTATCGATTTCGAGAGGAAAATGTAGAAATTACAACCTTTAGAAGGGTTTTACTCTGAAGCTGCGGTGACGGCAGAGAAGGCGTTCTTGGTGTACCTTTAATCACATTTTAACCCACTACATCTAAATTCGGTGAAATACGGCTATGAAATTTTTACAGCTTCTTGATAATGGTCAGATTTTCAAGAAAAAAAATGAGCCAAACCGAAGGAAGGCGAAGTTCGGGTTTTCCACTCCTCTAAAGTTGTATTTCGCTATAAAACCCCAAATCTGGAGCTCATGTTCAAGCTAAAATGTTATGAAAAAATAATTAGTATTTTTTAGAGATACTACATATATATATCCAACATTATATACCTAATTTTATTTAAATTTTTTGAAACACATAGAACGTGTTAGGAAATTTTCAAATTCCACTCTCAAAGTGCTTAAAATCTCGAAATATCAGGTTTGAGTCCCCATTTAGCAGTGAAAACAATTTTTAAACATTGAAGGTCCTTCACACCCTGATTCTACAGGTAATAGACTTTGAGAAAACCACATTACATTTCTTTTTTAGTCACTTTGCAAAAATGGAGTTTTTTCCATTTCGGCCCCACTGTGCGGCGTACGGCGGACGGACGGAAATTTTTTTATTCGATTTTCGTATTCTACGTACCTTGAAACGTAAAACATCAAATTTTGAGGGGGGGTTAAAATTTTTTTTTCTTGCTCGATTCCAAAGGCTTGTTATTGAAAATAATAAACCAAAAGCAGTCACTGATATCAAACCACCCTGTTCATAATAACACTAGGTTCCGAACATCAGATTAGTTATCTGATCTGTGATCAATTCGTGACCTGCCTGCACATCTACTTGTGTATAGCAACTTTTTCCAATCAAGAGTATGCCGATATGCTGCTGGTTTATGGTTTCACAATCCAAAACGCCAGTGAAGCTGTACGGGAATACCAGCGGCGGTTCCCACACAGGCGCGTAGCCTCCAAAAACGTATTTTCAAGGGTATGTAACCGGCTGACTATGCTGTTCATGTTTTGTGTTCTGTGCGCGTCACTAACAAAGGGGATTTATGTCATTTCGCTAACCGGATTTCAACTGTAAGTATTGAATCCTTCCTTCAATAATAATCGTGTCTTCCGTCTACTTGAAAGGCTTATCCCATTCATACAGAAAATGAGATTGGTTTATGTTTGTTATTGATATCTTCCAGTTTTATGAACTGCTATTTTGTTTTATACAGGTTATTATGAACAGGGTGGTTTGATTACTTGCGATGTGGGGAGGAGGATGGACATTAAAAACATACCTTTGACCTTATTGTCAACGGTAGTAACGTTAGTAACTTGGCCGATCTAGTAATAAAAAAATTGGCATACAAATTAACAGAAATTAAGACAATTTTCGAAAAGTGTATTGGACAAGATATCAGTGACTGCTTTTTCGATAAGTCTTGTGTCATCATTTGACTCAGTGAGACAAAGTACGAAAAGATGTTAGCCATCCGGCTACCTCATTTTAGAGCAAAAATGTCTTTCGCGAAAAACGTCGTTTTTTACTGGAAGATCCACGGTTTTTGGCACGGGAACGAGGATTTTACACCATTAGTCCACTGTAAACAATTTTATGACCATACCGTTGGAAAGCTGAGATTTTGGGGTTACAGTGAGAACTTAACCGGCAGTTTCAATTAGTGTTACGAACGTTTGAAAATACAAAAAATTTCCGAGATTTTCGAGATTTTACTATTCGAGCTCATTTTTCAACATCTCAGTCTTCTTTGTTTTATTTAACACTAGGGAGATAGAGAATTTAACGCTCTTTCCAATTTTGACTGAAAAACAAGGGAGTTATGGCTGTTTTAATGGCGTAAGGTCGAAAAAACGAAAAAAATCTTGAAAAGTAGAAAAAGTCCGTTTTTAAGGGGGTTAAGAAAAAAACGTCTGCCAAGTTGGGTGGGCAGTATAGCTTCCTCACTCATTGTAACATGGACGTATTGTATTTTCAACGTAGAATTTTATTTAGCGGTCCACCGTCTAGGACCTAACCCACACAATCCCTGAAAATTTCATCGAAATTGGTTGAATAGTTGCGGAGTTTTGGTTGTAACAATAAATTTAAAGTTCGCGCATGCGCAGCGGCTATTGCTTGACCAATTTGATTGAAACTCATAGGGTGTCTATTAGAAGTTAGTCCCTAACTAACCTCCAAATTTGAGCAAAATCGGTTCATTAGAAACCGAGAAACCGAGGTTCCAGGAAATTCACGTTTGCG
This sequence comes from Apolygus lucorum, assembly GCA_009739505.2. Classification (NCBI taxonomy): domain Eukaryota; kingdom Metazoa; phylum Arthropoda; class Insecta; order Hemiptera; family Miridae; genus Apolygus; species Apolygus lucorum. The sequence goes on from CM019176.2 coordinate 15,011,144, forward strand.
CATGCGCACTCGCTCCTATTGGTCCGAAGGTGCTGAAATTGATAGGGGACCGTCTAGGACCTAACCCGCACAACCCCTGAAAATTTCATCAAATTCGGACCACAGGTTAGTATAGTTTTGCCCGGGACAAGGATTGACCACAGACAGACCGACAGACAGACACGGAACCAAAATTGTTCGGGAAGCTCTAAAACGCAAAAAGCAAGTGGAAATTTTGATTTTGGAGGACATTTTTTTTTTCCACTTCTTTCACGAATACAAAGCTTCCCTACCTTCGGTAGTGAGGAAGCAAAAAGTCAAGAGACAAAAAAAGTCACAAATTAGTTGTAGAATCGAGCCCTGGCCGGTGGTACGACCTTAACCGTTACACCCTGTATAATCGGGTTATGGATACGAGGAAGCTATGTGCCACACCCACCTGCAGACTTTTTTTGTTTATCTTATTGTGAATTTTTGAAGAATAAATTCCCTTTTTCAGAAATTGAATTGGGGACATTGCAGTAGCTACTTGTAACGACCGAGAGGTATTGTACAAAGGAAGTTCTTCACACTATCATGCGCGAGAGACATGGAAGACAGGAGACCGTGATGTTGGAACGTAACGTCGAGCGTCGTTCCGAACTGGAAGCACGGTAAGCGGGGAATTTGGAGCGAGAATTGCAGAGCTGAAGAGGCGGGGAGGGGGAGGGTTACAGAGGTTGACTGAAAACTATTTGGTGAGGCGAGCGAGGCGCTCCGGAGCAATAAGGTGGAGTAGATTAATGCCCTGCTCGCCCGCCTCCCGTGATTAACTGTGTTGAAATCTCTCTGCAAATTAAATCCGAGATGACTGGGGAAGGGAAGGCTCCGGGCATAGTTGGAGGACCCTTCCGGAGGACGTTATGAGGCCGTATATCACTCGGAGGCCCCCCTCCCTCCGCCCCGCGCGTCTTCAGGGCGCAGGAGGGGCGATCTGCTGGGCCGTGGAGACTGCCGCCCCCGGGGCTCTGAAGAGGGGTCCTGCGGTTTTCACCCCCTTCCTGTCGCCTCTTCCTCGCGCCCTGCAGAGAGTAATGGTCAGAGCTTTATTGCTCAGTCACTAAACGGTTTAAATCACCACTGGGAAAAACCCTCGCACTGACACAAGCTGTGAAACTCTTGCCGATGGGGGATTCAAAAACGCTGCAAAATGATTAGACAAAGGTTAATAATTATCGCGTATGTGAAGATCACTCGTCTGTGAAGAACACGGTCATTCCGCTGGGTACCTGTTGAAAAAATTTTGACACGTTTTATTATCTCAGGACTATTATCTCAGTATTTAGTCAGGAGATAAATTTACGATGTTGCAGGGTCCACCTGGAAATCCTCATGACTTGAGCGGATCCCTCAGGACTCCCTACTCATTCGCTCTCAGTTCTTTGTGTTCTTGAATCTAAATGACCATATTTCTTGTTTCTCTCTTATTTGAAATTCGAAGGTGAGTAGGAAGACCAGCACTGTTCCACCTTGACGAGAGTTTACAGCGATTTTCTTTCCTAAGAAGTACTCGGTCACCCAAGTTGTGTAGCGAGTTTCCTTTTCAAGGGAGTACTCGCTCCTCCTTTCTGCAGTGGAGGGGTTTCCTTCTTTAAAGTAGTACTTGCTCCTTGATTGGGGTAGCGGTTTCCTTCTTGTAGGGACTATTAGCCCCTCCTTACCAAGGTGTCACCGGTATATCATCAAGGGGGTACTCGCTCCTCCCTCCTACAGTGTAGTGGTTTCCTTCTTTAAAGTAGCACCTGCTCCTTTATTTTGCCGTGCTAAGCCAGAAAGTCGTATCTTGACTTCACCCAACTTTCGGGAAAACGACCTAATAGGTTTCGTGGCGAATTAATTCTTTCGCGGGATTAGTTTTCCTTCTTTTACCACAAGTATAGGGTTTTCTTGAAGGAAATTAGTAGCCGAATCGATTTTTGGAGTCAAAATTAAACATTTTTGAGTGTAAATTGTCAAAAAACGATGATTCGAGATTACGCTCTCGTAAACCCGAAGTTAAGACTATTCTGTTCATTTTAATTCTTGAAACAGTCACTCATTTGAATTAACATTTAAATTAAAGAAACCATTTCTCATTGATTATTTTGTCATCCTACTCAATCGTATTTCATATTTCTGTTCAGAGTGTAAGAAAAAACTGCTGAATCAATAAAAATAAACGTTTATTCACTTAGAGTATAAACGTAAAGTATAAAAGTATAAAAAATAAAGAGTATAAAAATATAAAGAGTATAAACGTAAAGTCGCCACTAAATGTTGAGTTTTCAGAGGCAAAAGGTCGTATCATGCCGATTTAATGCAAGAAGTCGTATCGTCTAAATAGGCAGATTCCCGTGTCAAGATACGAGTTTTCTTCGTCTGAATCGCTCTGATACGACTAGTTTCTTAGCAAAATCAAGTTAACAAGCCTTAACGTGAAAGTCGGAAGGCTTGTTTGAGGCATTTCTGATAGAGATACGACTCTAAAACTCCATTAAATCAATAGAAATCGACCCTCAAAACTCCCGGGTACCGGGCTTAGCACGACAGTATTGAGGTAGTGGTTTTCTTCTTCTAGAGACTATTAGCCCCTCCTTACCAAGGTGTCGCCGTTAAATCATCAAGGGGGTACTCGCTCCTCCTTTCTGCAGTGCAGGGGTTCCCTTCTTTTATGGAGTACTTGCTCCTTTATTGGGGAAGCGGTTTCCTTCTTCCACGGACTATTATCTTCTCCTTACCTTGGCGTCGCCAAGGGAGTACTTGTTCCTCCTTCCTACAGTGTAGCAGTCTCCCTCTTCAAGGGAGTACTCCCGTCTTACTGTTTAGTGGTTCCCTTCTTTTGTGGAGTACTTGCTCCTTTATTGGGGTAGCGGCTTCCTTCCTCCAGGGTATTAGCATCTCCTTACTAAGGTGTCGCCTTACATCATCAAGGGAGTACTCCCTTTGTCGTGAAAACTCCTACTCAAGTCTACTATTAACTACTAATGATGAACAAAACAATTATTGAACTTTTTGAGAAAAACCTATATTATACAAATTATCACTTGAGAATATTGACTGACTGCTAATTGACTTAATTAATTTTAAAACGACTGCTCCGAGTTTTCTATCTGCCACGTCACATGTCACCTCGGTCGATTTTCACCTGTCTTGAATGTGATTTTTTCCCGATCATCTGATGTGGTAGTTGAAGTTGTAGAAAATGTAGGACTAGGTAAAACAGCTAATCCGACGCTGACATCCTCCCACCGAAGTTGAGAGCGGAGCTTCTTCAACTTCCCTCTGCATCCTGAGCCTCCAGCAGTGGATACAGGCGCTGGACAGGCCGCAGTATCTCTCCGGTCGCTGTCTGCAGTCGCACTAGCCTTGTGGTCTTGTCAGGTCCTGGAATTAAAGAAATTACTTTAGCCAGTGGCCATCCTATTCTCTTCACAGAATCATCCTCTACAAGCACCACGTCCCCAATGCGAACGTCGACCCGCCCAAGTTCTTTCGCTCTTTGTGCGAGCTGTCCCAGATACTCCGTCCTAAACCTGCTTCGCAACTCCTCCTTCATTCTACGTCGATATTCTAGCCTCCGGCTCAAATCTACAGTTTTTAGCACATCACATTCCGGCACACCAGCTTCCTGAACATCTTGAATAAACATCGCAGGTGTGATCGCTGCTAGTTCTCTTGCGTCGTCGGAAATGTACGTGAGAGGCCTAGAATTTACGACTCGTTCAACATCGCAAAGCACAGTTTCCATCTCCTGGTAACTCAATGTCGTCTGCTTTAGGACTTTCCTCAACAACTTTTTTACCATGCCGATCATCCTCTCCCACCAACCTCCCCACCATGCTGCTGTAGGAGGAATAAATTTCCAGGTAATTCGCTCTATGGTACAATATTCCCGAACCTGGTCCCAATTGACATGTCTAAAAGCCCTTTCTGCACCTCTAAAATTTGTCGCATTATCACAGTAGATAGTCCTAGGCCGTCCTCTTCTCGAAACAAACCTACGCAGTGCTAACAAAAAATCATCTGTGGATACCGACAAAACTAGCTCCAGATGTACAGCTCTAACAACTCCACAAGTGAAGAGACAAATCCAAGCCTTCTTGTTGCCTTTTAAGTAAATCGGCCCCGCCAAGTCAACTCCAGTTATCTCGAACGCTGCTGCATCTCTAACTCGATCTATCAAAAGTGGAGGGGATGGCTGCTCAATTCTTCGTGCATCCTGCCTCTTACAAGTAACGCATCGAGAAATAACTGCTTTGACGGTTCTGCGACCTCCTAAGATCCAATATCGCTCCCTCAACAAATTCAGCAGTCCCTGAGTTCCAATATGACACTCCTTCTCATGCGCTCGACGTATGATGAGGTCTACTACAGGGTGATTCTTAGGGAGAACGATAGGATACCTGAAATCATAGCTGTCTGGTCTGTAAGAAATCCTAGTCTTCAATCTGATGACTCCATTGTAGTCCTCAAAAGGTCTCAAAGGCGAAATTTGAGGATCCCTAACTCCTTTGAAACTATCTGCCTGAATGTACTTCATCACTCGAAGTTCTGATTCCACTATTTCGTCTGTAGAGAGTGGTCCATGTTTTCTGACAAGCCATTCACAATTGCCAGCCCGTGAGTTATGGAGAAATCTATACATAGTTCCTACCATCCGAACTATTTTCTCAAAATTTGAAAAGTACCTGTAGTACCAATCCTTAGCTAACGGTTCTTTTACTGCGCTGAGAAAAGTGATACTACTCCTACTTTTCTCTTCTACAATAGCTGCTTCGTCATAGGAAACGTCTGAAAAATTCCATGAATCCGGAGAATCTCTTAACCAACCGGGTCCCTCCCACCAGCGAGAGAGGAGCAGCCTCTTCCCCGCACATCCTCTGGAGGGTAGGTCGGCAGGATTCATGGTCCCTGGTATATGACGCCATTGCTCTGGTTTAGTCAACTGACGAATCTCTGCAACCCTATTCCAAACGAATGTAGCCCACTTGTCACCTCGCTGAATCCATGCAAGAACTGTCGCCGAATCTGTCCAAAAATACGATTCACACTCTTCCGGAAAACAGTTGACCAATGAAGCATGTAAACGAGCGCCTATGAGTGCAGCTAACAATTCGAGTCTAGGAATGGACACCTTCTTGAGTGGAGAAACCCTAGCTTTTGCCTGTATGAGCTGAACCTTTACCTCGGAATCAGTTTCTACCCTTAGGAAAACGGCTGCAGCGTAAGCGGACTCACTAGCATCGCAAAACGTGTGAATACTCCACCTAGCTACTCCTTCGACTTCCGCTATCCACCTAGGAATAGTGATTTCAGCTATCGATGGTAACTCCTTCGCCCATTTCAGAAATTCTTCTCGAACGTCTCCGTTGACTTCGTCGTCCCAACCTAATTTATTCTCCCAAATCGATCTCAATAGTAACTTTGGCTGAATAGTTACTGGACAAGTGACTCCTAATGGATCAAAAACCTTATGAACAGCCGAAAGGATTGAACGCTTGGTAATCTTCTTATCTTCTAGAGGAAACTTAATGCAATCAGCACTTACTCCAAGAGTGTCTATCCTTCGATCCCATACGAGTCCTAGTACCTTACTCGTGTCACTTCCTGCTATCTGTCCAGTGTACTCCCAGCATCGTAGATCGAACTTGCCTTCTTCCATGATGTCTACGGCTTCCTTCATGAAGTCGTTCAGCGCTTCTTCATTATCAAAACTGGAAATCAGGTTGTCCATAAAAAAATTGTTCTGAAGAACATCTAATGTATTTTTAGAGTATGTTGGAATATACTGTTCCGAACATTCTGCCTTAACTTTGTTGAGATGGTGTTGTATTGTAGCATTTAACAAGAATGGACTAGAGACTACTCCAAAAACTACTCTGCGATGACGATAGACAATCAATTTGCCTTCCTTATCTTTCCACAAAAATCGCAGAAAATCCCTATCTTCTTTCTTGAGGCTGATTTGTAAAAATGCTCTTCTAATATCCGCTACAACACCAAATTTCTTCATTCTAAACTTGTGCAGTAATGATGGAATGAGTTCTATCAAATTTACACCAGTTTCTAAACAGTCATTCAAGGAAGGAGTTTGCTTTTGATGAACTGAGGCGTCAAATACTGGTCGAATTTTAGTAGTAGCGCTACTTTCCTTAACTACATGTCTATGGGGAAGATAGTGACCCCAATTAGCTACCTCAGCATCCGGCACTCTCTCTATCACACCTTCCTCAATCCACTCTTCGAAGACTTTGGCATAATCATCATAATAACCATCAACTCTCAATTTCTCTAATGTTGAATTCAGTCTCTTCAATGCTATCTCAAAATAACTAGGTAATGGGGGATGTCCTTCTTTCCAAGGAAGTTCTACTTCATAACGTCCCTCTGAATCAACTTTGATGGTATCTGAAAACTTTTTGATTATTGCTACTTGTAATTCTGTCTTAGTTTTGTGTTCTGATGGATCTATTATTCCTATTGTTTCTAGTTTCCAAAAATCCGCAACATTCATTTCATTCGTCAACATATTTGTAACCAACATCGCCAAGCTCTCTCTTTGAGGATAGAAAGGTATTCGACCCATCATCGCCCAACCTAGCCTAGTTTGTAGTGCAACGAGCCCATTGGATAGTACTTCTACATTGCCTGTGAGTAATTGGCCTGCAACATCAGCTCCGATCAGCAATTGAACGGGACTGGAACCATTGCCTACATCCGAGAAATCTATTCCTTTGTCTCGGAAATCTTGCATACCTTGAATATGCAATGGTACATGAAGCAAACTATCACAAATAGTATCTTGATCTAAGACTTCAAAATTACAAAGATACTCTTCATCTAGGCTAGAAAGGTGGATACGATATACCTGATGGTCGCAGCTACCTGACCTTTGTCCTCCAAATAACGAATGGACAATTACTTCTTTCCTCACTGGTTTGAGTCCGACAGCGTCTGCTACTGATTTCAAGATGTAAGACCGCTGCGCTCCTGTGTCTACGATGACTCGTAGTCGTCTCGGTGTCTTGCCTTGGAGAGTCACGATGAGTGTGGGTAGAAGAACTCCAGCAGCTTCACAATTCAGATTCGCCAATACTCGGTTGTTCTGCTTCACGTCGTTTGAGGAAGTACTACCTGGATCATTTTGGTGTTCTTTAGTCTTCTGAACCTCTCTACAAAATACAACAACGTGTCTTTTTCCACAAACAGAACATTTAGGTTTAGACCTACAATTCTTCGCTACGTGATTGGCTTTCAAGCATAAAAAACAACAATGCTTGTCCTTTACTATTTGGGTTTTCTCAGAAAACGACATTTCATCCCTAGCCCTAATGCAAACTACGCTAGAATGTTTGCCTTCACAAAAAATGCAAGGGGATGGTTTCTGAGTCGCTAAAAGACTTGATGCGGTTGATGGATTTCTATCTTCCTTTTTGACTATAGATGACTCCGTCTGCTTTGTCGGTAATTTCGGAGTTTTGCCACTAAACCCTGACCTAGCTAGCGAAATTCGTTCTTCGTTTTCTACCTCAGATTTCATAAACTTCATGAGATTTTCCAAACGTTTGGTTGGATCTTTGACTTCATCAGAGGACGAATTTCGTTGCCAAGCTCGTAGAAAATCTTCAGGCATGCATGATTCTAACATTGGACACAAAATACATGCACATTTACCTGTCGTGACTCCTAGTGTATCGAGCGATCTCAAATAACTCTCTAATTTATCGTAGAGTTGAACGAGTGAAAGTGGATTATGTTTGTTGTTCTGAATGATTAGTCCTAAAACATCCCTGATGTAAACTTCGATCAAAATGTCTTCCCTACCAAATCTGGACTTCAGTGCTTCTACTACTTTGACATAGTTCTCATCTGAAGGATGATAGCTTTCTACTATGTTCCTAGCACGTGATCCAGGTACGGTAGACTGTAGGAGTACATTGTATTTATCATCAGAATCTAGTGTCCCATCTTCATGAATACGTTTGAATTGGCTCCAGAACGGTAACCAATCCTTGAGATCACCAGAAAACTTTCTCAGCTCTATCTTTGGTAGTTTGAGTTTCCGTGCTTTGTTACTACTGTTGCTCGTACGTTCGGAATGTTTCTCTTCTCTCTCTACTTGCAAAATATCGGCTACTATGTATTTGACAGTCTCGTACTTACTTATGAGGGCTTCTGTACTAACAACCTCACCATCTATTTCCTCGACAGTCATATCCTCAAGGTACATTTGCTCTAGCACCTCGTTGTCCTGTGTCCTCAGAGCTTCCCAAGTTGGTTCCAGGATGTTCCAGCCGATCTTGATCCTTGCGATATCTCGTGGTTCTGCATCCAGCAGCAAGCCAAGAGCTTCCGCCTGTCGGTTGAACGCGATCCGGGCCACTTCTCGTTTTCTTCTCAGCAGGTTCATCTTCTTGAATAGGGTTTTGTCGACCTAAATCTACTAATTCTTTGCCCTGCGTTGTGCGCCAGATGTCGTGAAAACTCCTACTCAAGTCTACTATTAACTACTAATGATGAACAAAACAATTATTGAACTTTTTGAGAAAAACCTATATTATACAAATTATCACTTGAGAATATTGACTGACTGCTAATTGACTTAATTAATTTTAAAACGACTGCTCCGAGTTTTCTATCTGCCACGTCACATGTCACCTCGGTCGATTTTCACCTGTCTTGAATGTGATTTTTTCCCGATCATCTGATGTGGTAGTTGAAGTTGTAGAAAATGTAGGACTAGGTAAAACAGCTAATCCGACGCTGACACCCTTCTTACAGTGTAGCGGTTTCCTTCTTGAAGGAACGGCTACTTGATTCTTTATAGGAGTATTGGTTTCCTTCTTCTTGAGACTACTCGCTCTTCCTTCCCAAGGTGTCACCTTGATATCATTAAGGGACTACTCGCTCTTTCTCACGGTCTAGCGGTTTCCTTCCTAAAGGAGTACTTGCTCCTTTATTGGAGTACCGTAGACTGGGGTGATAGTGATCAATTTCTACAGTTTTTCCTTGAAAACTACCAGTGTAATAATTCAAAAAAATCTGAAAAAAATAGTTTATATTCTCCCACATCTTACGAACAGTATCCTATATCAAACATTGAAATTTTGTTGAATTAAGCTCATTTTTAAAAAAAATTAAATTGATCAGTATTACCCCCCACATAGGGGGTGATAGTGATCACTAATTTAAAATCGAACTTAAACTTATTAAAAACAATTAAAAATCGAACTTGAACAATTAAAAATTGTTTTTTAGTACCCTGAGGTAAAAAAAACCACTAACAACTCATTTCAGAACAATTTTTATTGAAAAACTAATGAAAACCAACTTTTTACTTATAAAAATCAGAATCAAGCCAAAATTCAAGACTCGTAATATCCTATTCAGTATTTATTATTATAATGAGACCATTCGTGGCACATGATTGGTAACTGACAAGAAACAACTAATTTTAAAGCACTTGTTACCAAAAATAATGATGGACCAATCACTTTTTGATAGTTTCGGGGCATTTCGGCCGTGATCACTATCACCCCCTGAAAATGATTTGTTTTTGTTTTTAACAGATAACCAACTGTAGTAACACGGAAAAAACAAACTAAATGTTTTTTCCTGAAAAATGTCATCAAATTCGTGTGAAAAATGTAGGGTTAATAGCTGTCATAAGGAATTTACGTTTGCACATGCGCAGAGGGTACTGTCAATTTGGAGGCCGTGATTTTCATAGGGGACCGTCTACATGCCAACGCGCACAATCCCAGAAAGTTTCATCGAAATAGGACTATAACTTCGTATAGTTATGCCCTTTACAAGGATTTCATGACAGACACAGAACCAAAATTGTTCAGAAAGCTCTTAAACGTAAAACACGAGTGTAAATTTTGATTTTGGTGAACATTTTCTTTTCATACTTGAAAGTGAAAACAAAGCTTCATCCTTGGTAGACTCGGAAGCAAAATATAAAATATGGTTGGAAGGTACTATTAGTGGAAATGATGACGTGATCCACGCAGATCTTCACAGAAGAATAATAAACCGTTATGTAGTTATTTGCAGTGTTTTTCAGTCACTGTTTCAGTCAATTTCATGCTGTATTGATAACCGTAGTTTGTCTACGAACTGAGAAAGAAGATCCTCTCAGGCGTAAGAATGGGAATTTGGTGGAATAATTGATAGAGTTAAAGCTGATTATTATGAAGTAGAAAGGGGAATAATCAAATTTGACTGGGTGAGGTCTTCGCAGTCGTGATCCTGTTTGAACTTTTCCCTTTAGTTAAAAACTGCATTCTACACCTTCGTATCCTCAAAAGCGGTTAACGACTTGCATTGCAAAGGATGCACTTTACATGGAAGACAGAATACATTTTCTACGTTCAATTTTCAGTTAACGGTGGAGTAAAACGGAAGACCGAACTAAATTTTACGACCGAGTAATGAGACTCATTTCACAGCGAGGCAAAGTACAAAAGGGGGAAACGAAGAAGGGCGGCAAGGCGAGGAAGTCGGCGTGTTTATTAAGAGAGGATGCGGTGTGCATGACAAGGCCTCGGGCTTTAAAATGCCGTTTTGAAAAGAGAAGGTTTAATCAGTAGACTTGCGGAAGTCTGAGGGCACAGGTTGCATTTTCTTGGCGCGAACCCGACTCCCCATCTCCAAACGATTACCAGACTTACTTCCCTTTCCTCGCCCAATTTGCATGCATTAACCGGAGCAAAACGGTCCTCGGTAACCGAGTCGGCGGGAGGGAAGTACGGAAAAGGCGCACTTGAGCCTTTTTAAACGAATAAAAACTTTTCCTGCTCCTTTTGCGTTTTTCCTTTCCCTTCGCAGCCTCCGGAAGGGTGAATTTGCATTTTCCGTTGAAAATTCCGCGTTACCCGCTCCCCTTTCACCTCCCCTTCATCGCCCCTTCCACGTCATGGGATCCTTCGCTTCCTTCCTACGAGCAAGACTCGGGAAAGGGCTCACTTAACGAGGAGGGAAGTTCTCCGAGAATACAAATCAGTCACTTAGTGAAGCGTCTTGAAGAGGCGTATTACAATAATCAAAGAGCCCTTATTCTTTTCAGTCAGGGTTTTCCTCGGGATTCTGAGACCATAAATATACTTTCATCAACTCTTCCTTTTTATTCAAATTTGATGCGTCAAAGTTGTTCCTAGGAAGTCTTCATTGAGGTCTGGGGAGCATAGTTCGGAATTATGCATAAACTAACTATAATAAAAGAATGTAATGTACTCGTACATGAAAGCTCGCCGGAGTTGAGAGGCTTCTATACGGAGAGAACACTCCTAAGGTGTCCAACCTCCAAGGCATCGATTTTACAACTAATTTTCCACAAAAAAATATCTCCTAGCAACTTTTTAACACCTTGTTTTTCCAAGTTTAATTCAATTCTCATTTCGGTTTATTATTTTCAATAATAACCCTTTGGAATCGAGCAAGAAAAAAAAAATTTAACCCCCCCCCCCTCAAAATTTGATGTTTTACGTTTCAAGGTACGAAAATCGAATAAACAATTTTCCGTTTAGGTTGAAATTTGGTGTATGGGCTCCATTTGGGGTCTAGTTGTGCCGCGAAGCTTTTGGTTGATGTCAGTCATATCTAAGGGGTGAAACTGAAAGGTTGAAATTTTCAAAAGTGCCCTAGGTCGAAAACTATCGAATTAAAGATATCGTTTTTTCACCAATTTTAAATAGTATTGAAGTTTTAAAATTTTTTGAGACCACCCGGAGCTCTGCAGGACAAACCGTTCGGTCCCTACGAGTACTTAAGGGTTTTCCTTCGATAAAACAAAATCACGAGTGTGAATCACCAAAGAGGTCTAATCTCCGTTCAAATTTTATCTGACTAAAATGCGATCGCTGTTCATTTCTTAGATTTGTATTCAGTTTTGCTTTCTGAGCAACCAGTAATTAAATTTCCATATGCAGCTCCCTATTTTTCGAATCGAGTTTGAAGCGTTTAGTTCTTTCTAGTAAACTTGATTGTGAAGATGAGAAGGCAGTATGGTGTGGTAAGTAGAAAAAGTTGGTAGATAAAAAATGCTACAAATAATTGCCCAGAGGTTTATTATTTTCTGTATAGATCGCCCTTCTGTATAGATCCCTCCCTACCAACCATAGGTGCCTACTACCTACTAGGGAATTTTTGAAATTTTCAACCCTTCATTTTCATTTGATTGGTGGTTAGGGTTGGAATTTAAAAAAATGCCCAATTAGGTAGTAGGTACCTATGGTTGGTAGGGAGGGATCTATACAGAAGGGTGATCTATACAGAAAATGATAAACCTTAGCAATATTATAAAATTAGCAATGTCAGAGGTAACATCGGTCATCTTCGGAGTTCTATAAGAAGAGAAAATAAAGTCCCTGAATCATGAAATGATGATTGCCCGCAATTATATTATGATGACACTCAGTGATACCATCATCTCTGAATCCATTAGAGCAGCTTCATTTCCTCCCGAAAACTCCCCGAAAGATGAAGAGCAGCGGCGTAAGTATAGGTAAGATGATGGAAAGTGGCCGAAAAAAACTTCAAAGACAACTTACAAAGCGCTCAGGCCTGAGAAGGATCAGAAGCAATAGAGATAACCGGTAAAATATAAAAGTAAAGCCGAAGAGGAAGTTGTTAGCCAATCTGGCGAAGGGCAGCGGAATTGGATTTGTGAATTGACGTGGGTCAAGCAATATTGCCTTCCACGGCCCTTTGAACTTCAAACATCGAAATATTGACCATTGATTCCTCTCCTGTACTCCCCGGTAAATAACATCCACAACAGAAAGGAGAATAATACAATATGTATGAGGAAAATATGACATCTCTTGTAGGATGTACTTTTCCATCGAGAATCCAATCATCATTCGGGAGTTTGTAGTATTTTTTCTCCCTCGCTATCAAAGATGGGGAGCTTTGTTCTCGTGAAGGATACCGAAAAATATGTGGAACATCAAAAAATCAGAGCTCCAGTTAATAATAATAATAATATGATGCTTCACGCTGGTCTTTTAACCCGAAAACCCCAAATAAGTTGCGGACTGTTTTATGCCAAAAAGAGCATGAGTTAACCCATTAACGCCCGAAACTTTTTAAAAATATGTTTTGAAAATCGATCTGATATTCCGACTCCAAATAGTCTTTAGAACACGGGAAAAATAATTTCAAAAATCTCCTGGTTGAATTTCATGGGTTTACATTGCCATATTGCAACGCAGAGGGCCACAAGAACTGATCTTTATTTTTTTAAAACTTTCAGTATATTGTATCGTGATCTCACCGGATCTACTAGGAACTCTTTTAGAATATTGGATGAGGAATGAAGTAAAAGTAAAATGTACAATATTAGTGGATGAGGAATACTTCCTACATTGATTGTAATTCATCAACTCATTGTTACATTCATAATTAGTAAAAAAATACCACTAAAGGATTAGATAAAGCATCATAGGGCTATGATGATCTATGGGCCATGATTTCATCACCAGGGCTCCCAGGTGATGAAATCATGGGTATTTGGTAGGGTACTTGTTAGTTCTTACAATCTCCAGCCAGGCCAGGAATCAATCAGTTTGAAGGTGACGCATCGTGCTTCGTTAGCATCCAATGAGCTATGTGCAACTCCCACTTGGCAGACTACTATTTGTTACCGCGTGTTTGGCAAGAAAATCAGTAGTTCTGATGACATCCAATCAGGTCATTTACCCATTGAATTTGTAGACGAAGCTACGTGCTATGTGCCTCACCCTCTTGGCTAGATATGGAAATTTAATTGAATTATACATCAATATGATCAGACTGATCTGGAGAAAAGGATCCACAGGATAAAGGACTTTTCAATCACTCAGGAAGGTGCCGAGCAGCCTCCAAACAGAAGGGCTCTCTATATTGCCATAATATGGCAATATAGAGAGCCATATTATGGCAACACAGGGCGTTAATAGGTTGATGAGCGAATTTTCAAAGACATCTTCAAGTTACAGTTATGAAAATTGGAATATTAGTTAAATGAGTGAGTAGTCTCAATAAACTCCCCTTCCCACCTCGAACTCATAGAGTGCACAGTTGGCTATTGCATTTTGGTTTATTATTTTCAATAACGCCCCTTTGGAATCGACGAACATTTTTTTTTTACCTCTCCTCTAAATTTGTTGATTTATAAAAATGTTGCCATCCTTCCGCTGTACGCAACACTTCACTTAGTTACTATGGAGCGAGTTGGTTGAAATTTGGTGTGAGCTCCATTTGGGGTCCAGTTGTGCCCCGGAGCTTTTGGTTTATGTAGGTCACTTCTAAAGATTAAGAAATAAGGGTTGAAATGTTCAATAGTGCCCTAGGTCAAAATGTCTCGAATAAAGTTATTGTTTTTTCACCAATTTGAATTAGTGTCGAATCTTTTGAATCGAATGAGACCACCCGGAGCTCTGTAGGACAAACCGTTCGCCTCCTACGAGAACCTAAAGGTTGGATTCACGATAGGTAATCAGAAACACGAGTATGAATCACCAAAGAGGTCTAATCTCCGTTGAAATTTTAGCTATCCAAAATGCGATCGCTATTCGTTTTGGTTTATTATATTCAATAATGAACCTTTGGAATCGACCAAGAAAAAAATTTGTTAACACCCCCTCAAAATTTGTTGGTTTACGTTTCAAGGTACGTAGAATCCAAAAATCGATTAAAATTTGGCCGTCCGTCCGCCGTACGCGGCACTTTCCCCACTTAGCATTACCGATTTTGATGAAATTTGGTATGTTGGCTCTATTTGGGTTCTAGTTGTATCCCGAAGATTTTGGTTGATGTAGGTTACTTCTAAGGGTTGAATAATAAGGGTTGAAATTTTGAAAACGCCCTAACTCGAAAAATGTACGGTATAAAGGTATTGTTTTCCCATAAATTTATGATGGTATTGAGTTTTTTAGAATTTTTAGAGACTACGCGGAGCCCTGTAGGACAAACCGTTCGCTCCCTACGAGAATTTAAGGGTTGGACTTATGATAAATCAGAAACACGAGTGTGAATCGCGTAAGTGGCCTAATCTCCGTTCAAATTTTAGTTGACCGATATACGATCGATGTTTTTCTTCTTGTTGGTTGGTGGTTGGTTGATGGTAGACGAGTAATCTATATTACTAAAAAATCTTTATAAATAAAATATTTATAATTAAAAAGTCAGATATTTTGTGAATATTATCCCCCCACTCGCCCCTTCCTTTTGCAAATTTTGATACCCTGATGAAATAGTGAGCAATTTGGAAGGTTTCTGAGTCGAACAAAAAAAAGAAACACGCAAATCGGTTGGCTTTACAGGATTATTGGCTTTATCGGTTGGTTTTACAGGATTATGCCCGCAAACGCACGTTTTTTGAGCATTAACCCCCCCCCCCCCAATAGAATTCAAAATTCGAAAATCCGGCGATGTACTTAGTGCACAACTACGAAATAAAGTTTTCCGCGTCAAAAAAAAAAAAAAAAAAAACACGAACTTCGGTTGGAAAGGCTTGGGCAGACGACACAAGATTTTGTCACTCACAGACAAACACCTATGGTTTTTTCCAGGATTTGGATTCAGAATGGTCTAAAACCGTTGGTGTGTGGTTATTACTTCCGAGTCTACCAAGATAGCGGAAGCTTCGTTTTTTTTCTGATGATTGTTGTCCAACTTTACTCCAGATCAATCGCATCAGGATGCCTAGAAAAAGTCTTACTGTGGGACGTCCTAGAAAACCTCAAAAATGATGTCGGTAAACACGAAAAATAATAACCTTAGGGAGTTCAGATGGGAAGGTGGGTAGGTTGGTACGCATTGAAGTCGTCGCTGTGCCCATCTGTAGAAACAAACATAATTCCGTATCTTCTACTTACTTTTCTTCGTAAATATACACACCCTTACTGCAGACATGCTTCCACACTCTGTTCGTTTGAAATTATGGGTGGTTGTGGGAGAGTTTGAACGTTATTTTGGTATCAACTAATGTCCGCGGACGATGAAAGGGAGGGGGGGGGGGTAATTAAAATGTTTTCTTTTCGTTTCCTCTGGGTTCACTGAAAATAATAGACCGAAACGAGTTCTGCGGAGACAGGTGATCTGTACAGTAAAATAATAAACTATTGCGTAATAATTTGCAAACAGCCCAGGGAGAAGTGAGAGCTGCTAAGGATCATAACTTCTTGTACTGAGAAGTATTCACTCGGAAAGTGAACTTCATAAATATTCAATAGTTCATAAGAATGATTTCTTCATTAATTTTGGAATTTGAGAAGGCAAAATAGATGACGATTTTAGAGAAATTATAGTGGAAAAAGTACCTGTTGGCAGCGCACCAGTACTCGTACGCACTAGTACTCCAGTAGTTCTCCTGCGCACTCCATAAAATATAATATGGAGTATATATCCTTAGAGCACAAAGGCGAGTCTACCAAGGTAGCGGAAGCTTTTTTTTTAATTTGAGAAAAACTCAAATTCAACAGAACTATTATTGACTTTCTTGGCGATTATAGCTTGAAAATTGATTGAAGAAAATAAAATTGTTAGTGAAATAAACCATTATTTTAGGAATTGTGCATTGGTGATAATCAAAACGTGTTTCTCAAAACTCCGTTTTTTGAAATAGCGCCTTTGTGCTTTAAGGTATCGATATGTTCCTCAGAAAAGGCCTTGTGTAACTCTCACACCTTTTCTCTAATGTTATCTTTAGGTTGTGCCACATTCCGCAAGATGGTAATGAATATCGGCTAATCAGCAAACGCGGCATCGTATTTGAAGTCGTGGAGAGGCTTTTTCTGCGAGGTTGCTGGGCTATGTGGGCTTGAGGTGTCATCTTGTGAGTAGATCATTTTTGCTGCATTTCTCCTTGCTGTATGAGAAGACACGGAGGTGTATCATAGAAGCGACATTTACCCTTGAACTGACTTGATTGGGTGAGTCAATATTCTCGATGCCTACCTACTTAACATCAAAATAATTTCGAAAGATGATTTTGGTTGGGTTACAAAATCGCAAAACTTGACAAGTACGAGTATGCGTAATATTTTTTATTAACAAATAAATGAATTATTTACAGTCATATCATTTTCATTTAATAAACAGAATTTACAATAATGCATATTTTAAACATTCACTTTTGTTTTATTTAGGAAATGTGATGATGAACCACAAATTACAACAATAGATACATCAATATATTTACAGATGTGCTGAGGTAATTTTAAGTGAAGAACATTATTTTTACATCTTTTCTCATGACACTGTCATCAGACTGCCTCGCTATCATGGCGACAGCTGCGGGTTTTGATCCATCTCTTTCAAACTGTCTAGAATGGCTCTATGAATCGTTGGAATGTATTTTGATAGGATTCAATTTGAGTAGAAAACAGAATTGCAAATAATAGTGTGATCAGTGCTACGACTTTCTCTAACTGCAATTTTTATGAAATCCTGAAGAGTATTCCGATGGCCTATCAATCAGCCATATTGGGTGGGCAGTATAGTAGCTGACGTAAAATAACATGGACGCGTAGACTTAATCAGGATCCTCCATTGTGTTGCGTGAGGATCGTGCTGATATTTTCCTGAATTTGTAGATGAAAAACACGATCAAGAATTTCATTGTCAATCATCTTGATAAAGGTCTCAACTACCGTTCAAATTTGGGGAAAATCGAGTACTTGGAGGACGACTCACGTCTGCTATCTG
The DNA here is from genome assembly GCA_009739505.2 of Apolygus lucorum. Classification (NCBI taxonomy): domain Eukaryota; kingdom Metazoa; phylum Arthropoda; class Insecta; order Hemiptera; family Miridae; genus Apolygus; species Apolygus lucorum. The sequence continues at coordinate 15,028,835 of CM019176.2, forward strand.
ATTAACATTGGCGGAGATGAAGTGTATAAAGGAAGATCATGTGGCTGAAAAAACTGGAAAAACCGTAGATCTGTGAATAAAAAAAAATTGTTTGAAAACCTCCAAAAATCGATGAGAAATTTTTATTTTCAGGACATCATTTTTTAAAGTTTTTTCACCAAGAAAAGGCAACTTCATGACAGGGGCAGCTAAATCACCAAAAAGAGCGATATAATTATAATGGGATGCATAGAAATTTCTTCAAACGATTTGATGGAAAATTGTCCTCAAAAGATTGTCAGATTGTCCTGAATATATATTTGGGCGCGCAGGAATCTGGATTGTTCCTGCCTATTCCTCCAAGTCTGAGTGCAGTACCTATTTACTTCTCCACGCACTTGCCATGGAGTTTCGTATAGCATCCATGAACAACAGACAAAGACAGACAGCAGGAGAGTTCAAGAGATAAGTGATTATCATGAACGGAAGTTTCGGATGGTGGTTGATACCGAAGTATTATGTTTGGTTGCTAATAATTAGTTTAATAATTATTATTAAACTAATCTATTCGTTGAAGTCAGTATTGTGTTTGATTATGGAAGACGTAACATATAAAATGATCTGAGATTCTTTGCAGAGTTTAAATGATCGCTCCTAGAAGAAACAGTTTTCTGTGCTGCTTCTTCCAAGATTAAAAAAAAAAAAAAAAAAAAAAAATTTTTTTTTTTTTTTTTTTTTGTGCTGCTTCTTCCAAGATGGCCTGTCCTACAAGTTGAGGACGATCATGGAGTCTCACTAGTATTCCAGACCTGAACGGACAAGACCTAGATAGATCTACCAACGCAATTCTCCTCATAAGATATCCAAGTAAGAGAAAGCAGCCAGAAAATTATAAACAGAAGATATCGCTGCAGTGTCTTTGACCTCGATATCTTTCTAGAATTTCAAGACTCAGTCAATTTTATGTTATTTTTTGTAACTATGATCAAGATTAGCAAATAGGTAAGTCAGTTAATGAACAATCAGTAATGAGATTGACCTAAGAAATAGTCTACAAAATTGACCTATGAAGGATGAAATGGGTACAGGAGTGGTATCACGCTCTACGCTGCGTTTTAATGATGGCCGACTCCACCAACCCGATTCTCCTCAGAAGAGAATCTCCTTCTTGGTATTCAAGTAAGGGAAAGCAACCTGATACGCCACTCTCGTGAATCCCATTACAGATTCCCTAATTATGTAACAGTAGACTCCTTTAGTAAATGGTGCCGGAGCCTGGGAAGAGCGGGGTCTTAGAAGGGCGGCGGAGTCGAGGGAGGAAGGAAGAGGTGTTTTAGTCGAGAGGGTGTCTTGGAACGGCGGAACCCGGGGGAGGAGGAGGTGGGATCCCGGCAAGAATGCAAAGTGAGACGGGCTTCTGAGGGAAGTGAGTTAGGCGCTTTCCTAATTACTTGGAAGAAAGCGGAGCCATCTCAATCCAGCTCCCTCCTCTCCTTCGACTTCCCTTCTTCTGTAGACAATAACCCTGAGATCTCTCTCCTGCTCTAATCATATCAAGTCTTTGAGCTTCACAGACTTGAGAAAAACAGTTACGCGAGAGGATGGAACTAGTGATCGAATAAACACTTTTTGAGACTTCATTCTTTATTAAATGTATTCAACTATTTAGAGGCAAAAAAACGTCAACCCCCTCAAAATTAGATGTTTTACGTTTCAAGGTCTTAGAATCCGAAAATCGAATAAAAAATTGTCCGTCCGTCCACCGTACGCCTTAGGTAAAAAAAACGCTGTAAATCATTGCCCAAAGGCTTATTATTTTCTGTATAGATCACCCTTCTGTATAGATCCCTCCCTACCAACCAAAGGTACCTACTACCTACTAGGGCATTTTCGAAAAATTCAACCCTTCATTTCCATTTGTTTGGTGGTTAGGGTTGAAATTTTCAAAAATGCCCTAGTAGGTAGTAGGTACCTACGGTTGATAGGGAGGGATCTGTACAGAAGGGTGATCTATACACCAAATAATAAACCTTTGGGCAATGATTTGCAGCGTTTTTCAATTGGGCAGGAGAAGTATCTATGTAGTTCTAGTTTCTATAGAAAAATGGCGAAACATCAGCCCAGTAGATGTACAATAGCACCTACCTTGTTCGGACCAACTAAGCAAATAAATAAATAACTCGTTTTAAAAAGTCAAGGTTATTTTGGTAAATAAGTCAAATCAAAGTATTTTTATGAGCCAAGTAATATTCCTAATAAAGAAGATTAAAATTATAACAAACATAATATGTTATAACAACCATATTATTGTTATTCTCTATTGTTTGTGCGTTTCGTTACCTCTAAGTAAGAGTTTTGGTTTGAACTCAACTTTCAGGGTTGGTGCCACAAGATAGTCCCCTATAAAGTAGCAAAACGTGGAGTGATCCCCTTGAAACCCCAATCTCACGATTAATAGACAGCTTTGGCTCAAATTTGAGATTCAAACCAAAATGATCGTGATTGAATTTCGGGTTTCGAAGTATCAGTGAAAAAACGAAAAAAATCAACATAAACGGGATCATGTTCTTGATTGTGTTTTCATAAATTCAAAAGCTATCAACGACATATTTTGTGTTTTTGTCATAAAGTGAAGTTCCACGAGTCCTTGTTGAAATAGGGGCTTTACTGCCCAACCAACTTGGCAGAAGTTTTTAGTTTTATAATGTATTTTCATAAGCCCTAATTGGGCCATGGTATCACTAGTGACACCAAATTTCGACGATTTCATGAAGTCTGAGTGAGGATATGGACCAATAATACCACTGGTGGCTAGACACGCTCTTGACGACAACTTTTTTATTTATGAAAACTCATTTTCAACTTCTTACAACTTCCAGCGAAACATTATATTTCGAGTTTCTTCCTCTGACTTATTATTCTCTGAATAAAAACTTGTTATTGTTTCATTTTTTAGAAAGTCGGAGAACATTGCTGTTAAAATGTGAAATGAAGTCTATTGGTCTGTAGTACATATTTCTGTGGTTGATAAGCGCATTTTTTGTCCTCTATATCTTGATTACTGAACAAAATTAATTTACAAAAACATTGGATAGTAGTATTTTATTTGTACATGGTACCATCGGAGACAAAAATTTCATACAGCAAATGACGCGCAACTAAAAATCTCAGGAATTTCACAGCTGTCCCAAGGTGTCACCAAAGTAGGTATTAAATTGAAATTTCAATTTGAAATTTAATGGACAGAGCGGATTTTCCAGGGAGTTATTGGAGGTTTAAGAATGAAGTTATGATCAAAATATCCTTAGAAATCGATGAAAAATTTCGTTGGTCCAATTAGGGTTATATTCCAATTATATGTTGGTGGTTGCGACCCTGGGAATGACAAAATCATTAAATGGCACTAACTCAGGGAAGGTATGATCATGCAATGCTGCGTCGAGTGACTAGAATACTATGTGCCCCCTGGAAGTTACAACCATGAGTAGTTAGTAGAATAATTCGTTTATTGTTGATGTATGTGGAAGTTGTACTGGTACAATTATACTAAGACATGTAGCGTAGCTCAGTCGGATTACCACATGATTCAACATAAAAGTTCTAGGACTATACGAATACTCCAAAAATATATTGTACATGGAAGAGAAACGAAATTTGCTAAAATATGTGTGCTTTAGTCAACGGAAATGATCAAATCTTGAAAATCAACAGAACAACACCAACTGTACCGATATTATCGAATATAAAAAGGATTGGATCGATTCAGAGAGCCATTCCGAGAAAGTGAGCGATTCAAGTTTTCACATTCACTGCGATAATCACAACGTATAATTTTAATCTAGAAAATTCTTACACATGATTTTTGTCATACATCTAAGGCTTTTTGCTTCTTTAATGATAAGTAGGTAACTATATAACATTCAACAATAAATAAACTAAGTTTACGTTCCTTACGTTAGAAGATGCAGAGATCTTGTGTAGAATGTACATCGAGAGATCATAGACTGGTTGTTTTTGTTTCATTACAGTACACAATTATACATCTAAAGCTATTTACAACCTTTGGTATTTTAGGATTCAACGGTTTTTCGCTATACGGAGTTGTCTTTTTCTTTTGAATTTTTGGTTGCATCAGAAAAATTCCATCACCAATTGTTGGCTCACTTGAACTCTACTTTCGTGATATTGGTGGTGTCATGGCAGGGATTGTCATATTAGTAGGTGCCCATCTTTTCTGATAAATACCTTCACTGCTTGTTTGTTAAGTAATTCGATTATTTATTTCTTCCTGTGTTACATTGCTGTTTCAAACTCTCACTCCCCTCCCAAAACATCCTGATTTTCTTTAGTGCTCATAGTATCAACCCAACCCAAACTAGGTATTTAATAAGTGTGGTTTTTTCACGTTAAAACCCATGAATAAGTCAATTTTTAAATTCTTCCCGACTTTTGAAGATATGAATGATGGAATAATTATAACAATTTGGCAATTTATCTCATAATAATCCTAACGTGGATTTGCCTGCTGAAAGAATATAAAGATTAATGTAATTATAATTCCTCAAAATCTGACGAAGGTACAAACTTCAACTAATTTTTCCGTCCTCCCTCGTTTCACTGGAAACTTTGAAAATTGAAAATTTGGAAAGAAGTAGAAAATATGAATAGTAGGCGTCAATTATAAATTCTAGCACCATTTTAGATTCTAGAATAAGAGAAGAGTGAAGATCGAATTCTCTATAACCAACCATGATAAATGCTGGTCAAATGTAGTAGAAAAATAATGCAAATAAAAAATGCTTAAATATAAAATTGTGTGTTTTGTCTTAAATTTGACTAATTCGATTAGGTGTCTAGCTTTCATTCTATAGTACATCCGAATCGTGACTGACTAATACCCCCGCATAGTGGGTACGCAATTCAAAATATAAATAACAAATATTAACAACATCGTATTAAGGTGTTTTCTATATCACGTCTGCAGCCTTCGTTTCTAACATTCTCCTCCGTGGTTTGTGCGAACAAACTCCAACTCTTTGCTACAAAATGTGTGATCGAGTCGGCACGAATCACTTCACTTTGTAGTAATACTTTATACAACGATGTTACAGATGATTTTTATTGCACAAACAATATAATCATAGTTCTATCAGTAGAACCTTCACGTGCACTTTCGTCAAAAACTCGTAGGAACCAGAATATTGCCTCCATCGTAAATAATAAATAATATTATCTCATTACGAAAATATCAAAAAATTATGATGACGGGTTTCTTAACTTTCGTTTATTGTGGGGTTGGTCACCCGCGATGATGGGGTGTTTTTGAGGGTTACTTGCGTCTAACTGTCGGATGGCATCTGATGAACGCCATGGAGCTGAGGTCAGCAGACGGAACCCGTACATGTAATTGCAATACTGGTGCCCACATAGGACCAGAACGTTCGTTGGAGCACCGTGGGCTAAACGAAGGTCGAACCGACGAAATCGACGTTCGTCGTCACCCTTGTGCTGAGGTCAGCAGGCGCCGTTCACTGGCCGAGCGAGCCGACGGGACTGACGTCAGTAGGTGGTCCGGGGTAGGCGACGGGCCGGAGCTCCGTGTGCTGCGTCTCTTTGTGCCTTCTGAGGTCGACCTTGCGCTGGAAGGCTCGGCCGCAGAGGTCGCAGGCGAAGGGCTTGTAGCCCGTGTGTTTCCGCGAGTGGGTGATGAGGTTCGAAGACTGGGAAAACGCTTTCCCGCATACCTGGCATTTGTGTGGTTTCTCCCCTACAACAAAGGAAAATAAAACTTCGATTAGGTAGATATAAACTTGGATTCATTCATTCAGCACACGCAAAAGGATTATCCGATTGCACAATGTTACACAAAAACATACATGAACTCATAACATAAACATTGTTTGGTAATGGTTTGAAACTCGCATAGAAGAGGGCTTGAAGCTAAATTGCGTTCGCCGCAAGAGAGTTGGTACATTTATCGATATATAATTAGCTCTGTTAATAGACGCACAGGACGGGTAGAAGTACCAAGGGCTACCTCCCCCCCCACCCTATAAAACGACACATGGCATCACTTTCACATCCGTGACTGATCAGAGAAAACAATACGAGAAACGAAAGCGGTTACGACACAACAATCTTTAGAAGTAGTTATGGTAATCAGGAATGGTAGTTCGGTGGAGTGGCGGGAGATAGCGCTGAAACCCGACAAGGATTGTTGGGGGCTAGACTCTCATGGTTTGCTCTACATAGGTAGCTCTGAGTGGTCTCATTCGATTCTAAAAATTCAGTACTATTTTAAATTGATGAAAAAACAATAGGTACCTTTATATTGAAAATTATTAGGGAGTTACTAGGGTGGCTTGAAAATTACAGCCCCTATTTTCCTACCCTTAGAAATGTTTGACATCAGACAATATCTTCGCGGCACATCTAGACCCAAAATGGAGCCGATTTTCCAAATTTCATCAAAATCGGTCCGTGGTCACTAAGGAAAGTGCTGCAAAATTTTTCCACAAAAGGAAAATTTTCTATTAATTCTACAAAGGTAGGGGAAGAGGGGATTTACCACCATTGAAAACCTATAGAAAATACCTATAGAAAACCTATACGTCAACTTTTTGCCCAATTTTACAATAAAATGTGGTAGAAAAATTCATTGAAGAGATCACACGTTACGCATACACACTTTACGCCGCGGCCAAGAGTAGTATCCAAGAGATTCACAAATAGGTTACCCAGGTTATTCTCAGGAAAGGGTTTTATCTCTTCTCTGCGCATGGATACTTTTTTCAAAGATAGTTTTTTCAAGGCGAGCAACTTAACCCTGCAGTGGTAGGGCACGTAAACCTTACGTGTTGTCAGGGAAAACCCTCTCTTCATTAATTTTCTTTCGGCATGATTCATGTGGTTCCTCATTCTAATTCTCTCAAGGGTAGTTGTCCTTGACTTCCATTATTCTCTTCGTCCTATTCCAACGCCTTCCAATGGTAATCCGTTAATTGTTCGAACCCTTCACGTCAGGCTTACGTAGACCTGGCCACGTCATGTAAAAATATTCCGAAGTTTGTTTGATGTAAACCTGTGCCGTGTGTGTATGAGTGTGATGATAATTTTTCAAGAAAGGGAGGTGTAGTACCACTTTCACGTTTGGAATACGTATGTTGAACCAGCTGAAGCTCAGTGATCGACTATGTGAAAATTGGCAGAAACGTAGGCTAACCCTCCCTTGTTTGAGCAAAGATCTGAAAGGATTGGTCAATAAGTCATTGGACAAAAAAAAAAAAAAACGACTGCCAAGTGGGTGTGGCACATAGCTTCCTCGTATCCATTACCCGATTATATAGATGATCCGATGCATAGTAGTTAATCTCAAAACACCAATCTCTAAGTACCTTTCACTACCCTTATAGGGGACCATCTACACGCTACTCTGTATAATCCTAGAAAATTTCATCAAATTCGGATGAAAAATGTAAGTGTCACTACTCAAAAAATCCAAAAACATCTAGGCCGGCTGGGAATCGTACCCGAGACCTCTCACTTGTCAAAAATGACTCGCTGTTCATGTGCTAGGGGCGCCATACAGTAGAAAGTGTGGAATTTGAGGTTGTGACGTACGCACGGCTGTTACACGGATTTTACGTTCGCGCATGCGCATCGGCTACTATAAGTCCGAGGGTGATGATTTTCATAGGGGACCATTTACAATCTAATCCGCATAATCCCTGAGAATTTCATTGAAATAGGATGGAAAATGTAGAAGTTATGGTCGTTTCAAGGAAATTCACGTTTGCGCATGCGCAGTCGCTTCTATCAGTCCGGGGATGATGATTTTCATAAGGGACCATCTAAATACTAATCTGTAACATCTCTGAAATTTTCATTGAAATCGAATGGAAAATGTAGAAGTTATGGCCGTTACAAGGAATTCACGTTTGCGCATGCGCAGTCGCTTCTATCAGTCCGGGGATGGTGATTTTCATAGGGGACCGTCTACACACCAACCCGCACAATCCCTGAAAATTTCATCTAAATCGGACAATAACTTCGTATAGTTATGCGCGTTACAAGGAAATCATGACAGACGGACAGACACACAGACACACAGACAGACAGACACACAGACACATAGACACACAGACACGGAACCAAAATTGTTCAGAAAGATCTAAAACGCAAAACGCGAGTGAAAATTTTGATTTTGGAGAACTTTTTTTTTTCATCCTTGAAAAGTGAAAACAAAGCTTCCGCTACCTTGGTAGACTCGGAAGCAAAATCTTCAACGAATAAAGAAAATAAGACAGGTTCTAGAAAATGTTGTATAACACGTATGCAAAACACGTCAACCTTACGTAGCGCTACCTCAACTCGCCTAGTAGAGTAGAGTTCACACTCTGCTTCCATCGTTCAAATCTTCTACTTTTATTAGTATCTTCCCTAATCTCTTCTGAACATTTTCTCGAAGGACAGACCCGATTACCGTTATATCTGAGCCATACCCTTTTGAAAAAAATAATTAAAAAAATTGACTGGAATACCCCATTATCTGTTTAAATAAGTAATCTACTGATTGATTATAAGGTCCATTTATTTATAATGTGAAAATAATTAGTCATATATTTTATTTAAATTTATTCAGATATTTTTAAAAAAATACCCAGGTAGGTACTTTTTTTTTTAATGAAATTTTTTCATTTTTGTAATGCATGCAAAAGATACAATTGTGTATGAATGCATCATTCGCATTACCAAAGTACACAGGAAGGGTACGAGTGGTGAATGAGAGGGGAGGTGGGGAGTGTGTAAGTAGAAGGCAGAAAGGTTGACGGAGTGGGGGGTGTTGGTTGGTTCTATCAGGTGGTCGTCATAGCAACGCGTCCCCCCACCAATCACTGCACAACCCAGACCACCATCTTAGAGGTCCCTCCCACCCATGACTCGATATAACCTCAAGCCGACTCCCTCCCTCCCTTCATCCACCCTTATTATTTCCCATCAACTCGTTTCGTTGTGCCCCAAAGCGGAATTCTCCCAAGTACACATACAGTCATTTACGAAGGAAGTGGAGTGCGAGTGAGATGGATTACTTATCAATAGTAAACATAAATTGCTCTGATATTATGCACAATGATAGTCAACGCTGTGACAAATCATATATTGAAGAGATAACATTGTAATATTCTTGATGGGAACGAGGAATTTCCTATTTTTGGCAAACTTTCAGCCCGTACTTCTTAATTTACGAATAAAAAAAAACAGTGTAGAAAATTTAAACGTTTAAAAAAACGTCTGCCAAGTTGGGTGGGCAGTACAGCTTCCTCACTCATTGTAACATGGACGTATAGAATCAGTTGGCGAAAAAAAATATGATTCAAAGAGTTATTGAATACCAAAATATTGGCGATAATATGCGGGATAGGGTTGCAGGTATTAATGTTTATAATATTTTTATAATTTTTATAAGGTATTATAGTTTATAATATTTTGTATTTTCAACGTAGAATTTTATTTAGCGGTCCACCGTCTAAATAGACCTAAACCACACAATCCCTGAAAATTTCATCGAAATTGGTTGAATAGTTGCGGAGTTTTGGTTGTAACAATAAATTTAAAGTTCGCGCATGCGCAGCGGCTATTGCTTGACCAATTTGATTGAAACTTATAGAAAGCTTAAAACGCAAAAAGCAAGTGGAAATTTTGATTTTGGAGGACATTTTTTTTTCACTTCTTTCATTAACAATTTATATTTGGAAAAAATACTTCACCGCTACAATTGATGGTATTGTACATAAATATTTACATCACAGTATTGTATCAGCACTTTCAGCACTCAGCAGTCATGTCCATCTGGCTGCTTGGTATCAGGGTCCGAGATCCGACCTCGGACATTGGGGTGAGGGACAAGGTTGAATCACCTTATCCCACAAATGATGGAGGGAGGATTGTGCCTCTTCTGGCTATGCCATCAGTCGACAGTTCTCCTCCCCATGGGGTTCGAGTTCAGCTCCAAGTCCCACGGAGCCCACTTGCTCGAGCCGTGGCACGCCGTCGTGTGGCCGTAGCCCTGAATTTAGACCAGATGAATGATCCTCCTGTTAGGACTCGGGTGGTCATCCACTCCAGGATAAACAGTGGGTAACCAGCCCGAATCAAATCCTTCGCTGACTTGCCATGCCATATCCCTCTCCAGGTGATCGTTGCTCCAATCACCTTTAGTTGGTTTCGCTGAATGTTTGCAAGTGCTGCTGCAGCATCTAGTAATGCGTCAACTTCATATTTTCGAATTTTGGAAGCATTGATGTCTGCGAGTGATCTCTGGCCGGAGCCAGAGACCACTGAGACATCAATAATGAAGGCTCCTCTTGGTGTTACCACCAAGAGGTCTGGACGATAACCTCGCTGTTCCAGGTTAAAGTGTGGCTCTAGCCATACTGGCCATCCTTTACGGCGAGCGTAGGCTTCCAGTAGGTTCAGGGCAGAATTGTGACGGGCACACCTGGGTCTTACCACGGCTGGGCAAATCTGGAGCACATGCGAGGCTGTTTCGGGTGTTTGACATCCCATTCGGCATAGATGGCTGCTGCCGGTACGCCTGCCTCTTGTCCTCCTCACTCCTGTTGGTAGAGAACCAGAATGGACTTTCACCATACCCAACGACCTCCATCCCCATAGTTTCGCTGAAGGGTTCCTGATCCATGCCGTGCTAGCTCCATTATCGCGTGATTTTACCAGTTCAGCTCCATCCGTAGTTTGATGGAGACGTTGTGCCCTGGCAATTCGACGGTCTATTCTTGATGTCCCATTTTGTTGTTGGAGACTCGTTCCTCCTTCAAAGAGTTGTGTGTTTGCCGCCCCTACCCTATTAGCTCTTATGGTTGGTATTTGACTGAGTAGTTCCATTACTCCAAGACCACCATCACCCACTGGTCCATGGATGTAGGCATTAGCAGAGTCAAATGGCAGGCGCAACCATTTTCTCACATATCTCCTTACAGATATATCCATCTGTTTTAGAGTTAAGAGCGTGGTACTTCCCAGCACTAGTTGGTGAGTTAGTGAGGGTATGCCGTGGTCTCGCAACATTACTAATTTCTGCAGAGGCTTCAGTGGTGCCCTGTCAATTTTCTCAAGGATTGTAGTCATTTTCATTGGCATGTTACGACATATACCCTGGGTACCAAAGGATACTCCCAGGTATATCCATCGAACATTGTGTGGTGCTGCCCTCAGGCACTGGCCATCAACATCAATGGAAGGCCTTTCAGCTGGGACCACGAGTCGACGCCCTCTTGGCATCAAAGGCAGATAGATGGATTTTCTGAGGTTGAGATTCAGTCCCACCGACTTCAAGGCATTATTGAATGCTACAATCTGAGCCACTATCCCAGCTCTAGATGTGGCAATCAGTACAACATCATCCGCAAAAGCCAGGGAAGACCAACGCTGCCCTGCATGGATGTATCCAACCCTATTAGGGAGTGCTAGCAGGACGTGATCCATAACTGCATTGAAGAGGGTTGAGGACAGGGGGTCACCCTGTCTAATGCCCCTTGCATTATACATCCATGGGCCTGCCCCAATTCGTGTAGACCCATTTTGGTAGATTGATTCAATATACTGTACCAGCTGTTTGGGCCACTGTCTCCCCTTCATGATGTTCATTATAGCAAAATGAGATACTCTATCAAATGCTTTCTCAACATCGAGAACTGCAATGTGAAGCTCTCTTTTTTTCCTGTTAGCTTCAACCAACAATTTATTGAGTGCCAATACATTCAGTGCTAGTCCATCAACGCCTCTGCGGAGACCTTTTTGTTGCTCAACATGAGTAACCGAGGATTCCAAACGCTTTCCAATGATCTTGTGAAATTGGCGTACTACTACTGATGGGACTGTGATTGGGCGGTAGTCTGCCTCTGTTTCTGGCATGTTTTTCTTTGGAATCATAGTAGTTCGAGCTTGTAAGAGGGTAGACGGCATAGATCCCCGGCGCAAAATAGTGTTGAAAAACAACTTCCTAAGGCTGTGGGGAACCATCCTCCAAACCTCTGTCAGTAGTCCATCAGGACCACAGGCAGTCCTGGTTGGTTCCGATACCCGGATTTCGTCCTCCGTTATTGGCATCCATATGTGGTCCATCAGCTGATCTTGGGGATGACGGACTTCCTCTGCTGTCCATTCGCTGGATGGAGTTGACCACTGTCTTGCCCAGTATTGTCTCAATTGCTGGCCTGTGTGACGCATTTGGGCTCTTCCATTACCAAGGATGTCCTCCGCTATTGCAGCTCTATCAGAATCCCATAACCTCCTAAACCTTGAGAATTTATCTCTCCTCGTTTCTTGTGTGGTATCATTGTTGATTATATGGTCCCTGGGTGGTCGTGGGGTTATACCAATGATATGGGATATCCACAGAAGAAGGTCATTTTGGGGGTCAAGATCCTGGACTACTGCTCTTGCACCATTTATCAACAAATGGTGGCCTTCATCCTGTTCTGATGCACGCTGAGCTATGGGAATCCCTGCAAGAATAGCTTCATCAAGCTGTTGATGGGAGATCTCGTAGCTTCCATCTAGTTCTTCTGTCGTTCTTCGGGGTGTTTGTGTAGCATCTAGGCGTACCTGCTCCAATACATTCTGATAGTGAGGCCTTGCTCGTACCGCTTCTACAGATTTAAGTGTTCTACCGACCATTTTGGAGGCAAGAGCTCTATTCATTTGGGCACCCGGTATGGTACCTTCTAATTCAAGTTCAACAGTTGCCATGATGGTCATTTCTTCATGTGACCAGTATTTGCATCGTTTTGGGCCAATTTCGTCAAAAGCATACTCCTCAGGATGAGCTGATCTAGTATGTTTTGACAGCCCTATACGTGAATGAAAAGTTCTTCCGCAGTGGGTGCATTGGTGTTCCTGTGCTCTACTGGCCATAGTCGGTTATTTGAATTGCCGCCTCTTTCGCCTTGATGTATACTGTACATCGAGAATCACCTGTCACATGCTTTGCTGGTTTTTTAGCCGCCTTACAGGACATGCATTCAATTTCTGGATGTGGTTTGATGCAGGCAGCGACCTTATGTCCTTTCTCACCACAGCGTTTGCAACATTCTTCGCCAGGCTGGCATACTGTACAATCTTGCGAGCGATGACCCACTCTGGTGCATCTGTAGCATCTTAGAACTGGTACATATGGTGTTACTGGGCATCTACACCACCCTACGTACAGCTTAGGGTCTTTCATGATTGATTTGTAGAGCTCAGTCTCGACCTCTACTTCCCAACTTACAGGACGCCCCTCACCACGCCTTACTATCCTCTTCGGGTTAAAATTGGCCTTGAATCGATCAAGGTTAACATTGGGGAAATTTTGTTCCCGGACTGCCGCTTGGAGTTGTTCAGCGTTCAATGAAACCTCCCTGATACCCGAGATAATTAGAGTAGGTCTTTTCTTGGGCATTAGCTCCATTTTTAGGCCGGCACCCCCTGCGCCCGTATCTGCCATTATTTTTCTGGCTTCTTGGATGTTAGCAGCCTCGAGTATAACTCTTTTGTTCCTCCCCTTTCTAAGATTGACCAGCTGCCATCCCTTAGATTTGGGATCAACCTTCTCAGCTAATGCTTTTTCGACATCTTCTGCCGACTCCAATGTAGTGTTGTCGTCAGTTGGCTGAACGACAACAAAGTGTCTAGGCTGTGGCTTTGTTTTTGCAGCTGAGGCATAGGTTCGTGGCTGAGGCTGAGGCGTTTTTGATCTCTGGGTATCAGGTATGCCCCTTGATGCTGCTGAAGTTGATGCTTCAGTGGCGTTCGTCGTTGGTTGAGTTGCATTCAGAGCACCAGTCTGAATTGCAGCTGCAATCTGACGCAGTACTTGCGTCAGATCCTGATTTTGTTTGTCCACCACGTCGCTTCTGGACGCCTCACGGCCCTCCAGGGTCTTAATCTTCAGGTCCATGTGTACAACTCTTCTTAGAACAGCCGAAACAACCTCCCCTACTGGTTTTAATGCTTCCAGTCCTTTTTCCTGGCCCAATTTCATATCTTTGCACAACCTGAGGAAGCTGGTAGATGCTGCGTCCCACATTTCAAGGAGATCCAGAGCAGCGTCTGAATCGCCTGTGTCAACTGGGGATCTAGTAGTCCCCGCGTATTGCTCCTCTGCTCGTGATGGGATGTCATCAGCCATCCCTCCTCGCATCCTGAGTGGGGTGTGGGTCCCCCCTGGGCTGTAAGGGGGCAGAGTCTCGTCTGAAAAACACCCCTCTTCGCAGCCAACAGGCTCTTGGCACACTCTAGGTGCGCTTGGCATCGGCGTTTGAGGCGAATTCATGTAACTTGATGGTACCCACCTCGATCTATCTTTAGGTTTCGTAAGGAACCCAGGGTCTGATGGCCCAAGTTCGTCAGTTTTCATTGTCGTTGGAGAATGAATATGACTTTTCCAGTTGGCCTGGGTCCATCCTTTTCTTTCCTCCATTTCTTCTAATCTAACATTTTGATATTTGTCATTTGGTCTCTTTCGACCGATGACATCACAAAATGCATTTTTGACAACTGCAACCGAGCGCTGGTGTTGTTCTTTTGCACCTCGGTTGCGTTCGTCTATGTACTCACGGTACACTTCAGGTGCCACCTGACTATGGTGCGTCATGCGCACGGTACTATTTTCGTCTTGTAGAGTTACTAACTCCCTTATTATCGGCTCACGAGGCTCGTGGGGGTCCCTATCAGGAAAGTAGTCAGATACCCTCTGAGGGTAAATTACTCCAGTCAGGGACTCGACGGCATATTTAGTGCCGATCCCTACAGCCCCTACAGCTGAGTGCCAGTTGTTATTGGCAATGGCATCCGCCGAAAATGCCATTATAGCGGCCTGATCCGCTGTACGGATCTCTTGAGCTGTAGTTGCCGTATGGTAGGCAATATCATGCTCCTCGGCAATTCGGTCGTCGTAGTCAACTGGTGAGCCATTATTAATGGGTCCATTTGGGCCTAAGTACCTATGCCCGGGAAGATGGAATCCTCTTTTAGCCATTATTTAAGATAAGTTGATAAACCGAACAAAGAGAGAGAGAAAAAAAGCGTTTTTTACCTCTCGATGATATTTTCGAGGGGCCCTCGGCGGGGCCTCGCGAAGACTGCGCAGTCAGCAGAAACCGCGGTGAGTCGAACGCAGGTGAATGACCAACACCTCGTGTACTCCGGACGGCACTTAAATTGCGTAATAACGCCCTTAGAAGGGCACGACCCTTAATTTCATGCCGAAATTATGGTTCCCGGGACAAAACAGATTTGTTGAGTACCACTTTTAGTTAAAACTTAGGGAAAAAACCCGAGGTAATTCGTCAAATTAACACGGAGCGTTGGCATTAGCTGTTGACACCGTGAGAACTAGAACCGAAATGACTTCAATTTGATTGAAACTTATAGAAAGCTTAAAACGCAAAAAGCAAGTGGAAATTTTGATTTTGGAGGACATTTTTTTTTCACTTCTTTCACGAATACAAAGCTTCCCTACCTTCGGTAGTGAGGAAGCAAAATAAATAGAAGAAGCAAGATGGAGAAAATTAGGTTTCCCCTGTTTTTGTTCGATAACTTTCCTCTTAGGTAACACGATTTCGTAGTTCCATCTGGCAAGAAGGGGAGGGGACAACGATCCAAATAGCCAATCAGCGAGCTTTTCAGCTTCACGTTGAAGAGGTCCGTTTTCCCAGTTATTTTGTGAAATCATAAATTATGAATGTCCCCCAAAAATAACAGGGGACTTATTTTCCAAAATCAACCAGATTTTCATTTATTCCACTCCATTAGCTATTCAGGAAAAATGCAAACAAAACTAGGTGAAATTCCTCATTATTAATAATAATTATTCTTTCCACAGAAAGACTCTGTGAACGTATTCCCTGATTGATGAACTTATTATTGATAAACTTTTGGGGTTTTCCAGATGATATTTTCACATCGTTGAATCAATGCGTTTAATAAATCGTCATCCCACAACACACCGAAAAGAAAACCTCCTCCGTCGCCAACGGCGCTTTGAAGTCGGTCAAAAATAAGTCATTTTGTTCTGTATTTGCTTTTCCCAGTTGCGAAGTTTCAAGTTCTTGGTTGTTGTGGAGAAGGAAGTAGAGGACGTCAATATACTTTATTCACATTTATTCGGCAAGCGCTTTCGGGGCAAACTATGGCCCCTTTCTCAAGCCTATTGCTTCCGAGTCTACCAAGGTAGCGGAAGCTTTGTTTTCACTTTTCAAGGACGAAAAAAAAAGTTCTCCAAAATCAAAATTTCCACTCGCGTTTTGCGTTTTAGACCTTTCTGAACAATTTTGGTTCCGTGTCTGTGTGTCTGTGTGTCTGTCTGTCTGTGTGTCTGTCTGTCTGTGTGTCTGTCTGTCTGTCCGTCTGTCATGATTTCCTTGTAACGCGCATAACTATACGAAGTTATTGTCCGATTTCTATGAAAATTTCAGGGATTGTGCGGGTTGGTGTGTAGACGGTCCCCTATGAAAATCATCATCCCCGGACTGATAGAAGCGACTGCGCATGCGCAAACGTGAATTCCTTGTAACGGCCATAACTTCTACATTTTCCATCCGATTTCAATGAAATTTTCAGGGATCATGTGGATTAGGTTGTAGATGGTCCCCTATGAAAATCATCTTCTCCGGATTGATAGAAGGGACTGCGCATGCGCAAACGTGAATTTCCTTGTAACGGCCATTACTTCCACATTTTCCACTCGATTTCGATGAAATTTTCAGGGATTATGTGGATTAGGTTGTAGATGGTCCCCTATGAAAATCATTGTCCCCGGACTGATAGAAGCGACTGCGCATGCGCAAACGTGAAATCCTTGTAACGGCCATAACTTCCACATTTCCAATCCGATTTCAATGAAATTTTCAGGGATGTTACAGATTAGTATCTAGATGATCCCCTATGAAAATCACAGAGAATTGTTTTTCATAGAGGGATGGCCTCCTGTGAGAATATCAAATCCCAAATTATTGCAGGTCTTCGGTAGCTCAGAGGATAGAGTCTTGATTTGAGCTCCTAAGGTCGCGGGTTCGAAACCCAGTCGAGGCAATGTATTTTTTGATCCAATTACATACACCTACTCACTTAATTTTTCATCCGAATTTGATGAAATTTTCTAGGGTTGTCCAGATTAGCGTGTAAATGGTCCCCTATGAGGGTAGTGAAAGGTACTTAGAGATTGGTGTTTTGAGATTAACTACTAGGCATCGGATCATCTATATAATCGGGTTATGGATACGAGGAAGCTATGTGCCACACCCACTTGGCAGAGGTTTTTTTTTTTTTTAATAAACTCCCCTCAAAGACAAAATGTCTTTTTTGACGGAGGGGGCACGCCAGAAACGAAAACAAATAACTAAATCAAATATAATGGGGAGGACGCCCAGGACTCACCCGACGCCGGCCCTAGGGATGAGGGAAGATGAGGAAGGTGGGGGTGGGAGAGATGGATGAAGGGAAGTGCCTCTGTAAAACGACCACCAGTTCAAATACGAGCCGAGCAGGACACGGGTGGTGATACCACGGAGTACGCCTACCGAGATGCCCAACTCGCGCAACTCCGTGGCACTTTTCCCGCACCACACCCCGCGCCATGACAAGGTTGCAGCCATCACCCTGATGTTGTTGGGTGCCACTCCTTTTAGCTCCGACACCGCTTGCCGTAAATCATCTCTATCATAGGTACTTTCTTATCTTAGCCCGCCAAGTCTGCTCCATGTCCAAGCTGCCATTGACAACTTGGACATCCAGGATAATGCAAGACTGGTCGGGCTTGACGGCAACGATGTCGGGCTTCTTACCCTGGTCACTTGGCATGTGATACAATCTCTCCCTCTCAACATCCCAGCCGCTAGATGACAAAGCACCTGCTATCTGCTTGGCGACCGCATCATGACGTAGAATGCGGCCCCCATGAGTCCGAGGACACTGCTGCACTACATGATAAAGATGTTCATTTCCACTCCGACAGGCACGGCAAAGGGGTAAGGTTGTCCCGCGACTACCTCTCGAACACCGTACCGCAGTTGGCAAAGTTGCCATGCGGACGGCGTGAAAGTGTCGGTAGTCACGGGCCCCAATGCCCTCCGAAGCCCAATCTACCCATTGGGATGAGACAAGGCTTTTGGAGCACTGTCGGAGTTCTTTACCATCTACTGACTTATGCAGGGCAGCAGCAAACTCAGCAGACGAACTGGGTTTTGGAGCAGATGGTGTTGCTCGGTCGCACCATGCTAACTGCTGTCTGACAAAATCAAGATCAGCAGCCGCACGGGCGACCTCCCAGCTCGACCCTTGAAGGGCTAGCAGGCGCTGGCGGCGCAGGGAAGGGATACATGCCGAGAGAGACACAATGCCAAGCCCACCGGATTTGACCGGTGCGTGAAAATAGGCACTTGGGACACCAGGTGGGAACCTCAGCCAAGAGCGCACAGCAGAGCGGATTTCTCGATCTAGTTCTTGCAGCCTCCCCGCCGTAAGCCTGCCAAAGACTAACCCATAGGTCAGCTTTGGCAGTAAGTACGTGCGGAGGAGGCGCAGCTTCTGCTGTGGCTTCAATGGAGCCTTGGTAACGCGAGCTAGCGCTCTACCAAGGTCCACACGGCTGGTAGTAATGGTGGCCACCCCCATGAAGTCGACTCCAAGGTACCGCCAAACCTCCAGCACAGATCGAGATGGAATGGGGGATTGTCCTACGACAAAACCCCCATCCACAACTTTCACCTTATGCTGGCGACCCGACGGGACCAAGGAGACCGACCCACACTTATCGGGGTTAACCACGAGTCCACACCTGGCTAGCTGCTTAGCAAATGCATTGAGGGCGATCTGCAAGCCCTCACGGGTTTCTGCGAGTAGGATAACATCATCGGCAAAAGCCAATGCTCCTACTCGCACCCCAGAGGCGAGATCAAACCCTACTTCAGTAGGCAGCTTTCCCAAGGCCGTATCCACGACCAGGTTGAAGAGGAGTGGCGATAGGGGATCCCCCTGGCGTACCCCACGCCCGATCCGTATATCCCTTGATACCTCGCCCCCTGCCTCGAGGACCGTCACGCCTTCATGGTACAGACAGGCCACATACTCAATTAATTGAGATGGGGCCCCGACACCACGAAGGCAATCGGTCAGGGCAAGGTGACTGACTGTGTCAAAGGCCTTTGCGACGTCCAGAGCGGCGAGATGGAGTTGCCGGCGTTTAATACGGGCCAGCGAGATGACAGTTTGGAGAACTGTAAGGTTCTCCGCTGTGCCATCCGCTGGCCGAAACGCTCTCTGGACGTCACCAATGACACCAGCCACCTGGAGGCGAGATGCCAGTACTTTTTGGAAGTGGCGGAAGACTACTGAGGACACTGAGATCGGTCGATAGCCTCCAGGCCCACTTCCCCCTTTCTTGGGGATAAACACGGTTCGGGTACGGGTCAACGCTTTCGGGGGTCTTCCCGCAAGCATGAGCTATGTTCACTCTGCAATAATACTCCCTCATATCATCCTCATATCATATAATATATGATATATTATATGGTATATTATTATTATATATTATATAATAATATGATATATCATATTATGATTGCAGAGTGAACATAGGCTTGAGAAAGGGGCCATAGTTTGCCCCCAAAGCGCTTGCCGAATAAATGTGAATAAAGTATATTGACGTCCTCTGCTTCCTTCTCCACAACAACCAAGAAAATGACTACAGCAGGAGTACAGAAAAAAGTTTCAAGTTACGAGTATATATCTTTATCTCTGTCTTTCACTTGTGAACAGGAGATCAGACTGATTCACGACTGATCTCTTTTCTCGATGATCCTCTCCTGTACCTGGTGTCCCTTCATAAATGATGGCTGATCCCTTCTCCAAGTGTTCTGCTACTTATTTCCGGCCAAAACTGTCCTATAACTTTTGAAGCATTATTTCACTTTTCAAGGTTGAAAAAAGTTGTCCAGAATCAAAATTTTTCACAATTTTGGTTTTGCGTCTCTGTGAGTTAGTGTGTGTCATAAAATCATTGTAAGATCTTCCAAAATAAGTAACTTATTTTGGGAGCCCTTACAAGGATTTTATGACACACACTAACTCACAGAGACGCAAAACCAAAATTGTAAAAAATTTTGATTCTGGACAACTTTTTTTCAACCTTGAAAAGTGAAATAATGTTATGAAACAAAGAAAAAAAAAATGAAAAAGGAAAAAATAACGAAAAAATGAAAAAGTAATGAAATAATAAACAACTTTTGTTGACCGATTTCACTAAAAATTTCAGGGATTTTGACAGACGGGACGAGGAGACACCCACCTGGCAGACCTTTTTAGGACGTCCCACAGTAAGACTTGGGCGTCCTTATGCGATGGATCTGGGGTGAAGTTGGACAACACTCAACAGAAAAAAAAATAACCACACAGTAATCCGTTTTAGACCATTCTGAATCCAAATCCGCGAAAAAAAACCATAGGTGTATGTCTGTGTGTGTGTGTGTGTGTATGTGTGTGTGTGTGTGTGTGTGACAAAATCTTGTGTCGTCTGCACATGCCTTAGTACTCAACCGATTTTCCTGGTTCTTTTTTTGTTCGACGCGGAAAACTATCTAGTTGTGCACTACGTCGCCGGAATTTCGAATTTTGCATTTTACGGGTGGGAAAGGGGGGGTTAATGCTCAAAAAACGTGCGTTTTTGGGCATAATCTTGTGTCGTCTGCCCAGGCCTTAGTTCTCAACCGATTTTTGTGGTTCTTTTTCTCATCGACGCGAAAAACTATCTAGTTGTGCACTACGGCGCCGGAATTTTGAATTTTGCCTTTTAAGGGGGGGAAAGGGGGGTTAATGCTTAAAAAACGTGTGATTGCGGGCGTAATCTTGTAAACTCTGTCCAGGCCTCAATTTCCAACCGATTTGTGTGTTTCTTTTTTTGTTTGACTAAAATAACTTCCGAGTTGTACATAATTTCACCCGAGTACCAAAATTCGCAAGGGGAGGGGGCAAGTGGGGGATAATATTCACAAAATATCCGATTTTTCAATGTTTCGGTTCCTTTACTGCTTACTAATTGTACCCAACCTTTGAAATTGAGGAAAAATTCTCATTATACCTCCGGATTTTCATGAATTATTCTCTGTACCACCATAGAACTAATAGTGGTGCCACCGTGGTGCCAGGACACCATAAACCACATATTTCGTGGTATTTTTTTGTGTTTCACCTTGAATACGGATGTGAACCTCGATGGACCGCCTACTAAAACTAACAGATGAAAGTTCAATGTTACGACGTATTTCCGCTTTGGTGCCAGACTGGCACCATTGGGGGTGGTGGCGATGGGGGGGGGGGGGGGTGAACTCGAATTCGCATGTTGGGTATCGTAGATCATGGATTTTAAAATGCTCTTCAGATTCGAGGCTCCCACGCCGCTAGAAATGTTTTGGTAGATAATGGTAAGGGGGGGGTCACTATTTCTCGCCTAAAGTAATAAACCAAATTACATCGAGTGAAACAGTTTTATCGCTTACCAACTGGTTAAACTGATCTAATGCTTATCCAATGGGACGTCCCCTGGAATGCATGCATTACTAAACAATATGTTTTCAGTTCGAAATATTTTTTTGAGTTTTCGACTCTACTGCACTCGTTGCCTGCTTTTCGATTCACCATGAAAGATTACTACGAAGATGACTCAAAACTCACTTGTCACTAAGGGTACACTTTTCATTTTAAAAAACGCTGCAAATTATAACATAATTTATTTTGCTTCCGAGATAACGGAAGCCTTGTTTTCACTTTTCAAGGTTGAAAAAAAAAGTTCTCCAAAATCGAAATTTCCACTTGCGTGTTTCCACTCGTACTCCAAAACTTTTCCATCCGATTTCGACGAAATTTCTCAGGATTGTTCAGATTAGCGTGTTGATGGTCCCCAATGAGGGTAGTGGAAGGTATTTAGAGATTGATGTTTTGAGATTAACTTTTGGTTTAACGTGGTTTTGAGACCACGCGGAGCTCTGTAGGACAAACCGTTTGCTCCCTACGAGAATTTAAGGGTTGGACTTACGGTAAATCAGAAACACTAGTGTGAATCGCAATAGAGGCCTTTTGTCTGTTCAAATTTTGGCTGACCGAAATGCGATCTACGTTTTTCTTTAAGTTGGTTGATGGTGAGAATGTCAAAGCCGTGTTCTTTGCAGACGAGTGATCTTTATAGAAAAAATGAACCTTTGTGTAATAATTTGCAGCGTTTTATGCGAATTTTGGATTTTTCGTTCCTTGAAACGTAAACCAACAAACTTTGGGGGGTTAACAATTTTGTTTTTGACATTTTATGTCTTTACTATGGCACATAAATGAAAAATCGTCACGCGGGGATCGTTACGCGGGGAGCGTTACGAGGGGAGCGTTACGCGGAAATTTCTGATGATTTTCACGTACAACCAATCGTTCCTAGGGAAAACTAACTTCCTCATTTTCCACCCCACTAAAATCGTTCACCACTCATTGGAAAGCTCTCAATTTTTTAAACATAAGACATAAAATGTCTCTCGTGGTTGCGTACTTGTACGAAAGCTGTATCCACCGTTTGTTTTTCTTTTAATTCATGTCTGCACTAGTTTTCACAGGAAATTCGAACATCATATTGCCCGTCAAACTTCATGGACACAGAACTTCATGCGGTGATTCCACCTTTCATTGAGATTGCAGCTCTTCAATCTTCAAGTTGTCGCAGTTTCTGGTCGCGATTTCATAATTATTCGAATTAAGAGTTGATGTTGTTGAATATACTTGTCTAATACTGAGGGTTTTCTGCGCCAGAGGGTCCGTACATTATACAGATAACCGACTAGTCAAAATGTACATATCACCTGTCAAAGAAAATGTTTAGAAAAACTCGACCCTTCGGGCCTTACTGCTTAGAGCCTTTGGCTAAAATTCAAGTAACATGGAACATGCCTTAGCTGCGCTTTTTATTCTGTTGTTTTGGTTTCGGCGGAGTTGAGATGGGGTTTACTCTCCCCGTCACCCCTCCCGCTGGAGGTTAGTCCAAGGCTAAAGCAGGTTCCATGCTAAAATATGAAGAACGAATTAGTTCAATTATCAGCACTCGTAAATACTGTATAGCTTTAAATACTGTTTACTTAAAGTAGTACCTGCCATAAGTCATTGTTAAACCATAGCTCATACATGAGCACAGCTAAGATAGAAGCCAGTATCTTGGCTCAAGTGTAGGAGTCGAGTTGTTTCGGACGAGCTTGTAGATCAATCTTCGCATGTCCTGTTTTTCATCGTTTGTGGAACGAGAACCTCCCTAATTATTTCTCCAGTGGTTTATCGTCTTTGAGCATGAAACGAAATTATTAAACAGGGCGTAAAAATTTAATCTTCATAAAAGGGTGAGGAGAAGCTCAGCGACAAAAAGGGATAAATTGTTGATTTAAATACCCAAAGCGAGTGATGAGGGTGAATAATTTTAGGTGAATAATTAATGAATTCGAGGAAAAAGGGGTGGAAAGGATCGTGATTAGGGTGCGGTCATTATGTAGGGTAAGCTCGATGTTTAGTGAGGGGTTATCCGGAGGGTGGAGAAGCAACTGGCCGTCAAAACGGCGTTTCTACCCGACGCTGCACGGAAAAGTGTTTTTTATGGAGAAGCTGTTATTTTTCAAGTCTGGCAACTGTCTTCTAAGATTTCATCTGTTCAAAATAAAAGACCTATTTTTTTTGGTCCGCGAATTTTCGGTTACGGTAATAAAAATGTCCATACCACTCTTTGGATCAGTAATGACTACGTATTTTAAAAACGTATTTCTATGTAGAAAATGTTATCAAATTTTTATTTCCGTGCCCAAACATGCAAATAGACCTTAATAATATTATTGTCGTGGTACTTTACTATTCCCGAAGCACAGCAATAAAGGATAAACTAGACTATTTCAACATGAGTTCCTTCTCGTTCGAAGTATCACCAACCACGAGTTTGAGTGTTCATTTTTACTTCAAATATACTTTATTCTTCATTTAACAGGTGCTAAGTACAGTCAGTGTGTGCCTTTGTGAAAAAAAACCCTACTGGGTTGTTACTTTTGTTTATATTCCTGAGATCACATTGATGCTTAATGATGGCATTTAATGATCTCTGTCTCAGATTCAAACTTGACTAACTACAACTTGATTGAACATGAAAACTAACTCCAAAAATTAGTACTTGCAGTTAGGGTCTGCGATGTCAAAGTCTACGGAGGGAACACTGAGGTGTACAAGTCCGGATTTTCTCGGACAGCCAGGCTGCGATCAAGGCTCTGGTTGCTTCCTCCATTAACTCAAAGTCAATGTGGGACTACTTCCAAACTCTCCGCTCCCTGTCGCAACACAACAGAGTCTCTCCAGAGTGGGTGGCAGGACACAGCGGAGTAATGGGAAATGAGAAAGCAGATGCGCTGACCAGAAGGGGCTCACCCCGTTCATTGGCCAGCCAGCCATCGGCATTCCCAAATCTTCCTTTAGGGCGACCATAAACCGGTGGATCACCAATGAAACCACCAGTAGATGGTCAAACCTTAGAGGGCATGCTCTAAGTAAGCGCATGGTGGCCAAACCTAACCCCTGCGCCACTGAAGAGCTGCTGCGGCTAAGCCTTGAGGAAGTCAGACTAGTGGTTGGCCTGGTAACAGGCTTTACTCCACTCCGATTCCGTCTTAACCGCATTGAGATAATCCAGAATAAAACCCTCTGCAAGTTGTGGAGAGGCTGAAGAGAAAGCCTCCCACATAATATTCTATCAAATCGCAGGTTTCACCTCCTCGGGTCACCTACACCCATGGAGGCTTTCCCCAGCACAAATCTAGTCAAACCACTACTGGCCCTTACCAAAGGGCTGGGACTAGGAACAGAATCCGCGGAGTAGCACAGTAAACTACTAGGCTTCAGCGCTTTGGGCTTCCATCACCCTGATCCGCGGATTCAGCTACAACGTAACTCCAAAAACGCTGCAAATTATTACACAATGGTTTATTATTTTTCTATAGATCACTCGTCTGCAAAGCCACCAACCATCCAACATGAAGAAAAACATCGATCGTACTTCGGTCGACTATAATTTGAACGGAGATTAGGCCTCTTTAGCGATTCACACTCGTGTTTCTGATTTATCGTACGTCCAAACCTTGTAGTTTGAACGGTTTGTCCTACAGAGCTCCTGGTGGTCTCAAAATTTTTTTAAAATTCTATAGAATCTTAAATTGAAGGAAAAACAATACCTTTACATAAAAATTTTTTGAGTTAGGGCGTTTTCAAAATTTCAAAATTCATTTTGGAACCCTTAGACGTAACCTACATCAACCAAAATCTTCGGGGCACAACTAGACCCCAAATGGAGCCTACATACTTAATTTCACCAAAATCGTTCAATGCTAAGTGGGGAAAGTCCCGCGGACGGCGTACGACGTACGCTGCGTGAACTTGTAAAATGAAATCAACAAACCAATATACTCGTACCTATCTCATCCTCATCCTTTATTCAAGTCCCTCAACCACGTCGTTATATCATTAAATCGAACCTAAGTTACAGGGAAAAGTATTCAAGAGATTTCGAGTTTTGAAGAAGACACAGGGAGTTTTAAGTTTTGATAGAACCAAAATTGGGAATTTGAAGATTTGTGAGAAAAAATTTAAAATAAAATGGAAGTCATATTTATTATGTACTACTTTAGGAGCATTGTAGGTATACTCTTTGAATTGTAAAATATTTTGAGAAGTTGGTATTATCTAGAGATGGATTGGCATGGGGTCCTCGTCCATACATGGAGATGTTTTGTTTTGAAACGAACTCACGTTTTCGATTGACTATTTCGATAGGAAATAACCACTTTTGAAAGATCTGGTTGAGACAACTTCCAGAAATCACGAACCTCAGCCCGAAACAAAAAAATAACGATTTTCGACCAGAAGTGGAGATGTGCAGTTTTGATAAGTCCCTCCTCAACTCTTTACAAAAAATTGTTGGTCGGATGGACATTATTTACCTACCACAATTACATTAAATGTGGGCGTTTGAAAGAAACCGTTTAAAAGTTGGTTAAATGTTGGTATTTAATGTTCTCTGTCTCCAGCATCCAGCATCAATGTAATATCAGAAATGTAAAGAACGTAACTACCCTATTTACCATTAATATCTGATCATTAGAGGACTTTTTCAAATTCAAACTTGATGAAGTAGAACTTGATTGCACATGAAAACTGACTGCAGGATAGAATGGTCATTATAATTTCCTCACTCAAAACCTTCATTACAAAATGATGGTCCATATGAAAGAGTCCTTAAGTGACCCTAAAATTGAGAAACTTTCCTGTTTTGGTTTTTTTTTAAGTCGGTCAAAATTGATAACAATTCAAAAAATGGTCATAAATTCGGTTGAACCACTCGTGGATAGTAGATTTTAATCCATTACTTGAATCCCCGAAGGGCTGCCGTAATCTCTGAGGCCCCAACACGTGTTGGGTTATGACACGCGTTCACTCGTGATCAAACCCAGTCAACAAATCCGTGAGATGGACTCACCAGCTGTGCTCGGAGCTGATTGCCGATACCCGATACTAATGCACTCTTGATTGGATGAGGGCCCCTGTCCGTCCTCCCCTCTTATAAAAATATCATATTGTTTCCCAGAGAGCGTAATAGAGATATAAGCGCATATGACAGGTCGCCCGTATGCCGCATGCGGCTAATGCATGATTTACTACGGTCATTAAGACGGAGAGCCGGATGTGATGTCACCGCTCTTGACTGAGGTCAGTAATCGAAGCGGAACCCTCCAGAATGGGATAACGTGAACTCTTCATGGAACTCCGTTTTAATGTTGGGTACTTTAAAATCCTCCAGAGTTTACGATTATTCTTATCACTCCTCCATAATCTCTCAACTGTCAATTTGGCGACAAGTTGACGCAGCACTTTAAGTACCACACTGTGTTACCAACAACCACAATCTGCACTACTGAGTATTAACTCGTTTCCGGCCACTGATGAATTTTTGCATCGTCATAATAATGATTTTTTTGAATATTTAATTCGTGGAAAATCTTTGTAGAACAATTTTTTCTCGTTCGTGGTGTTCCTGAACTTAAAACAACGTTTCTTTGACATTGGGGAGCTCAATAACATTTTTTTTGTTTTGGGAAATTTTGTTGAAAAAGAGGCCTTTTGGCCGAAAGCGTGATTATGGTGGCTCAAATTCGATCCTAGGCGAGTGAGCGTCCTGGGCCATGAGTCGAAACAGATTCTGGTCCGTAGATAAATTTTTACATTTTACCTAGTTTTTTTTTTAGATTTTTAACAATGAAATGGATAATTCATACCGATTTAGAAAACTGAGACCTCTCAAATCATATAAAATGTTAAATTTATAAAGCAGCACATGGAGCATAGAATATAATAATGGAATATAATAATATAATATGGAGCATTTTTGCTCTCGATTGGTGAGCAAATGATGCCTTATTTCGGCCGGAATTCTGTAAAATAGTTCAACCTCCTCCTCCCATTACTCTGCTATTTCTACCCTCGGCTTGAAATGGGTTAATAGAATATTTCTCTACTGGTGTGTCCATGATGACACGTCAATTTATTCTAGTTTGTATTAGCAACAAATTTTCAGTTGCGAATGAAATGTTGAGTTGTGAATACACTGCATTGAATTCAGCATTGCAATTTCTTGCTAATTGTTGTACAGTATACTGTTGACATTTTCATGTCTTTGCTTTGGCACATAAACTGAAAAATCGTCACGAAAACTTGCTCACACGAAAATAAACACTGTGTTGCATAGAGAACAATCAACTGTTTTCTTATTTTGATGCTAGGGTACATGAACCCAAGAACCTCCCCCCCCCCCCCGTGAACCTTACTTCACTACCTTGTTGTGTAGTGGTTGACATGAAAATGTCCCAATGTGTTGCAGACTCGTATGCAAGCATTTATAATCTAACCATTTGGTAGCACCATGAACTTGATCAATGCAGTGGGAACTTCACATCCGTGAACGAAAATACTGATAGGTAATACGTTCTTTGAAAACAAGATCAATATGGTTAAACAGACCTTCCCAACTTCTTTAAAATTTTGTTATTGAAAACGATTTATCACAATCAAGAGGACATTAATATTTAATTGTCAAAAGTAATTAGCGCCCACGACCAAATAAGGTTGAATGCGCCTGATTAAATAAAGAAAGCTTATTTATTGATTTGTGCCCCTGTATAGTTCCTGTTGACGGAATGAACAATTCTGAATAACGCTTGAATAAACCTTTTATTCCATTAGGAATGTTAGACTACTGATTATTGTCTTCAGCTTGGCTTGGGTCTTGTTGTTGAACAGCACATACTTCCGCTCCCGGTGGAAGGGGAAACGCTGCAAATTATTACACAATGGTTTACTATTTTTCTATATAGATCACTCGTCTAAAAAATCACCAACCATCCAATATGAAGAGAAGAAGAAAAAAAAAGAAAAAAAAAATCAAAATCACCAACCATCGATCGCATTTCGGTCAGCTCTAATTTTAACGGAGATTAGGCCTCTTTTGCGATTCACGGTTAGTCCTACAGAGCTCCGCGTGGTCTTAAAAAATTCTAAAAATTCTATAGAATCTTAAATTGAAGGAAAAACAATACCTTTATATCAAAATTTTTTGAGTTAGGGCGTTTTCAAAATTTCAAAATTGATTTTGGAACCCTTAGAAGTGACCTACATCAACCAAAAGCTTCGGGGCACAACTAGACCCCAAATGAAGCCTACATACCAAATTTCATCAAAATCGGTCAATGCTAAGTGGCAAAAGTGCCGCGTACGGCGTACGGCGGACGGACGGCCAAATTTTTATTCGATTTTTGGATTCTACGTACCTTGAAACGAAAACCATCCAATTTTGAGGGGGTGTTAAAATTTTTTTTTTCTTGGTCGATTCCAAAGGTTTATTATTGAAAATAATAAACCAAAAGTGGAATGTCGTGTCTTCTTACGACTATAAGTGAAAGTTCCATAGTTCTTCCGAACGCCTTCACCTCAACCTGAGTTCTACCGAGCGTCTCCACCTCCAAACCTGTATATGCTATCAAATTTGAATAAGCTTCTAGAGGAGGCTGACCAACTAGTTCCCATTTTTGCTTAGCATTTTCAAGGGTTTCTTATTAATTTCTATGTTTAACATCACTTTCGTTCCCTTCTTCGAAATTTGCCGTACCCCAAATTCTGAATTAGCATCACTAATGGAAGAGGGGTTGATACTATCATAACCTCGATCCTGTATAGCATTGGTGTGATTCGTGTTAACTTGCTCTGATTTTATTATAGCTCGTTTATGGGTGAAACATACTTTGGATAAATGACCAGACCTCTCTAGTAGGGTGGAGGAGAACATTCTCGAGCAAAAACTGTACCGTGACAAAGGGAGAGGAGAGGTTACGGTGAAGGAATTTGAGGGAAATTTCCAAAGAAGGTATCGTGAAGATGAAAACAGGACCACTCTCATATGTGGTGATCGTCGAAGGAGTAGAAAGAAGGGTGCATGCGGACCAAATGAGAATGAGTTGAGGAAACCAAAGTTGGTGGGGAGATGTTGTACAGTATACCATTATTGATTGCTAATTACGTGGTGTACTGTTGTTAGTGATGAAAATTCCCGAAATATATTCATTCGTATTCTTGAGTTCAATCGGTTACCTTAATATAAGGTAAGGACTATATTGAAGTTGCTACACTAATCTAGTGTAATATCGCACAAATACTTGTAATATATAATAATGGCTCAAGGAGGAGGAGATCAACCTCATCAAGATTTTCAAGCGTGCATGAGACAGTTCATCGAACTACGAATCGAACTACTCCAATACGGTACCTAGTACTCTCTCGACGGCCTGAAGATGATGTCCTTACATCGAAAGCTCTCGCCTCCTATACTCGACTTACTGGTTAGGATGGATTCTCCAATACGGTACATAGATAATAATTGTATTCAGGATAGAAGATTATGTTTCGTTTTTGTTTATCGTAGTATTTTATGATTTTTCCTCAAAAAGGTAGAGTTATGTATCTGATATTCGTTTTTTTTCTCTTGCTGATGTTTAATTTTTGTAATTGATGACTGACTCACCTCTCGTTAATAGTAAGAATGATTGTTAACGACCAATATTTGCGAGTTTAAATAAATAGATAATCAATCTATTTGAAGACAGTTTTGCTCAGGGGCTCGGACGTTAATGGAGTTCTACAAGGTTCGATTTAGAGCCCACTTCTCTTTGTTATTTTCTGCAATGATTTGGATTTTTTCGTTGGCAAAAGCTCGCTGATTTTCGCCGATGATTCCTCATGTTTTATAGCATTACATAACGTATTATACTGATACATTCTATTAAATATTAACCATAATCATAAGATTATTCAAAATGAACTGAATTGCAATTCACCAGATATTTCTTAAGAATATAAATTTTTAAATGAAATCTTTATATTGAAGGTTATATCATAAAACCCCAATATATAACATAAAACATAAAAACGAAACATAAAAACATAAAACCCCAATATATAACATAAAACATAAACACATAAAACATAAAACCCCAACCGTATGCATGTACGTATGCACGTCGCCGATGGGGTCGTGGGAGCGGGGAGAGTCGGAGGAATCGTTTTTGCCTCCTTTTAGTAGGCTTTTCAGCTAGTAATTAATAATTGAAGAGATGTCTAAGTTTAGTATCATGAGTACATGAACAGTTGTGGAGTTCGTGAGTTTCAATATGATCTTCAAAAACACTTTGGGAATGAGGTATCAACTTGAAAGGCAGGTTTATGAAATAACATGTAGGTGTGTATGTTTGGTATGCATTGATGTGAGCACAAATGAATTTTTCTTAGCTATTTATCAAACGTGAAGCAAGTGATGATTGAGTGGATGAAACCTAAACAGCTCAGGAGGTGAATTTATACCAATCTACTAGAAATGATTGTCATGATTGTTATTGTATTATCAATTCATCGAACAATTTCCACCGAGAGAACCAATTATTGCCGAAATTCGAGAGGAGAATTTGAATCGCAATCAAACGATGTTATTATAACATCACGGTGTCGTTTCGAGAAGGTTCCACTCCAGATTCCAGATGAGACTAATCCGTCTAGATTGGGCATCTCTGCTATCTGGGGGGGGGGGGGGGCTACTGCGACCTCTAATCGACTCTCCCCTTTCAAAATAGGCTTTTGCTTGCGAGATAGTCGGTATCAGGGACTTGGGCGGGGAAGGTTACCCCCGGGGTTACACTTCTCCCCCAGGGCTCCCAATGTGATTGCAACCCGAGAGCGGAGCGACAGAGTTGGATTACACATGTCCTAACCAATTATTAGCATTTCGAGGGGGGTTCCCCGTCTCAAACTTGCGCGCTGCCTTCCACCTCCCTCTTCCCTAATGACACCTTCTACTGTGATAATAGTGCGCGGGGTCGTCGGGAACTGTGATAACATTCCCTCCTCCCTCTTCCACTTTGGGGGTGTCAAGTTCTGAATCAATCCAACTCGATTGCTCCGCCCCCTTTCTCCCGTGCTCCCCTCCAAATGGTTAAATTGGTTCAACGAGGACGATCCTGGGACTCAGTTGATGTCGGGGGGGGGGGGGGGGGTGTCCCTCCTCGTCCTCACGAATACACCTCAGCTCCACATTGCTGGGTTACAAGTATTAGCAAATTTTCAAGGAAAATTAATCTATTGCTATGGACTCACAATTTTTAGCAAGGAATTTTTGATTTTGGTTTATTATTTTCAATAATGAACCTTTGGTATCGACCAAAACCGGTTTTTTAACCCCCCCCCTCCCCCTCAAAATTTGTTGGTTTACGTTTCAAGGTACGTAGAATCCAAAAATCGAATAAAACGCTTCGTCAGGTGAGAATATTCGTCAGGCAAACAGCTTAGAGGGAAAAACGCTGCAAATTATTACACAAAGGTTCATTATTTTTCTGATAGACCAAGCGCCAGCAAAGAACACAGCTTTGCCATTGTCACTAACTACGATGTTTTAGCTTCAAAATCGAGTTTATTTAGATGAAATAAACGCCTCTTACTCCGTTCGAAGAAATAAAGAATTCCATCATTACCAAATTTGATTACTGGTTGCTAAGGAAGCGTAAACCATTGCTCATTTTCCAATTTTCTCTGCTTTCAAGGCCACGAAACAGCTCCTCGATTGTTTGCCTTGGCTGATGCTGAGGTAGTGGGGGTATAGCAATACTAGACCCCGCACTGACCCCCCGCCTACCTGCTAATCGTCGCCTGTCATCCAAAACAGTCCTGCAAAATTAATTTTTTTGAGCTGTTTGCCTAGCATCGCCGGACCCCACGCTAGTTCGCATATAGAGATGGGAGGTATTTAACATAACAGTTGAAAATAACCTATTACCGGGTTTCATTAATTTCGCTTAGAACCTATTACCATAATAACCCTGTTATTAATTTACGTTTCAGGGAAGGCTCTCCAAAGTGTGTGGAGCCAGAACAATAGCTTGGGTTTTTTATTATCGAAAAAGAGATATACTAACACGTAAATATGTCAGGAATAACTTGATAGAAACCCCAACCCCAGGAAACCAAAACTGGAGATCAACGGAATGATACTTTGGAATGGAGTAACAATGTAACATGATAAACAAATGAATGTAGGTCGGGAACGAAAAGAAACGATAACTTGGAATGGTATGTCTCCGGTACTCTGTGTGTCGGAATGAGCTTGTGAGAAGGTCCCTGGGATAACCTAATAATAAATAACAGGTTATTGGAACCTATTGCCCACCCAGAGCAGTAACGGTGGAACCTAATACGCAAATGTAACCGTTTCGCCCAATATCTATTCACGTATCATCCGCAATCGATCGTTCTCTGGTGTGTGCGGACTAGTATCCTAGGCAAAATACGTATTTATTCCATCCTCCTATTTCATCTAACTTCCTTGGTTATGAAATAGTCCCTAAATTTTATTGAATTTTTTCAAAATCGGCTAAATATTAAGTACTTGCAAGAAACGGAATTGTAGGATAAACTCGACAAAAACTAATTCATTCGTTTTGCATATTTTTTTAGTAAGGCAAAAAGTGTTTGCTATGTTTGCCTGGAGGAAACGCCACTGTATGGGACCACCGAGGACACTATTACTGACAATTTCCTCGAAATCAGAATGTAATTGAGCACAATTTTGCTTGAAACTAGGATTGATTAGCGACTTGGTTGATTATAGAAAAGACACTGTGAAGAGGCAGGTGCAAGCGAACTGTGGATGTTACAAGGACCTGTGTTTGTAGTGGTGAGTAGCTGGCGGGGTAATGAAGGATGTCAGGCATCCTGGTGTCAACTGTCTAGGCGCCTTCTCAGCTCTGATTTAACCTATTATCTCAACTACTCCGCTTCCGTGGCTCGAGAATAGGAAACGGACTGACTCAGACGTGAATCTGAAGAACAGCCACTGCCTCACAACGACGTTTACTGTAGGTACTTTTACCAACCAATACGAGAATGATTACAAAAATATATGTATATCGTAAATAGAACTCGGACAATGGATTTTAAGGTCAACTCGGATGAATCACACGTACCTCTGATAGACAGAACGATTGCTATAATTAACAGAAGCAAATTAGAACCACAAATTTCTCTTTCCATCTTGTGGTGTGTCAGAAAACCTTAATAAAATGTTACTTTTAATCTAAACTAGACCTCATTCTGAGAATTTTGACACCAACCGCGACCTTCTAGCGTGAGAAGACCTTTTGGTTTATTATTTTCAGTAATGAACCTTTGGAATCGACCAACAAAAAAAAATTTTCAACACCCCACAAAATTTGATGGTTTACGTTTCAAGGTACGTAGAATCCAAAAATCGAATAAAACGCTGCAAATTACACAATGGTTTATTATTTTTTATTTTCCTATATAGATCACTGGTCTGCAAAGCCACTAACCATCCAACATAAAGAAAAACATCGATCGCATTTTGGTCAGCTTTAATTTGAACGGAGATTAGGCCTCTTTTGCGGTTTCGACTCGTGTTTCTGATTTTTGTACGTCCAAACTTTAAATTCTCGTAGTGAGCGAACGGTTTATCCTACAGAGCTCCAGGTGGTCTCAAAAAATTCTATAAAATCTTAAATTGAAGGAAAAACAATACCTTTATATCTAAATTTTTTGAGTTTTCAGAATTTCAAAATTGATTTTTGAACCCTTAGAAGTGACCTACATCAACCACACAACTAGACCCCAAATGGAGACTACATACCAAATTTCATCAAAATCGGTCAATGCTAAGTGGCAGAAGTGCCGCGTACGGCGGACGGACGGCCAAATTTTTATTCGATTTTTGGATTCTACGTACCTTGAAACGTAAACCATCAAATTTTGAGGGGGTGTTAAAAAATTTTCTTCCTTGGTCGATTCCAAAGGTTCATTATTGAAAATAATAAACCAAAATTTGGCCGTCCGTCCGCCGTACGCGGTTTTTTCCCCACTTTGCATGGACTAGTTGTGCCCCGAAGATTTTGGTTGATGTCGGTTACTTTTAAGGGTTCAAAAATGAATTTTGAAATTTTGAAAACGCCCTAACTCAAAAAACTTTGATATAAAGGTATTGGTTTTTCTTCAATTTATGATTCTATAGAATTTTTAGAATTTTTTGAGACCACGCGGAGCTCTGTAGGACAAACCGTTCGCTCACTACGAGAATTTAAATTTTGGACATACGTTAAATCAGAAACACGAGTGTGAATCGCAAAAGAGGCCTAATCTCCGTTCAAATTAAAGCTGACCGAAATGCAATCGATGTTTTTCTTCATGTTGGATGGTTGGTGGCTTTGCAGACGAGTGATCTATATAGGAAAATAAAAAATAATAAACCATTGTGTAATAATTTGCAGCGTTTTTCTATGATTTTTCAAAGTTCCGAATGTTTATGACGTTACGCGTCGTTCCTGCCTGCCCCAGACCACTGTGACGTTATTAACATTCGAAACTTTGAAAAATCATAGATAAAGGTCTTCTCACGCTAGAAGGTCGCGGTTGGTGTCAAAATTCTCAGAATGAGGTCTAGTTTAGATTAAGAATAACAATAAACAGTTTTTCCGACCCATGCGCACCCCACTGGTGTCCTTGATCAGAAGTTCAATAGACCGGCAATTTTGATACAACTATCGTGAAGATCTTGTAATGTGTTAAACGATTCCGGGCTGAGTTCCAACGTGGGAGAAAAAAAAAGAATCGTGAAGATCTGTTCCAAAGAATAGTAAAAACCTATTCCGATTCATGGAACCTGAATGGTCGAACTTCCAAAAATCTATTGAAATATTTTACAAACTAACTTAGTTACAACGTTTATTCAATGAAAGTCGCTGAGAACTCTTGCGCATCTCACCCGCCTGTTACAAACAGAAATTGGATTATTTAAAATAATCTAGATGATGAGATCGAATTAATCAGGTTGTGTACTGTATAATTTGTGTTCACCCTTAGCAACCACGTTTCGTAGCAAACCACCACGATTTCACCTTAGGCGAATGAAGAGAGTGGTTAATAATGCAATAAGCCAGCGTGAGATGATCTCTCGGGGTGGTCAAAGTAAATATCCGTGGAATATTCGCTGTTTTAACCCTTTAGACCCCGCAGCTAATTATTATGAAGCCCGAAAGGCCCTGTGTTGAGGTTTGTCCACACTTAACGCCCCTTTCATTCCCCGAATTTAGCATCGTTTGTGCTCCGCATACATTAGGGTATGATTTCAAGTCTCACACGGGGGAGGCCTGCGTTGCCTATTGTACTGCTTTTAACCCCCTCAGGACATAAGCTCGGAAAGGAATATTAAGTCCCTATGATTAGGTAGGAACAAACGCCCCGGACCCCTTTTTCACTGGAAAATCCAAGTAATAAGTT
This sequence comes from Apolygus lucorum, assembly GCA_009739505.2. Classification (NCBI taxonomy): domain Eukaryota; kingdom Metazoa; phylum Arthropoda; class Insecta; order Hemiptera; family Miridae; genus Apolygus; species Apolygus lucorum. The sequence goes on from CM019176.2 coordinate 15,064,796, forward strand.
AATGACCCCCTCCAGCCGACCTGCAGGCCCTTTAGCCGCGCCTAAGTGTGAATAAGGGATGCTCCTAAGCGTATGGGAATGTAATCCTATTATGCTTCTGGTCGGAGGACGCGTGTTGCTTCCGTTCCACCCTTTAATAATTCATTTACCTCTAGACTCTTTTTACTTCCCTTCCTCCTTCGTCAGAGTAACCAAGGGTTTTTGCTGTAATCTTTCAGTAGAGTGAGTTTTTTTGTGCGCTTTGTGCGAGGGTGAATGGTCCCCCTCGTGTATCCATTTCCCCGCCACAGTTCTCTTGAATGGTGGTTTATTGATGGTGGGGCGCACACACCTGCTCTTTCTGACATCGAGATTTGTAGTTACAAGATCGAAGGGAATCGAACAGTAAAACATATTGTTTAGTAATGCATGAGTTCCAGGAGACGTCCCATTGGATAAAAAGTGAATCGTTCGATTTCAAATAGTAAAATACGCATTTAGCTCAGAGTTCTAATGGTTCTTTTGATTTCAGTCCGATAAAACTTAAAACAAGCAATTTTGTTCTTCTTCTCTGCTTGTACTAGCTTACAGACCATCTCAAAAGAACAGTTCAAAAACTTTGGAATTAGCAGTAACATTTTAGCCAGATAATAAAAGCCACATAATGATGCACGCTTATTGCCTGGACAGTCGCAGATTGAGCGGGTATCGTCCTCCAAGTACCTCGGCAGCTTGCTGAGGATCTTGACCCTGAGCTTGAGTTCAAATGCCGAATAGAAGCTGCCAAATCAAGCTTCAGGAAGATGAGTGCGCTCCTATGTATTTCCTGTCTGGTCCGTGGTTCTTTATGGAGTCGAGACCAGGACGTTTAAAATGAATAATCTAAGCCGCCTTGAGACTGATGTGGATCCATCGTCGAATACTTGGGATTCCTTGGACTGCTAGGATGACGAATGAATAGATACGAATGAAGAGGTATTGCAGCCTGCTGGGATCGAGCGCCAACTTCTGACTGCCGCCAAATGCCGAAAGATATCGTATCTTGGCCACGTGCTTCGAGGAGAGAAGTATCGGCTTCACCTGCTGATAATGATGGGGAAAATCAAGGGAAGGCGAAAGAACATCCGGGGGTGGACTGGCATTTAGCGAACAGGGGACCTTTTCCGAGAGAGATGCTCTCTCTATAGTGATTGCTAACGTTCGGGGAACTGAAGCAGTAACATTTTTGAGTAGTTTGAATCTTAATCTTACAGAGATAGAAAAGAACCATCTTAGGAAAGGTCTTCGGTGCTGTTCGAGAGCCCGATCTTGAGAAAACCTATGAATCATGATAATATCAATAGCATAATATTATTATGCAATTCTACAGGGAAACAAACGTGGTTCTGGTAGTAAAACGCTGCAAATTATTACACAATGGTTTATTATTTTTCTATATTGATCGCTCGTCTGCAAAGCCACCAACCATCCAACATGGAGCAAAACATCGATCGCATTTCGGTCAGCTAAAATTTGAACGGAGATTAGGCCTCTTTTGCGATTCACACTCGTGTTTCTGATTTATCGTACGTAAAACCCTTAAATTATCGTAGGGAGCGAACGGTTTGTCGTACAGAGCTCCGCGTGGTCTCAAAAAATTCTAAAAATTCTATACAATCTTAAATTGAAGGAAAAACCATACCTTTATATCAAACTGTTTTGAGTTAGGGCGTTTTCAAAATTTCAAAATTTGTTTTTGAACCCTTAGAAGTGACCTACATCAACCAAAATCTTCGGGGCACAACTAGACCCCAATCATCAAAATCGGTCGATGCTAAGTGGGCAAAAGCGCCGCGTACGGCGGACGGACGGCCAAATTTTTATTCGATTTTTGGATTCTACGTACCTTGAAACGTAAACCATCAAATTTGGAGGGGATGTTAAAAAAATTTTTTTCTTGGTCGATTCCAAAGGTTCATTATTGAAAATAATAAACCAAAATGAGATGTCTTTGTAGAACAGGACATGTCACTCGGATGAAACAGACAATAATAAGGTGCTGAACGAGGTAAATCTGGACTAGAAGATCGAAAAGGCAGATTGCGCTAGCTTGATGGAGTGACTCAGTATTCTCGCACTACCTCTAGGTTCATGGGTGACCCCGGCGTAGAGACCAGAATATGCAATTCTACATGGAAAGAGACGTGGTTCGTGAAATAAAATTTTGACTTCTCAGAAAGAACCAAAAGCTCGGATGGTGGAAAAAAGAAATTCTGTACTGGAAGAAGGGAAGCGATGAATCGTGATTAAACAATTATGCAATTCTACAGGTAAGGTGAGTTTGGCCAGCAGGACACGTCACCCGAATGGAGGGCGAATCTGGGCTAGAAGAACGAGAATACAAATTGCGCTAGCTTGATTGAGTGACTCAGAATGCAAGAACTATTTTGGCGATCCATGGAATACTCCTTGGCAAAACCAAGGCATCTGTGGGTTATAGAAGAACAGGAATTGCTTTGTAGATCAATTGACTGCCAGGCTGCATATTGTGTTCCACAGTGTTGTACCACGCTTATAGCTACTTTTGAAGGTCCATTTCAAGCTAGACCAGATAGCCACACACCCTTCAGAACCCACTTAGTAGCAACAATCTAGCGTTACCAAAAGCACTGAAAGGTCACTGGTGGAAAGGCGGCTTTGAATTCAAATCAGCATGACAAATTACTTCAAAATCCGAAAACTAGTTTTTTTTTGTAACAGAGTGATTTGGGGTTTTGGATCGTTCAAAAAGCAGTACAAACATCTACCTAGTTTGAGTTGAATGAGTCTGTTGAGAAATGATATCTACCTTCTACAGGTGAGACATACCGGCACGCTGAAAGAGGAAAGCTCTGATATCGGGTAAAACTGGATTAGAACTTTGATTGCTGACATAAAGCAATCGTTGATCAAAGTGCCGCCATAAAACCAACGTTCACACATACACACACACACACCTTCTCTATAAAAAAAAGTGAAGAGCTTTGAGATAAACTTGCGCAAGTACGACACATCGCGACGTCAATCGTATTTTGACACGAAAAAAACACGTTTTATCATTGAAACGAGCGCAGTCGGAACCGGCGACGCCTAATTGTTTTATAATTTTATTAGTAGACCGATAATGTTATCAGTGATAAACTCAGATTTGAGGTGCCGACCAGGGTCTATTGGTCTGTTAATGAGATACGACTGTTTGTCGAGGATTATCCTCTCGGATCAGCCCTGGATGTACGCGCCTTTGGCGGCTCCATTTCATCTTTCCTTGTATAAATCTTGCGCTTCGAGGGCTTCTACGTTATCTCAGAAGGCTTGACGGGTTCCCCGCACCTTTTTTTTTTACTCATGTTAACTTCTCACAACGAGTTTCGTCAGTGATGTTCCGGTATACTTTTTTTTCTTACCGGTGATACACGGTTTTTTTTTCTCTCTACTTCAATGGGCTTCATAGAGGAGTTTGTGTGAGTAAACAGCGTTTAAATCTCTTGAGTGTCATCCAACGCGCGGCTCTCGGTTCGTCAAAGGTGTTTTGTTAACACAACTTTCGGTACGTTATCAAGGCCGTCAAAACACTCGAAAGTTGTCGCGAAATTCGGAGAACGACGGTTTTCAGAACGACTTGAAGTCACTAAGCACCTCATTTATTTTCGTATAAATCAGCTATTCACTTATATCCAGGTATCGCAAATATGAGAAGACCAACCCATAAGAATGGAAGAGTCAGTCCGAGAAAAAATCGATTCTTCGAATTTTGAGATATTGTAATCAAAGGAGTAGTGTAATAAATTCAATCTGAAATTATCGGGTAGAAATGACTGATTAGAAGGTGGTCACTGCTACTGTAACCCCATGGCTGAACGTATACAGGTGCAGTTTCCTTACTGACTTTTAAATATTGACAAATTCATCATACTAGGCGATAAAGTGTTGATGTAGGAACTACTCATACTTTGTCCAGTTGATATTGCGAGTTCTGATGTTGTACAGTAACTCCATAGCAGAATGAATACTGGTGCAGTTTCCCATAAAACTGAATTTTATCTTCAATGAAATGTAGACTATACACAGGAAAAAAACAGGAAATTTATGTATAATGTAATGTTATACGTTATATATTAAATATAATGAGGTATTTTTTTCTCGACTGCTTGATTAAGAATAGGTATTGAGGTTCTCGTGATATATCTGATGTTATTTTCTTGTCATGACGTTCTTTTCATAATTTGACACAAAAGAATCGAAAGAGACGATTTAAACGCGAAAAAATATCCAATATTACGACCTTGAGCTTCCACAACAAGATTAAACGACACAAAGGAAGACGAAAAGAACGTCATAACAAGAAAACAACATCAGATAATTATATCAAGAACCTCAACACCTATTAAATATAATATGTTGCAGTCTGTATTACAGGGGACAGATGAAATAGACTGTTAAACAGCGTCTATGTTTAGTAGTGAAGAGAGCAATTGAACCATTCATCAGTTAGTAGAGACATCGTAGAGTTCAATCCATAAAATTCGTTGGAGGATTTGAACAAGAGAAGGGTTGTAGCCAAACTTCTTCACGCCTGCTTCGAACTGACAAGTCAGCTACAAGAGAACCCAGCTTTTTTTGTTGCAAAAATCACTTTGAGTCATGGAGCTAAAGATACGACTCAGGAGGGACATGAGACGAACATTTTTTGCTGCTTTGAAGTGGTGGAAAAAATTGTTACTAATACTACACACTAATACTAAACTATTGCAGAGCATTTTACTGAGTGAGTTTCAACACTGTTTTGAACAATAGTAGAAGTAAAGTAAACAACCATTTCAGGTTGAATTTTCGTCCAACTGCCATTTCTGGCGTCGCGGATGTCATCAGCTGTCTTCCAAAGCGAAGATCAGAATTTTTTCTGATGATTTCGCTCATGGCTTCCCTTTGCTTCACCGCCCTGGGTTGGAACGATTCGGGACTGAGTCCGGCTCGCACGAAAATACGCTCCCTAGGCTAGCCTCGAACTCACGGCCCCCCACGGCCGGTACTAAGAGACTCACGGCGCAACGTGCACTACCAAAGCTGACCCATTTTGAACAATAGTAGAAACGAGTATACGAGTGCATTGAAGTTAGTGATAATTACTTGGTAGGACATCAAAAATTGGTATAAAATTAAGCAGAATGAGGGAATGAAAACGAATTTTCCGTTACTTTGGGGTCGTTCAAGATAACGTCAGGTAGGTGACACAGAAGGCTGAAGCTCAACATCTGCATGGGGGAGACACCCAGCATCCTCATCTCCCCGACGTTGCTCCAGCAATATTAATCATCGAGTTTCTCATGGAAGTTCCTCCCTCGGGACCCGGACGACCCTCCACATCGCTCTTCCCGTCGACCCGAGAAATCCCATCGCCAATTATGACCCTCGAGGAGCGTGAGAAAAAAACAATCAACTCAATTGGGCGGCGGTGCTGGGAAGGGCGGAGGGAACTTTTTAAGCGATCCAGCTCTTTCTATACCCTTGCGACTCCGCCGTCGATAAAAACTCATAAGCGTCTCCGCCCTCTTTCCCACAGGGAATTGTTTCGTTATTATGAGAAATTCAAAGCGCTGGATTTGGCAGCAGATTTCCATTACTTTAATAGAACAAGTGGAGCCAGTAATTCAAAGAGAGGCGCGGAGTAGATGAATAATCCGGGAAATTAACGCTGAAAATTATTTTCTATTTTTCTGAATGGATCCAATTGTCAAATTAACTATTAGAGAGTTACAGCGACATCCGGAACCGTCATTCCGTATGTAGCTGCTAGGGCGACCATCGAATAGATGCTAACTTTCACAAAAACTGGGTTTTTGTGTGTTTCGCCTTGAATACTGATATGAAATTTTTACTGACGTGTAAACCGCTTTGGTGCCAGACTGGCACCATTGGTGGAGGAGAGGAGTTGGACTCGAATTCGCATGTTGGGTATCGTAGATAATGTATTGTAAAATACTGTCAAAATTCGGGGGTCTCATAGACATTTTATGGTGGATAAGGGCGAGGGGAGAATCCACAATTTCTTACTCAAAATACTAACTAAATTACATTGAGTGAAACAGTTTTGTGCAGGAGGAAGGCGAATAAAATGCGTGTTTTATCGCATACCAACTGGTTTAAATTGACCTAATGCTTATCCAATGGGACGTCCCCTGAAATGCATGAATTACTAAACGATGTATAGACACTCTCTTCTTTATCTTGCCTGTCAATGTGTCGATCCAAATCAAAAAAAAATTGTCGTTCCTTACTCCGTTACTTAAACTTGTTAGTGACTCGTCCTGCTTTCTATCCATAGATTTTTACTTACCTCCTATTTTATTATAATGTTGTGATTATTAATCTGCCTGAGATCCGAGTTATGTTCAAGGAGGATATTGCTGATTGTTATTCATTTCATAGTAGGTATATTTATTTATTAAACAAAACCAAATTCACAAAACTTTTTACCAATCAGCTTTTATTAAATTAAACAAAATATCACCCTTAGAGCGAAAAACAATAGATCATGGACATGTCCATTATTCTGGTGTAATTTGAAAATTAAAATGATGAAATAAAATACACACAAGGTATTTTGTGAATAATATGTTCCATGAATAATATTTACTTTTTCTATGAATAAACAGAATTTTTTTTTCTAAAAAAACTCTCCGATCGCACATAATATATTGCAGTATTCTAGAGAACCTTTGCTTCACAGCTACCGATATGTTGCTATGATTTTGTTTAATGGTATCGCGTTGCATATTTTGTGGCAAAAAAAAAAGAGTCGCAAAAAATTCCTTGGTCCCCCAGCCAAAAAACATGTGTATGTCAAAAATCACTCGCGACGAGATTGTGGAAACCCCTGTGTATAAAAATGGAGTTAAGAAGAACGTTGTCTATTTCCACGAAAAGAATGAGTGACAAAGTTAAATCGATTTCGACAGTTGAGTCATCATCAGAAACAAGTAAGAACTGAAGGAATAACACAGAGATCAAAGCTTATGTAGTCACAAGTGAAAGGGAGTTTGAATCACATACTGTCAGTCCGTCGTTCTATTTATATAGTCTGGGTGAAGGGGAGGTGAAAAAAAAACAAAAAAAAAAAAAAAACAAGTGTGTGTGGCACATAGCTTCCTCGTATCCATAATCCGATTGTTTGGATTTTCCGATGCATAGTAGTTAATCTCAAAACACCAATCTGTAAGTACCTTGCACTACCCTCATAGGGGACCATCTACACATCAACCGGCACAATCTCTGCATGTTAAGAAATATAGAAGTTACCGCTGACAAGGATTTAACGGTTGCACTTGAGGACAAAATACTTTCAACTTGGGGGGCCATGATTTTCATAGGAGACCATCTCCACCATGATTTTCATAGGAGACCATCGAAGACGGATGGGCAATGTGGAATTTATGGCTGTGGCTAGGATTCCACGTTTGCTCATGCGCAGCGGCTACTATCAGTCCGATGGTAATGATTTTAGTAGGGGACCATCTACACACAATCCCTGAAAATTTCCGGGAAATCGGATGAGAAATGTAGAAGTTATGGCTGTGGAAAGGATTTCACGACAGACAGACACGGAACCAAAATTGTTCGGGAAGGCCTGAAACGTTAAACGCGAGTGGAAATTTTGATTTTGGAAAACTTTTTTTTCAACCTTAAAAAGTGAAAACAAAGCTTCCGCTACCTTGGTGGACTCGGATGCAAAATTAAATTATAAGTTGGAAACAGGCTCAGTTTTATCTTTCCCTTTCTATCTTTCCCTTTTCATCTTTCCCTTTCACCACGTGGTCTCGTTACGCGTGGTCCCTTTCCTTTCTGATCCTTTCACCTCCCCTTCACCCAGACTATATAAATATAACGATGGATTGACGAGCTTTGGAACTCTCTCGACGGCCTGAAGATGATGATCCTTACATCGAAAGGCTCGCCTCCTGTATTCGAGTTAGTGGTTACGACGGATTCTTCAATACGGTACGTACTATAGATAATAATTGAATCACATAGGTGAAAAAGTAAAAGGCATACCCAATCAGATTGAATCCAATTGAACATGCGTTTGAGGACGAAAACCTTAAATTCAGAACAGTCGAATCCGCCATTGTTGTTGATATTGTTACGGCGGGATATTTTTGTTCGTAATTTACTTTGCAGCTATCGTTCGACGTTTCTCTTTTGTATTGGAACAACTGGAAGAAATACAGGCAGGAAAGGCAGGCCTAGGTGTATAAAGAACTGGTCCATTTTCCCCCTTCTTATGGGGGAAAGATTGAACTCGTTCCGCTGAAAGGGGTCGAAGATCACTTGACGTGAAAGATATGTGTCTAAATAAGACAAGCTTCACCCTCCATACGCACCCCAGCCTTCAATTCCAACCCTCATTCTCCTCACCTTGTTCATCCTATACGTTTCACTCCCACCCGAATTGGTATAGATATATTTCCCCTTCTGGGAGAAAAAGGCCCCCCTCTTTCGAAACGGCTCAAAGCGCATTATGGTGGATGGGAGAGAATACACTGTGTCGTTGCAATGTGGGCTCCAATTGACAATTTGGCACTTCAGTGCATATGAAGGGAACCTTTTCATACGGAAACGGTAAACATGGTAAAAACACTGAAAATTATTACACAATGGTATATAGCTTCCGAGTCTACCAAGGTAGCGGAAGCTTTGTTTTCACTTTTCAAGGTTGAAAAAAGATGTTCTCCAAAATCAGAATTTCCACTCTCGTTTTACGTTTCAGACCTTTCTGAATAATTTATGTTCCGTGGCTGTCTGTCTGTATGTCTGTGTGTCTGTCATGAAATCCTTACCACAGCCATAACTTCTACATTTCTCACCCGATTTCGATGAAATTTTATGGAATTATGCAATTTTGGTTGGTGATGGTCCTCTATGAAAATCATGGCCCCCAAATTTAAAATATTTTGTGCGCATGCGCAAACATGAAATCCTTGTAACAACCATAACTTTTACATTTTCCTACAATATTCTGAGGTTCGTTATCTACAAATCGGTTCATGGATACGAGGAAGCTATATGCCACACCCACTTGGCAGACGTTTATTTTACTTTACAGAACTCGATTTCTCCGTTAATAAGCAATAACATCGCTATCCGAGAGTTGAATGTTCAAAACGAAACATGCTGAAATAATTATTCCGAGTTATTCATTACGAGTGATGTCACAAGTTAATTCATATTTGAAACAATTGCATTCCGAACAATTCTAAGATGCCAACTTACGTAGTACTTGAGGGAAGATGTCTAAATAATATTGAATTAAAATCTTAATTGAAATCTTCACGTATGAGTGGTATCGCACCTATTCTAAATACTGAACATAACCTTTTTTTTTGTTAAGGAACCTTTTGGAAATTGGGTCATTCTAAAATATTCTCTCGCATTTTTAGTTTCAAATTTATAGCAATTTTGGTTTTCTGTGTGCTTGTTCGTCTGTGGGCGATATATTGTCCTGCGCAAAACTTTTGATATCACGATGAGCCAGTTTTGATTTTGAATTTTTTATTTATAATCTAGGGATGAGCTCTAGGGAATTCCTCTCTCAGGCACAGAATCAGCCCTGTTAGTTAGAAGTTGAGCGTTCTGGTCTAGCAGGGCCAGTTATTATTATTGGAAATAAGTAATTTTACATTGCAGACCTGAACAAATGTTGAGGAATTTTCAAAATCGTTTTTATTCAAGAAAACAACAAATTATGTTAAATAAGAATATATATTCAACAAGTACCATTAACCATGCATTATAATGCATATAATTTGTATACAAATTCAAGGGGATACGGTTTGTACAATGATTTTCAACATTATTTCAAGTCTCATAATACGAGATAATAATATTACGAGATAATAACATAATATATTATATTATATTATCATAATATATCATTGTGAGACTACCTATTGGGTCATTGGAGGAATGATGGATGTAATATATTCTTTATGGGCGAATCATCAGGGGCTAATTAATAGAGATCGACAGGCCAAATGCAGTCTACAGAGATAAGTTACAAGTCCTTTAAGGGGGTTTCAGTCGGTCTTCGTTCATTCCTTGTTCCGGGTCAGTATTTAGTCAAATCGAAGGGGCAAAAAGTAAAAAAATTGTACTTAAATTGTAAATTATAAAGGATTTTTAGAAATTCATTAGTGCACGGACCTAGGAAATTGAAAAACTGAAATATTGCCGCTGGAATCATCAAAATCTAACAATAATTGCCAGAGAAAAATGGGGAAAACCGTTAATTCATTTATCTTTTTCCGATAAAATGTAGCTAAATTTGAAATTTTCAAGGCTTTTAGAAATTCATTAGTGCACGGGGCTTGGGAATTGAAAAACTGAAAAATAGCCGCTGGAATCATCAATATCGAACAATAATTGCCAGATAAAATTTATCCCATATTTAATATGGGAATAAGCGTTCATTAAGTAGTTTCTCCCAATTTTTCTCTGGCAATTATTGTTCGATTTTAATGGTTCTGGCGGCAATATTTCAGTTTTTCAATTCCCTAGGGCCGTGCACTAATAAATTTATAAAATCCTTTAAAATTTCCAATTTAAGTACAATTTTTTAACTTTTGCCCTTTTGATTTGGCGAAATAGTTAAAACGAACGGTGACCGACTGAAACCCCCTTAATTCACATCGCAGGTCGCATGTAAACCCTTCCGCTCCTTATCGCCGGATCACTTGGAGGACAGTCCGATCCAGGCTTGGAGTCATAGGCCTCGTTTGGATTTGTCCGAATTCCCAAAACGATCTGAGGAAATTCGTTCATCAACAAATTCTGCTAGACTGGTACTTATTGTGCCCTCCCCCATAACCAGGGGAGTCGAAATAAAGAATGCGCGAAAAATCAAATATTGTGGAGATAATACATGAATAGTGAAAACGTTCATGTCGATGAAAGGAACCACCTTGTGATTGCTTTCCTAAAAAAACAAAAAAAATACCTACCCGTCTTTACAAACCAATTATGTCGCATGCGGTTGTTGTGACGTAGTAATTTCTTTTCCTTTTAGAAACACTCACGTTTACGGTATGAATTATCGACAAACGAGTAAACTAGATGATGCGGGGAACCTGAAAAGGTGAAATCGTGAACCAGTATTGACCAAGGAGGTTTGTAAATGTTTCATCCCGTCCTCAAAGGTCCTCTGGTTTGTTTCCACTATAATCTCAAACTGTTTGCTCTGTTCTCGTGTCACAGCTGCTTGCGGTGTTCGGTCTACGCAGTAGAAAAACCCTTTTGAAGTTCGGTCCTCCCTTTTGCGTCATTACCCGCCTCCCATCGCCCTGTTTACATTTCCGTGGTTTTGAAGCCCTGCTGTCTACCAAAACATTCGGATTCCGCGATTCGTGGGGTTTCGCTCGAGGCCCTGTGATCCCTGCTTTGTTTTGACGAACTCAACAACCCTCTACTTAGTAGTTTTTGTGCTCGGGAGAGCGGAAACTCAGAGGTCCTCCGCTGTATAAACTTTGCGTGCTTTTGCTATAATACTGCTATCATCGAAACGAGTTACATCGATACTCACATCCTTTGAAGTTCGTCCCTTTATAGTTAATCAAATTAATTAAAATAGAGAAAATAAGGGGATTGCCCGAATGGGACAAAGTGTCGAGTAGAGTAGACAAATTTATTGTGGGGAGTGCCCCTTCCGTTTCAACCACTAAATTCTTCTATTGCAAAACTTCTATTGCATGAAAAACTACCGTAAAAGTAGCTGACGTTGCACCTCGGATCATAACTTTGCACCAAAAAGTAATTTTGTTCATTACACTACGTCACGTGTATAGATAATAATAATAATAATAATTAAATATCTCTTCTATTGTTATCATACGATAAGTACAGAAGAATCGTCAAAATTTAGTAGGTTATAATCTAATAATTTCAGGTAGTATATAATATATATGATATATATGATATATAATATCATGAAGTAAATAAAACGCATTTAACACCGTGAAAACATAAAAATACGTGAAACAGGAACATATGTGGATTAGGAACTTAGGTGATCGGTCCATCTAGGAACTAAGGCATGTGTGGAACGCCACCGCACCGGCCGGGGCGTCCCGACCGGCCCGGACTTATCCACCATGGCGGCTCCCGGGGCTACCAATCCATTTCTGGAGAGGCAGCCCTGACGAACAGCGCGGTCTACCATAGAGGCAGACCACCCATCCCCAAGAAGCACCAAGGGGGCCGCCCCCAGGCCGGCCAGGAACCCCTGGCCAACGACCGAAAGCATTCATCACAGATGGTTGTAATCGATCCAATATAAATCATAACTATTCTATGGATGTTTGTGTATCATAATGCATACCTTTTCTATGGTCTTGGGGAACGTAAAAAACAGGTTATCTTCACATTGGATAATCCCGCTACTTTTTGTCTGAAACTTGCTCCTGCGAATTTATCTTCTGAACGGCTCCCTTCTGTCATTTCAAGGTAAGTAACTCTCTGGATTTGTTTACAACATTTGTGAACAATTATGCAGTTTGAAAATTTGAAATGTGTCAAGTTTTGACGTTTCCATGATTGAAAAATGAGTGGAAGGTCACTTTGCTCCACTTTTTTTGGGTGGAGCAAAGTATCCAACTGCTTGCCAAAATCATGCTGCTCTCTTTCTTAATTTCTTACTGAGCCATCATGATTAGCCATTGAGCCATTGACTGACAACGCAGCACTGCAAGAGTGCAAGAATGTATCCATCAGAAAGGCGGAACTCTCTTCAAAATTCCTAAGAAAACTATCACTAACATGTTGACGAGGAAACATGGAAAATTAGTGGGACAGCCTCCCGTGTTTCCTAAGGAGGAATATAAACCGTTTGTTTCGTGGATTCAAAAAATGTCTGATGTCTATATGAACATCAAGCTAAGTATTATAATATCATTTCCATACCAGATATGACTTTTAGAGGAGCATCTAGAGAAAGAAAGTGGTGGAACGGCCCGAGTGCTATCTAGCGACGATTAGATGAACCTTCTCTTTTTTTTCCAAGATATATGCACCTCCGTAATCGTCCGGTGTCTGTAGATCCCTGCCTAATCTGTAGGAAACCAGAAATTAGCCCTCAATGAAAAAGGCAATCAAATCTGTTTGAAGCATCCTAAACACTGGAGGCTGTCCTACTAATTTTCCATGTTTCCTCGTCAACATGTTTATGATAGTTTTCTTAAGAAAGGCATTCAGTCTGAAATGAAAATCTATGTACTCGTAGGTAAACAACATTGATTTTTAAAGCATTCTATTATTTAAGAAAGAATTAGAAATACCACACACGATACCTACATCACATTAGCCAACAGATAAGAGAGATACTTAACCTAGGTTTTTGATCTCCGAAAGGTTCATCTTATCTTCGCTAGGCAGCGCTCACGTCGTTCCACCACTATCTTCCCCCTGACTGCTCGAGCTCAAGATAGATTGTTCTGAATTTCCACAACTATTGAACCATTAAACTGCACAACTTGGTTTGGAGAACGGCTCAATTATTGGTTCAAAAGCTTTACTGAACGTCAGGAAGGGAAGGAAAGGACGTCGGAAGGGCTTAACCAGGTAGGTACCTCAATTGTATTGGTATTTGCTCAAGTAGTCAAGAACTGAAAGTTCCAAACCGAGTCAACGGAAGTTTTGGCACATACAGGCTCGCTCCATGTTTGGTATTATTTGTTAGTTCGAGTTGGTAGGTACTTGATGGTAAACGAATGCGTTTCGGAGCCATCAGACACCGTCAGTTCAGGCACTATTGAACAACAAGGCAAAATTCAAATACACCTCGTGTTTGTCGTTCTGGCGCAGTCTCCCTCTTGGCAGAACAATCTATCGCGGTCTGAAAGGGCTGTACAAACATCCGAAGGGGAACTTGCAGCCACAGCGAGGCGTTCAAGGCCAAACTAAACACTATGGTGAGAGGACGAACCAGCCTTTCGCCAGGCCGAAATACGAGGGAGGGACCCCTGACGACCTCCCCACATCCTCAAATCCCTCTCGCCCAATTAGTGGACACTTGGAAATGTAAACTTTGTTACAGGGAAGTTGTTTACTGCGTGTTAAGAGGCTGCAGGTCTGTTCTCAAACAAGGTTTGACGTTGTGGCTGCAAACTTGGTGATTCCGTGGTGTCCGACCGCCAATCTCCATCTCCTCTCTTGCTGCGAATGGAGTAATTGGGTACATCATCTCTATTTGACGTCATTAGTGGTTCAAACTGTAAAAGGTTTTTGAGAGGCGCATTTTCCCTTTAACAACCAATCTCATGGTATGTATTGTCTGCAATGTAGCAGGTATTATACGACCTGGGAACTCCTCATTTGGGTTCAGTGACTGCATGATTCATCCTAATGTTCCAATGGTGATAAAATCCTTACTACTCCAAAAAAAAGCTATTCTCCCCTGCTCTTTGTAAATAAGCAAAATCAGCCCCTTAACATAAAAAATTCGAAATATTACCAAAAAATCTGTACTTAAGGAATAAGTTCGAAGTAATGTAGAAAATTCAAAAGGAAGTCCAAAGTTGCCACAAAAACTGGTACAAATGGAATACCAAACTGCTCTACAATGAATGGTAATAAATAATGATAATAAATTATGAATCACACCTCCAATCAATCAACTACCTTTAATGTTTTCTATTCATTAGACAGTCAAACAACATTATGTATTCATCCTCTTTACCTCTTCCTCTTTCTTCTCTACAGCAAGTACCCCCAGCTCAAAACTGTGTACTCTACAGCAGCTATCACGACCTCGACCTCCATGCTTGATATCAACCAACGACCGAAGCTATAACTTTTATCAATCAATAAATCACGAAATTTTATATACATAATTCGCCGTATACGAGACAAGCATTATGCTCGGCGAATCACGAATGTCTGCATCAAGGCCAATTTGGAGGTTTTCCACTGGTTTGATTGGACAGTTCCTTAGTCGATGTTGCTCAATTTCATTGGCTCAGTATGGCCACATCATTTGACTACTGCCGTATGGAAGGAGATGAAATCTGAACCTCTGAGAATCACATAGGTTGGTTAAAAACAAAACCGCAGTCGCCAATGGGAGGAACGTTTCCGAGTCGGAAAAATAAGGTGAAGGATGGGAAGTGAAGGAGCCTTTTCCCACGGCGTCGTAAAAATGATTTCCTACCCCCCTTCAACCGCCTGTCTCACCATCAACCACTCACTCCATCTTACCTTCAGCTTTACCCCTAAAAACTCTCCCAACCTTTTCCCCCCTCCACCTTCTACCCTTAAAAACCGCCCTCGAGAGCCCGCTCTGAAGGGTTGCCAAGGAAAGAAACAGTTGGAAAAAGGAAGGTCGGAATAAGAGGGTGGAAACTTGCTTTGGGAGCAATAAAAATAAATATCAATCCCCAAGCAGTTTCCCCGACCACTCGGCTACCACCGGAGGAGAATCTTTCCCTCGTTAATTCCAGCATAATTGCTCCTTGAGAATTTTATTTTTACCACTCCCCATTCCTTCGTTTTTCTCCATCCCTCCATTTATTACTGCTTCCCCCATTGTAAAGTGTAATTTACTTTTTTTCTCCGAGTTTCTTGCAGTCGGATGGGTGCCTCATAAAACACAAGTTTATCTTCACCAGACTGTCAAGGGCAGATATTGCGGTTTTCACAGTTTTATAAATTTGATTCGCATCCTTTTCAGTACAAAAATGATTCAGGATTCCTAAATACATAATGAAGAAACGAAATCTTATTATGGAGACTTCTCTTTCACGCACGTAAGTAAAGGTTTTCTTGCTTGATTCTAAAGGTTTATTATTGAAAATAATGAAGATACAAATAATAATAAAATAGTAATTGGTCACTGCTCAGAAGTTTGGATGAATTTCCTCCGAATGTAATGCACTTTATTTCAATCCGAGAAGGCGAATGCGCTCAGAATTGATTATTGAAAAAATGACTCTAATTGTAGTTTTTGGTATAATTTGAACCGATTTTGATAAAATTTGGGGTTTAGTTGTGCCGCAAAACGTTTGGTTATAGTCATTTACTGCTAAGGGGTGAAAATAAAGGTTGAATCATTGAAAATTCTCGATATAAAGGTACTACAGGTTCTTTGAACCTTTGAAACCTTTTGAATCGACCAAGAAATTTTTTTTTTAACCCCCCCTCAAAATTTGTTGGTTTACGTTCTAAGGTACGTAAAATCCGAAAATTGAATAAAAATTTGGCCGTCCGCGGCACTTTCCTCACTTAGCATTGACCAATTTTGATGAAATTGGGTATGTGGGCTCCATTTGGGGTCTAGTTGTGCCCCGAAGCTTTTGGTTGATGAAGGTCACTTCTAAGGGTTGAAAAATAAGGGTTGAAATTTTGAAAATGCCCTAACTCAAAAAATTTTGATATAAAGGTATTGTTTTTCCATCAATTTAAGATAGCAAGCCGTGTTCTTTGCAGTCCAGGGATCTATATAGAAAACGCTGCAAATCATTGTTCAAAGGTTTATTATTTTCTGTATAGATCACCCTTCTGTATAGATCACTGGTTCTCCATCAATAGCACCTACCACCATCTGTATTCTCCCTTGACCTTCCCTCTCAAATGTCAGCTTCTTGCGTTTAATAGGATTGAAAATGGCTTCGGAGCACACTCAGCTGATCAGTGATCTGAGGAGTGAAGAAGATCTCCTCGAATGCTGGGGACGCCTGGAAGAGCACTTCCATTCAATAGGATTGAAAATGGCTTTAGAGCTCACTCAGCTGATCAGTGATCTGAGGAGTGAAGAAGATCTCCTCGAATGCTGGAGACGCCTGGAAGAGCACTTCCATTCAATAGGATTGAAAATGGCTTCGGAGCTCACTCAGCTGATCAGTGATCTGAAGAGTGAAGAAGCCTTTGAGCAATGATTTGCAGCGTTTTTTACCCACCAACATTTTTTTTACCTAGGTACTACCTACCACACCATACTGGCTTCACACCTTCACAATCAAGTTTATTAGAAAGAACTAAACGCTTCACACTCGATTGGAAAAATAGAAAGCTTCATATGGAAATTTGATTACTGGTTACGCAGAAGGCAAAACTGTATACAAATCGAAGAAATGAACAGCGATCGCATTTTAGTCCGATAAAATTTGAATGGAGATTAGACCTCTTTTGCGATTCACACTCATGATTCTGTTTTATCGAAGGAAAACCTTCAAGTACTCGTAGGGACCGAACGGTTTGTCCTACAGAGCTCCGGGTGGTCTCAAAAATGTTTAAAAATTCAATACTATTTAAAATTGGTGAAAAAACGATACCTTTATTTCGAGAGTTTTCGAGCTAGGGCACTCTTGAAAATTTCAACCCTTAATTTTCACCCCTTAGAAGTGACCTACATCAACCAAAAGCTTCGCGGCACAACTAGACCCCAAATGGAGCCCATATACCAAATTTGAACCAAATCGGTCCAGTGTTGCTAAGAAAAGTGCCGCGTACGGCGGACGGCGTACGGCGTACGGCGCACAGTGGGGCCGGAGTGGAAAAAACTCCATTTTTGCAAAGTGACTAAAAAAGAAATGTAATGTGGTTTTCTCAAAGTCTATTACCTGTAGAATCAGGGTGTGAAGGACCTTCAATGTTTAAAAATTGTTTTCACTGCTAAATGGGGGCTCAAACCTGATATTTCGAGATTTTAAGCACTTTGAGAGTGGAATTTGAAAATTTCCTAACACGTTCTATGTGTTTCAAAAAATTTAAATAAAATTATATTATGTTGGATATATATATGTAGTATCTCTAAAAAATATTAATTATTTTTTCATAACATTTTAGCTTGAACATTAGCTCCAGATTTGGGGTTATACAGCGAAATACTGCTTTAGAGGGGTCGAAAACCCGAGCTTCGCCTTCCTTTGGTTTGGCTCATTTTTTTCTTGAAAATCTGACCATTATAAAGAAGCTGTAAAAATTTCATAGCCGTATTTCACCGAATTTAGATGTAGTGGGTTAAAATGTGATTAAAGGTACACCAAGAACGCCGTCTCTGCCGTCACCGCAGCTTCAGAGTAAAACCCTTCTAAAGGTTGTAACTTCTACATTTTCCTCTCGAAATCGATACAATTTCCAGGGATTGTGAATGTTGACATGTAGAATGTCCCCTATGTGGGCTGTTAGCTACAATCACAGAGTAACGGAGTCAAGTTGAGGCTACAATGGTCGGATCATCTATACAATCGGGTTATGGATACTGGGAAGCTATGTGCCACACCCATTTGGCAGACATTTTTTGTTTCATTTTTTATTGGAAAACAGAATGATGTAAATAGCGACGTTTTCGTAAAATGTTTCTGCTAAGAGTCAACAAGGTTCTGTTTGAACAAACCAGGTTCTTCGGATTGTCATTCGCAGTAGTGTGGTCAGTTCGTGCTGTCGTGACATACCGAGAACATGTCATCGTTGAAAATCTCTTATTCGGATTTAGCAAACATTTAATTTGGATTCGTTCCAAAATTTGATCGCTTACTATCCAATTTTCAGAGGTTTTTATCACTCAAAATTTTGTCAAAATTAAATATATAAATATATATTTACAATATAGCGGACGAACAAGAAGTTTGTGACGATGAATTCAAAAACATCTCTTGGGCAGCCAATTTATGCAGAACAACCCCTCGCTGATCTGTGCGCGCTGTAAAGAATAAGTAGGTTTGCATCTTTTGTTCCATTCCTTCCCACCACGCTGGTTGTGGCAGTATTGGCGCTGGTGCCGCCTTCTTCTTACTTTCTGCACTAGATTTGCTCTTCTTGCTTCTTCCACTCTTTGATCGCTTGCCTTTCTTACCTTTTTTCCCTTTCTTGCTTCCTTTACTAGAGCCTTTACTCTTCTTTCCTTTTTTACCCTTCGATGATTTCTTTCCTTTCTTTGAACTTGATTTACTCTTTTTACTTCCTTTGCTACTCTTGCTTTTCTTACTGGATTTGCTCTAGTAAAGGAAGCAAGAAAGGGAAAAAAGGTAAGAAAGGCAAGCGATCAAAGAGTGGAAGAAGCAAGAAGAGCAAATCTAGTGCAGAAAGTAAGAAGAAGGGGGCACCAGCGCCAATACTGCCACAACCAGCGTGGTGGGAAGGAATGGAACAAAAAATATTATAAAATGGAAAAATAATGAAATAAAAACCTTTTTAACAAAAAAATGGACCGACCTCAAAAATGATGTCCGTAAACACCAAAAAGGGAAAAATAATAATCTTAGGGAATTCAGTTGGGAAGGTGGGTAGGTAGGTACGGATTGAAGTCGCCGCTGTGCCCATCTGTAGACACAACCATACGCAAGTAGATTCCACTTCCATCTGGTTAGTATTACGACATGCGTCGATAGTGCAATACAAAACAGGAATGAGAGTGAGTATCATTGAGGTAATATAATATATTACCTCAATGATACTCACTCTCATTCCTGTTTTGGAACACATATTACAAAACCTAATAGTTTTGGAACACATATTATGTGTTCCAAAACTATTAGGTAGTAGGTTACTGATGTCGTATGAAGGAGGATAAGAGTGTGACAATAAGTGTGAATGAATCTTAGTAAGAATATTCCCTGTGATAACAGCTGAAGACGTCCATGACACCAAGAAAGGCAGTTGGTTAAAGATTCAACATGAGAAGGTTGTTTACTTACTTACTTACCTACCCTTACTCCGGTTTTGTATTGAAATTTCGACGCATGTTGTAATACTAACCGATCATTTGAGCGTGCACCCATACTCATATCACAAACCCACATCTGATCTAGACAATGCTACACGCATCATGCAATACTTGCAATATTAGATTATATGGATATTATCTAATCAAAGATAGATTAGATCAATAGATTAGGTATAATTAGATATCATCTAATCAAAAGATGGTATGTTGGAATCCAAAATTTTTTACGGTGAATCACACACATCATCACACTCTTATCCTCCTTCATACGACAGCAGTGACCTACTAACTAACAATTTTGGAACACATATATTACCTCAATGATACTCACTCTCATTCCTGTTTTGTATTGCACTATCGACGCATGTCTACCCTCTACTTGCGTATGGTTGTGTCTACAGATGGGCACAGCGGCGACTTCAATCCGTACCTACCTACCCACCTTCCCAACTGAATTCCCTAAGATTATTATTTTTCCCTTTTTGGTGTTTACGGACATCATTTTTGAGGTCGGTCCATTTTTTTGTTAAAAAGGTTTTTATTTCATTATTTTTCCATTTTATAATATTTTTTATTTTTCACTTTTTAGTGGTCCTCAATTTAAATCTGAAATTAACTTACCCGCAGTTTTCGATCAGTTTTTGTAATATAGATCTATTTCCATACTGTGAATCATTTCAGTAAGGTGAACCAGAAGCCGCAGGGTGGACCAAATTCTGTAATCCGGATCAGTTTCCATATTTATAGATGAGTTTCCGTTTTTGGATCGGTTTCAGGAGGCATTTGGTTCCCGTTTCTACTTAGCAATCTACTCTCTTATCTCCTAACTGTTCGACTTCCCTCACATTTGGTAGGTAAGTACTTGGTAGTTCTGACAACACAATTCAACAACTTAACCATGACATGATTGACGAGGGAGCTATGTCCTACACCCACTTGGTAGAAAACCCTGTCATCACCTAACAGTTCTATACACCTCGTATTTGGTACGGCACTATTCAGTTCTGACGATCTCCTATACTATTACCTACCTAACTACATGATGGATGACGAGGAAGCTACATGCTACACCCACTTGGTGGAATACCCTCTCATCACCTGGTTGTACTATATACCTCATATTTGGTACAGCACTATTCAGTTCAGATGATCTCTTATACCATTACTTACCTAACTATATTATGGATGACGAGGAAGCTATGTGCTACACCCACTTGGTAGAATACCCTCTCATCACCTAGTTGTACTATATACCTCATATTTGGTACAGCACTATTCAGTTCAGATGATGTCTCATACCATTACTTACCTAACTATATTATGGATGACGAGGAAGCTATGTGCTACACCCACTTGGTGGAATACCCTCTCATCACCTGGTTGTACTATATACCTCATATTTGGTACGGCACTATTCAGTTCTGACGATCTCCTATACCATTACCTACCTAACTATATGATGGATGACGAGGAAGCTACATGCTACACCCACTTGGTGGAATACCCTCTCATCACCTGGTTGTACTATATACCTCATATTTGGTACAGCACTATTCAGTTCAGATGATCTCTTATACCATTACTTACCTAACTATATTATGGATGACGAGGAAGCTATGTGCTACACCCACTTGGTAGAATACCCTCTCATCACCTGGTTGTACTATATACCTCATGTTTGGTACAGCACTATTCAGTTCAGATGATCTCTTATACCATTACTTACCTAACTATATTATGGATGACGAGGAAGCTATGTGCTACACCCACTTGGTGGAATACCCTCTCATCACCTAGTTGTACTATACATATACCTTATATTTGGTACGGCAATAAGCAGTTGTGACGATTTCATCTACTGTTACCTACCTAATCATGTTATCGGTGATGAGGGGGCTATGAGCTACACCCACTTGGTAGAATACCCTCTCTTCACCAAATTGTACTACATATCTCATATTTGGTACGGCACTATGCAGTTCTGACGATCTCCTATACCATTACCTACCCAACTATATTATGAATGAAGAGGAAGCTATGTGCTACACCCACTTGGTAGAATGCCTAATAACAGTACTCTTATTATAAGAGTACTCTTATTATAAGAGTGATATAATATCACTGATATTTGGTAGGAAAAATCCCATACTTGAGCATTCATAAGCACGTTTGATACGGCTCATGCAGGTTTAAAGCGGATAACCCACCATAATTTCCCCCTTTCTCATCCCAGCAGCACCTTTTAGTTATCGGAACCCCCCTCATATAGCATATAATTTTAAAGCTTACAATCAGACCTTTAATTTGACTATACACAAATAGTCCGTTATCGGCTCAGTCGGAAGTCACAGGGCAAGAAGAGTGAATGCGGACCAATATTCGCGAAAACGGGACCACGTTTTTCAACTTCTTTCACAAGTTTTCGATACTTCCAACAAAGCAAAATGAAATCTGTTTGAAACGGGACCACCACGGATACTAGTAGAACACATTTCAAAAAGAATCAGGCAGATTGGTACCAGAATAAAGAAATGCAAGGTGTTCAGACATACAAAAAAAAAAAAAAAAATCGTCGTCCCACGACAACCCGAATTGTGTTGGAAGTCCACTCGTGACATTATCATGTTGCTGTGGACGACGGAACAAATGTTTTCTAAATCCACTCTTACAAAAATTTTCTCTCGACTAGGTCGTATATATTTTTCTCTACCAATATATTTTCTTTACTACTTTCCACTGTGTCAATCTGACTCTGCACATAAAACAAGAGGTTATGTACCGCAGCAGTTGATAGGTACGCCACAAAAAGTGTCCTATACAACATAAGTAGGTAAAAGAAAGAAAAATGAGCACGGCTCATAGATTGGTAGATCCTCTTACAAAAGAGAACTACGATACTTGGATTCAACAAGCTCAAGCAGTACTATTCAAAGCAGGTCTCTGGAAGTACGTTAACGGAGATGAACCATGTCCGGAAAAAGAACGAAATGAAGAAAACTGGAAAGCTTGGAATCACGATGATCTCACAGCAAGATCAGACCTAGTGTTGATGGTATCCACTACTGAACTCCGTCACATCAGAACGGGTTGCCCCACCTCAAAATCGGTATGGGACAAATATAAGGAAATTTATGCATCTCAAGGTCCTGCCAAAAAAGCATACCTTCTGAAAAAGCTAATTCTCCATAAAATAAATGATAGCGACAAAATAAGGGATCATCTAAATGAATTTTTTGATACGATCGATAAACTATCAGAAATGGAAATCACTATTCACAATGATTTGCAATCAATCATGTTACTGTACAGCCTAGGAGCATCATTTGAAAATTTTCGGGTCGCAATCGAATCTCGTGACAACCTGCCGTCTCCGGACCAACTGAAAATCAAGATTCTTGAAGAGGCCGAAGCCAGGAACAAAAATGTCATGAACCCTAGTAGCTCCGAAGAGGCATTTCAGACCAACAGCGGTAAAGGTAAATTCAATAAATATCGAAATAAAAATAGATCTATTTACAATCCAAAACAAAGTTGTGAAAAATGTGGACGCAATAATCATACGACTGAGAAATGTTATGCGAAAACCAAAATCAACAAAAAGGAGAATTCATATCTGTCAGAGGAAATTTGTTTATCTTCAGGCGACAAAACTCCTATTGACTCATTCACGTGGTGTCTTGATTCTGGTAGCACTTCTCACGTGTGTAAAAATAAAGACATTTTTGCCGACATATCAAACTTGTCGAACAATTCTCTCAAACTTGCGTCGAGTGGTCAGACTGTACCAATTTTGGGTAAAGGTCAAGCCAGAGTCTCACACGCAGAAAAAATTTTGAGTTTACCAGACACATTATATGTACCAAACATAACAACGAATTTACTATCAGTAAGCAAAATCACAAGTAAAGGATACAAAGTTACATTCGATAAAAATGAAGCTCGTGTATACAACTCCCAAAATGAGATCACTACAAGAGCAAAAATGTCGAACGGACTTTACTATGTAACAACTTCAGCTCCAAATGAACAATCAAACCTAGTATGCAATATAAAAATAAATGAATGGCATGCGAAACTAGGCCATATAAATGAAAATGATTTGAAATTCGCATTGAAAAATAACATTTTGAACGGACTAAAATTCAACTCAAACGAAAAATTGGGTGACTGCGAAATATGTATTCAGTCAAAAATGACCAGAGCCCCATTTCCAGTCCGCAATATTCCTAAAAATTTGGATAAACTTGAAATAATCCATTCAGATGTATGTGGGCCAATGAGAGTGATCAGCCCAGGTGGAGCGAAATATTTTGTAACATTCATATGCGAAAAAACTCGTTACTCAAGAGTGTATTTCCTGAAACATAAAAACGAAGTACTCCAACATTTCAAAAACTACAAGAATGAAGTAGAAAACTATCATAACAAGAAAATCAAATTTCTACAAACCGATAATGGAAAAGGGGAATATATTAACCATGAATTTGATGAATTCCTGAAGGAAGCTGGAATTCAACGTAGGCTATCGGCACCATATACACCACAACAAAATGGTCTAGCCGAAAGACTGAACAGAAGCTTGCTAGAAAAAGCCAGATGTATGATGGTTGAGTCAAAATCACCCCAAAAACTGTGGGCAGAAGCAGTACACACAGCTAACTACCTGAGAAATCGATGCCCATCACGATCACTCAATCACGTAACCCCGTTTCAAGAATGGATTGGGAGACCACCTTCAGTTCGTCACCTCCACGTTTTTGGCAAGAAAACACATATCTTGAACAAGAGACGAAAACCAGGAAAATTTTCTTCTAAAACAATGGAAGGAATATTTGCTGGGTATTCGGAATTTTCAAAAGCCTACAGAATTTGGGTACCAGAACTTGATCGAATAGAAGTTTCACGCGACGTGAAAGTTTTAAACAATTTTTCTCAAAATGAAAATGTAAAAAATAATGATAACAGTAATTCTCTAGAAAACTATAGGTTGTGGGGAGATGTTTTCGAGGAAGAAGTCCCAAACGCTCCGCAAACTGAAGAACAACCTACTAGTGAAGAAAATGGTGATTTATCGATTCAAGAAGAGGACGAAACAGAATCAGTACCAGATGAAAACAATGAAGCAGCACAACCTCCAAGAACTACAAGATCTGGGAGGGAAGTTCACGCGCCAACATGGATGCGAGATTATGACATGTGCTGTATGTACGACGAAAAACCACTGGAAACGGAAGAAAATCCTGGAATCTGGGAGGAAGCAATAAAGGCAGAAATCAGAGCTCATGTGAAAAATGGAACGTGGGAAATAACCAGACTACCACCAGATAGGAATCCAGTAGGGTACCGTATGATCCTGAAGGAGAAATTGAACTCTGATGGCACCTTGGAACGCCGAAAAGCACGGCTCGTAGCTCAAGGTTTTTCACAACGCCCAGGATTAGATTATTTTGAAACTTATTCTCCTGTGGTAAAAATGAAATCTCTTCGACTCCTCATTGGAATTGCTGCAGAGCAAAATTTGAAATTGAGCCAACTAGACGTCACGACGGCGTACTTGAATGGTACACTGGACGAAGAAATTTACATGAAGAAACCTCAAGGACTTGAACAATATCTTCAAAAAATATTAAAAGACGAATGTAAAAATGCGGACAAAACAATTTATATGAAAACAAAAAGAATGATCAAAGACTTAAATGAAGGCAACCAGACTGAAAAAGTCTGCATACTGAAGAAATCTCTGTACGGGCTCAAACAAGCTGGCCGTCAATGGTACAAGAAACTTGACGCTAGACTCAAAGAAGTCGGATTTTTATCTTCGTTTGCTGACCCCTGCCTCTACGTCCGCGGAGAGGGGGAGCATAAAATTCTACTCGCGGTCTACGTTGACGATTTGATAATTGCGTCATCAAACGAACAAGAAACCGCAAAACTGAAAAATGATCTGACTGAAGTATTCGAAATGCGCGACATCGGGGAACTCAAGTATTGCCTAGGAATCGAATTCTACAAAAAGGGCGACAAAAATATGATCTTTATGTCACAAGAAAAATACGTCGACAAAGTCTTGGAGAGATTCAAGCTTGATAACGCCAAAACCGCGAAGACCCCGATGGAAGTCAATCTACAACTGACAAAACCTACAGAAGGAAATTCACCAGATGTCCCATATCAAAACATTATTGGGTCATTGATGTATCTTGCCACAGCGACTCGCCCAGACATAATGTATTCGGTGAGTTACCTATCTCAATTCAACGCCTGTTACCGAAATGAGCATTGGGCCGCTGCGAAAAGAGTACTGAGATACGTGAAGGGGACTAAATCACTGTGCCTAACGTTCCGTAGATCAGGTAAACCAGTTTCAGGTCTCTCAGACGCAAACTGGGGAAACTGCATAGACGGTCGATCCTACACAGGATTCTGTTTTACATATGCCGGAGCCGCGATCAGTTGGGAAGCCAGGAAGCAACGCACTGTTGCTAAATCCACTGCAGACAGCGAGTATATGGCACTTAGCGAATCAGCGAGCGAAGCGACTCATTTACTAAATCTGGCCGACCACATCGGACTTCAGCAAAATTGCATCGAACTGAAGACGGACAACCAAGCCGCAAAATGCTGGGCACTCAATCCAGTTGTAAATGGAAAATCCAAACACATTGCCATCAAGATGCATTACATCAGAGAAGTTGCAGAAAATGGTAGTGTGACAATTGAGTACTGCCCAACGGAAGAAATGACAGCAGATATCTTCACTAAATCTCTGGCTGGTTCCAAGTTCTTCAAATTCCGAGAGCAGCTGGGACTACATGACAGCCACTCGTGAGGGGGAGTGTTGGAAGTCCACTCGTGACATTATCATGTTGCTGTGGACGACGGAACAAATGTTTTCTAAATCCACTCTTACAAAAATTTTCTCTCGACTAGGTCGTATATATTTTTTCTCTACCAATATATTTTCTTTACTACTTTCCACTGTGTCAATCTGACTCTGCACATAAAACAAGAAATTGAGTACCTCCTCTTTCGCGCGCCTTCGGCGCGTTGAAGTCGGTCAAAAAGATGCAAACCTACTTATTCTTTACAGCGCGCACAGATCAGCGAGGGGTTGTTCTGCATAAATTGGCTGCCCAATATATATTTACACATATATATATTTACATACATATATAAAGGAACCTCAATTCAATCATCACTATCGTATCCGATAACCTCTGAAACGAAGAAAAAAACAAAATAACACACACCCATCGCCTGTAAAACCGCTTTTCTGTGTTTTTCACACGCTTTTCCACTTTGAGTAACATTATTTTTTTTTTCAAAATTCAAGATTTAGTACTAAAATAATAAATTTAAACGTCAGAAAACATATTTTTCTAATGTATTTTCGTATTCGGAATCGAATGAAACCATTCCCAATACGATACAGTAATTCGTTCAAAAGATAATGACTTTTTTCCGCTTTTTGGCCATTTGGCCCCACTGTGCGGCGTACGGCGGACGGACGGAAATTTTTTTATTCGATTTTCGTATTCTACGTACCTTGAAACGTAAAACATCAAATTTTGAGGGGGGGTTAAAATTTTGTTTTTCTTGCTCGATTCCAAAGGCTTATTATTGAAAATAATAAACCAAAATAAGAAACCTTTGTGTAATAATTTTCAGCGCTTTTGTTGTGTGTTTGGATTAAAGAAGTATTTGTCTGTAGTTTTTTCGAGTTTGGTGTTAGTGTTGCGTATGATTTGAATTTATTGTTCTAATATTGGTTGTGTGGGTATATTTGAACTTAATACTTTGTATAACTTCAACTCAAAATTTTGTCTAAAAAAAATAATAATAATAAAAAAGTTTAAATTACTTACAGACTCAGCCAAGGGACACAAGGTAGTAAGAACTTAAGCCTTGGATTAAATGAATGGGGTTAGTTCCGTTAGTTATAAGAATACAATTATTATCTACGTACCGTATTGGAGAATCCGTCGTAACCAGCAAGTCGAGTACAGGAGGCCGTGTACGTATACGGTACGTAGATAATAATTAAGCCTTGGTGGGCAAGGTATCGAGCTAATATCTTATTTCATAACTTTGTTTTCTATCCTATTCTTTGTATGTATTATATATTTTTTATTGCCAAATAAATAAATACCTAAAAGGCGTGTTTCGTGAGGACGTGTGATCCAGACAGTAAAATAATAAAGCACTGAGTAATAATTTCTAATTTTTTTTTCTTTTTAGTATTGCAATAAGGTAGGTAGCCGTAGCAAACAAGAACCAATTTCCGTTATGAAGGCACCCAAGCTCCCATGTAAGTCGTAGATGTGATTGAAAATTCTTCTGTTTCCAATCAATTTTACGATTGGATTTGGAAGGTGAAGAATGAGTTTGACCTCCAGCAGCCCGAAAGATGTTCTCGAGGAAAATCCACGGGCCTGAAGTCAGCGAACCTGCATGAAGAGATTGGCAGAGAAATCAATTTATACCGGTCTGAGGGGAAGGTTTTTCAAGAGGCATGAGGGTTATAGAGAAGAGTGGTGAGTGGAGGTGGAGAGCGGAGGTGGAGAGCGGTGGGTAGAGCGCGCTTTACCCTCCACCTCCTACCACCGAGAGTAAGGAAAATATTGTGTCAGGAAACCGAAGGTAAGAGGCAGTCTGGCGGGGGCCTGAAGGATTGGTGAAGCTCGGAGGTGGAGGGGGGTGGACCCCAATCTAAATTTCATTCTACTCTGTTTAGCCAAGGGGCACGTGAAGTGTTGATACAGAGGAAAACGGATTCGGAGTAAATTGTTTCATTTGGACTCCTCCTCCCCTCCTCCAACTGCCTTTCAGTTGAAGGAGCGCCGGGGTTTTCCGAAAGACTTTTCCATCCAGCGCACACTCCGTTCGCTCCACTTCTACAGTTTCCAGAGTTACCAGTTACTGAGTAGCATTAGTACTTGGTAGTCCCAGTATCTAGTGGCATCAGTACTGAGTAGCATTAGTAGGTTCTTAGCAGCTTTGGTACTAAGTAGTCTTAGTATTTAGCAGCCTTAGTACTTAACAGCATTAGTTTTGAGTAGCTTTAGTACTTAGTAGTCCCAGTACCTAGTAGCATTAGTACTGAGTAGCATTAGTAGGTTCTCACCAGCTTTGGTACTTAGTAGTCTTAGTATTTAGTAGCCTTAGTACTTAGTAGAATTAGATCTCTGAGTAGCATTAGTAGTCCCAGTATCTAGTAGCACTAGTAGTGAGTAGCATTAGTTCTGAGTAGCTTTAGCACCGAGTGGTCCAAGTATTTAGTAGCCTTAGTACTTAGTAGGATTAGTTCTGAGTAGCTTTAGTACTTAGTAGTCGCAGTATCTAGTAGCCTTAGTACTTAGTAGCATTAGTTAGTACTTGATAGCTTTAGTACTCAGTAGTACTTAGTGGCCTCGGAACTTAGTGGCCTTAGTACTTAGTAGGATTAGTTCTGAGTAGCTTTAGTACTTAGTAGTCGCAGTATCTAGTAGCCTTGATACTTAGTAGCATATGTACTTAGTGGCATTAGTACTGAGTAGTATTAGTAGGTTCTTAGCAGCTTTAGTACTTAATGGTCTTAGTATTTAGTACCCTTAGTACTTAGTAGCATTAGTACTCAATAGTCCTAGTATCTAGTAGCCTTAGTACTGAGTAGCATTGGTACTGTGTATCATTAGTACTTCGTAGCATAATTGGGTACTTAGTAGCTTCAGTACTCAGTAGTCATTGTATTAGCCTTAGTACTTAGTAGAATTGGTTCTGAGTAGCATTAGTACTTAGTAGTCCCAGTATCTAGTAGCATTAGTTGTGAGTCGCATTAGTACTTAATAGTCCCAGTATCTAGTAGCCTTAGTACTTAGTGGCATAAGTTAGTACTTGATAGCTTTAGTACACAGTAGTACTTAGTGGCCTCGGTACTTAGTGGCCTTAGTACTTAGTAGGATTAGTTCTGAGTAGCTTTAGTACTTAGTAGTCGCAGTATCTAGTAGCCTTGATACTGTAGTTAGTAGCATATTTACTTAGTGGCATTAGTACTGAGTAGTATTAGTAGGTTCTTAGCAGCTTTAGTACTTAGTGGTCTTAGTATTTAGTACCCTTAGTACTTAGTAGCATTAGTACTCAATAGTCCTAGTATCTAGTAGCCTTAGTACTGAGTAGCATTGGTACTGTGTATCATTAGTACTTCGTAGCGTAATTGGGTACTTAGTAGCTCTAGTACTTAGTAGTCTTATTATATAGTAGCCTGAGTACTTAAAGCTGTTTTCACCAACAATCAATCAACTCCGCTCTCGGGAACTGTTTTCAAAGTAAACTAAGATTGATCTCAGTTCGAAATGTGTTTTGGTTTCACCAAGTTGAACCATCTCTCAGGAATGGAGTTGATCTCGGGTCAACCGTCCTTCAACATTGACCATCGAAGTCATTGAACTGTGATTTGGAACGCAGCTAGTTGGTTATACGAAAGTGGGTTGAAACTAAGATCAAACCTTTTAACCGTTGAACTGAAGAAGGCGTTGAACGCTTCTGGTGAACCCCATAATCTCGGTTCAGTGGTTGAATCGTTCCTTGAATTTGGAACAAAACTTCGATGAACAAGGCCCTTAGTAGCCTTAGTACGTATTAGCTTCAGTACCTAGTGACCTTGGAACCGATTTCGATTGTTCAACAATAATTGTTAACATTGTGTATTGTAATCGTTTTTTATTGGAATATTTCTGTACGAAGTACCTGAGATGTAGCTAGGAGTTCTAGTCTAGAATTTAGAACGCAGCTTCGAAAGGGAAGGAGGAGGAGGAGGTGGAGGAGGGTGAGTAAGAGGTGGAGAAGGAGGAGGGGAGTATTGATTTGTGGGTTCGCGAGCGGAGGAGGGAAAATCCTTGGCTTTTAAGGTGTAAAATCTGACGTGGATGAGGAGAAAGTGCAAGGAGGAGGACGAGGTCGGAGGCGGGAAGAGCTGATTGGAGGCGGTGTAACAACGTTACCACCCCCGGAGGCGCTGGCGCCGGCATTGATCCCGGCGTCAGGTCACGTTCAGGACAGATTCAGGATTTCACGGGTGTCCAATTACTTTAGGGAGCTCCTCCTCGCCCGAAGGTCCTGGAGAACGAAGGGAGACTTTTTCCTCCTCGAAGGTGGGAAACTGATAGGATGAGAGGGGCATCTCGGGTATCTCGCGTCCGTGTGTGCGGGGCGAGTGTCCGTGTATGCGGACACAGGTGGAGACGTGTCCGTGTGTGGGGGAATCCTCCCCGCGACGCTCACTATCCAAGACCTTAGGCTTCCAATCAGCGCTCTCCCAAACTTTTGCACACCAGGGGCTTCCACCTCTTATTTACACAACACGGAGCTCCAAACTTGATTTTTACCTACAAAAGTGTCGAAAGGATTCTCACCCTTCATCACGAAAGTAGAACTCAAGGCGAAGAGAACGAAAGTCCCATTCGAGCAGCATGACTGTATGAGTGAATTTTCAAACAAATATTTTGATCGATTTCTGTCATTTTTGACATGAAAAAAAAACTCTTCACTGCAAACTATTAAACGAAGGTGTATTATTTTTCTATATAGATCACTCGTCTGCAAAAAACACGGCATTGCCATATTCACCCCCTAGGTACCAGCCATAGACCTACCTACCACGTACCTACTTCACAATCAAGTTTATTTGGAAGATATAAACACTTCAGACTCAGTTCGAAAAAAACAGGGATTATTAGGAATTATTATTAAATTCAATTCAATACTTTTTTTTGCATTACAAAAACATTGCAAAGAGGTCGCAGGGTAATAAAGGAGAAATAATAAAGAAAAAATTTCATAAATATTTTTAAGAAATACAGTTTTAGAAAGTGGGGGAAAAAATTGAAATTTGTCATCATAATAATTATTAAGTATTGACTTAATGGCTGAAGGATTATTCTAAATTATGAGAATGATCTCAGCCTCAAGGTACGCACAAAAATCGTGGATATTTTGACGTGAAGCCGGGGTACCGAGCGCCAGCAGCAAAGGAGATCCACGTCGGTGAAGTGTGCCACTTCCCCCTCCCCCACAACAGAGAGGAGGTCATGCAGCTGAGAAACCTTATTCATTATATCCTCCTATTAGGAAATTTGATTAATGGTTGCTAAAGACACAGAACTGAGTACAACTCGAAGAAACGAACAGCGATCGCATTTGGGACAGCTAACATTTGAACGGGGATTAGGCCTCTTTTGCGATTCACGCTCGTGTTTCTGATTTATCGGAAGCCCAACCCTTAAGTTCTCGTAGGGACGGTTTGTCCTATAGATCACCGCGTGGTCTCTAAAAATTCCGAAAATTCAATATTATCTTTAAATTGATGGAAAATCAATATCTTTGTATCGACATTTTTTGAGCTAGGGCGTTTCCAAAATTTCAACCTTTATTTTTCAACCCTTAGAAGTGACAAACGTAACCAAAGGCTTCGGGGCACAATTAGTCCCCAATTGGAGCCCACATACCAAATTTCATCAAAATCGGTCCATGGGAAATAAGAAGTACCGCGTACGGCGGACGGACGGAAAATTTTTATTCAATTTTTAGATTCTACGTAGGCTTGAAACGTGAACCAACAAATTTTGAGGGGGGTTAACTTTTTTTCTAGATCGATTCCAAAGGTTCATTATTGGAAATGATAAACCAAAACTCTTCTCTTTATTATTTGCAATAATAAACCTTCGGTATCGACAAAGAAACACATCCCCCCCCCCCTTGATGGTTTACGTTCCCCCCCCCCTTGATTTTTATCTGAAAATCGAATGAAAAATTCCCTGTCCGTCCGTCCGTACTTCTTATTTCCCATGGACCGATTTTGATGAAATTTGGTATGTGGGCTCCATTTGGGGTCTAGTCGTGCCGTGAACCTTTTGGTTGATGTCAGTCACTTCTGAGGCTTGAAAATTAAGGGTTGAAATTTTTAATAGTGCCCTAGTTCGAAAAATCTCGAAATAAAAATATCGTTTTTTCACGAAATGTAAATAATATTAATTTTAGAATTTTGAGACCACCCGGAGCTCTGTTGGACAAACCGTTCGCTCCCTACGAGAACTTGAAGGTCGGACTTACGATACATCAGAAACACGAGTGTGAATTGCAAAAGAGGCCTAATCTCCGTTCTAATTCTAGCAGACCAAAATGCTATCGCTGTTAGTACGTGGTAGGTAGTATCTATGGTTGGTAGGTAGTGACAATGGTAAAGCCGCGTTCTTCGCAGACGAGTGATCTACATAGAAATAATAAACCTTTATGCAATAATTTTCAGCGTTTTTACCCCTGATTGGACCATTATATCACTATTGTCAAGGAAATCATCACCGAAACTCCTCAGAAATCTAAAAGTGTCATCGAAGTGACCAAAATTAATTGAAATTTTTAATTCAAAGAATTTTTGTGGCCTATTGGAAGTATCAAAATAGATTAATGACAAACGTTTCCAAGGAAATCGATGAAAACATTTTCAAAATTTGATTGACTTGACTTTAAATCACTTACAAAAAATGTTTCAAAAAATTCAGCTCTGCCCATAATTTTTAAATTGCAATTTAAATCTAGTTAATCTGGTGACACGTTGGGACAGCTGTGGAATTCCCAAGATGTGACAGTAGTGACACCATGGTTCAATAAGGGTTCACTCACGAGGCTACTATTAGTGATGTCAAATCACTGAATCTCCAGTGGAAAAACTCACAAATCGTGAATAAATCAAGGAAGCATTTCTTGGTGTGTCCTATTATCGCTCATGTCGTTGGGGAGAGGGTTTGTTGAAAGGTTCTAATTATTTGAGGAAAACCTTCATGATGGTAGTCAATAATTTCAAACTCTTCCAACATTTGATGTGTTCGTGTGCAAGTCTAAATGAAACTTGAAGTGCAATTCCGGTGCAAGAAATTTATGAGTCGATGAAAAAATTTCGCCCGGCGCCTAGCGAATTCTCCCGGATGGAAAAAGACCGAAGACGTTCGAGTAAATAAATCTCTCGGTGTAAACCCTTTTCTCGGCTTGTAAGGGCTGCAGAGCCGTTTTATCTCGGTCTCCTACGTGCCCCAATAACGCCCCGTCGACGAGCCGCCACTGCACTGTCAACCCCGGGTTTTCATTAAACCCCTTTTTTCATTTCGACTGAGGAAGGAGGGAAAGGAAGAGAAAAACAAGAAAAAAACCAGCACTTGGAATGAGTGGAAAAAAATACGAGAACCCGAGGAGAAAAATACGAGAATGTTGGCCAGACTGGGTTTGAAAAATCACGAGAACGTCAACCCTTCCAGGGGCGCCCCCTGGTGTTCTGTTCGAGAAAATTTACTGCCTCGGCAAAAGCGAATTGGCTGTAGCCTCTGAATCACGTCTCAGCCGCCTACGTGACTCCTTCTTCCAGGATTATTAAAATAATTAAGAATTTTCTTTCTTTTTCACTCCACTATTTTCTCCTCAGTTCATGGATTACTCAGTTTCCCTCGTTCTTTCCGCCTCTGGGCAACTCCGTGGAAGAATTCTAAACCTACATAATATATCACAAAAGTACATTTAATGGAAAATGTTGGTTCTAATTAACCATTGAGAAAATATTTCAATAGTTGAGAATACCGATCCAAGTACAGTAACGTCTGAAGTCCAGATTTCACGTGAGTCTACTCTTTTCTTATGAACATTTTATCTCCGTGCATTGGAGCACAGTGGTTTAAAACGACGAAAAAAGGAGGCGCAAATAGCAAAAACATATTAAGGCTTAAATACCTCTCAAACGCTGCAATCCTGTGAGGCTTGAATAGCTTTGGAAACCCCCAAACTATGAGGTTTCAATTCGTCTGAAACTCAGCAAAACTCCAAAACATCAACTGGCCAAAGCACTAGAAAATCTGTAAAACTAAGAGGCTTCAATGGTTCTCTAACTCTGCAGAACTACGAGGCTTCAATGGCTCTGGAAACTTTGCAGAACTATGAGTTTTCAATGGCTCTCAAAAATATGCAAAAACTACGAGGATTGAATGGCTCCCAAACTCTGAAAAACTATGAGGCTTGAAACACTCTTAAACTCAGCAAATCTATGAGGCTGGAATCGCTCTTAAACTCAGCAAAACTATGAGGCTGGAATCGCTCTCAAAAGATGCAAAACTAAGAGGCTTGAATGGCTCCCAAACTCTGCAAAACTATGAGGCTGGAATCGCTCTCAAAAGATGCAAAACTATGAGGCTTGAATGGCTCCCAAACTCTGCAAAACTATGAGGCTGGAATTGCTCTTAAACTCAGCAAAACTATGAGGCTGGAATCGCTCTCAAAAGATGCAAAACTATGAGGCTTGAATGGCTCCAAAACTCTGCAAAACTATAAGGCTGGAATCGCTCTTAAACTCAGCAAAACTATGAGGCTGGAATCGCTCTCAAAAGATGCAAAACTATGAGGCTTGAATGGCTCCCAAACTCTGCAAAACTATGAGGCTGGAATTGCTCTTAAACTCAGAAAAACTATGAGGCTGGAATCGCTCTCAAAAGATGCAAAACTAAGAGGCTTGAATGGCTCCCAAACTCTGCAAAACTATGAGGCTAGAATTGCTCTTAAACTCAGCAAAACTATGAGGCTGGAATCGCTCTCAAAAGATGCAAAACTATGAGGCTTGAATGGCTCCCAAACTCTGCAAAACTCCGAAGCTTAATGGCTCTCAAACTGTGCTAAACTATGAGGCTTGAATGGCTCTCAAACTCTGAAAAACTGTGAGGCTTTAATGGCTCTCAAGCTCAGAAAAACTACGATGCGTGACTGGCTTTCAAAACGCTGTCAAACTACGAGGCTTCAATGGCTCTCAAACTCTGAAAAGCTATGAGGTTTAAATGGCTCTCAAAATTTTATTAAACTTCGAGGTCTCAATGGCTTTTTAAACTCCCCAAAACTATGAGGCTTGGCTCTCAAACGCTGCAAAGCTATGAGGCTCGAATGGCTCTCAAACCCTGCAAAATTCCAAGGCTTGAATGTCTCCCAAACTCTACAAAACTATGAGGTTTGAATGGCTCTAAAACTCTGAAAAACTGTGAGGCTTGAATGGCTCTCAAACTCAGAAAAACTACGATGTGTGAATGGCTTTCAAAACGCTGTCAAACAACGAGGCTTCAATGGCTCTCAAACTCTGAAAAGCTATGAGGTTTAAATGGCTCTCAAAATTTTATTAAACTTCGAGGTCTCAATGGCTTTTCAAACTCCCCAAAACTATTAGGCTTGGCTCTCAAACGCTGCAAAGCTATGAGGCTCGAATGGCTCTCAAACCCTGCAAAATTCCGAGGCTTGAATGGCTCCCAAACTCTACAAAGCTATGAGGTTTGAATGACCCTCAAAATTTTGTTAAACTTCGAGGACTCAATGGCTTTTCAAACTCCCCAAAACTACGAGGCTTGGCTCTCAAACGCTGCAAAGCTATGAGTCTCGAATGGCTCTCAAACCCTACAAAACTCGGAGGCTTGAATGGCTCCCAAACTCGACAAAACTCCGAGGCTTGAATGGCTCCCAGAATCTTCCAAACTATGAGGTTTGAATGGCTCTCAAACTCAGAAAAACTACGATGTGTGAATGGCTTTCAAAACGCTGTCAAACAACGAGGCTTCAATGGCTCTCAAACTCTGAAAAGCTATGAGGTTTAAATGGCTCTCAAAATTTTATTAAACTTCGAGGTCTCAATGGCTTTTCAAACTCCCCAAAACTATTAGGCTTGGCTCTCAAACGCTGCAAAGCTATGAGGCTCGAATGGCTCTCAAACCCTGCAAAATTCCGAGGCTTGAATGGCTCCCAAACTCTACAAAACTATGAGGTTTGAATGACCCTCAAAATTTTGTTAAACTTCGAGGACTCAATGGCTTTTCAAACTCCCCAAAACTACGAGGCTTGGCTCTCAAACGCTGCAAAGCTATGAGTCTCGAATGGCTCTCAAACCCTACAAAACTCGGAGGCTTGAATGGCTCCCAAACTCGACAAAACTCCGAGGCTTGAATGGCTCCCAAACTCTTCCAAACTATGAGGTTTGAATGGCTCTAAAACTCTGAAAAACTATGAGGTTTGAATGGCTCCCAAACCCTACAAAACTTCAAGGCTTGAATGGCTCCCATACTCTACAAAACTATGAGGTTTGAATGGCTCTAAAACTCTGAAAAACTATGAGGTTTGAATGGATCTCAAAACGCTGCAAAGCTATGAGGCTTGAAAACGCTGCAAACCTAAGTTGTGATGTCAAGTTGAGATGACTGAATTTTCATTAACGAGGTAGTTAAACTACAGATAGAAAGAGGTCGTTAGAGCGGAAAATATGATAACGCCCTAACAGATCACACAAAAACCTAATAAAATTATTTTGATTTTCATTTTTTTCTGTATTAATTGGTGCGGGTATCCATGTAACAAAAACCTGCGAGTTTGAAACGTTAACGCTATTCGGCTGCGTGTAAACATTCGTTTAGAAAATAGCAGGTGGCTGGCAGAGATGCATCACTCAGACAATAGTTTCCCCCGCAGATGGGAGAATGATAAAAATAACAGAGGGGGCAACTCGTTCAAACAGGTCCTCCGCACTTGTATGGTTTTGGCTAGTTGGCAAAATAGTAATCCAGACTTGAGGAGCGCTAGTGGTGGCCTCCGCGCCCCAAGAAAAACAAGTGACATTCGGTTCAATCAAAGCGGCGTTCATTTCTCCTCCAAGAATAACACTCAAGGCCTTCTGCGACTCTTCGCGCTCGAACGCCAAATGGTGGAGGAAAACGAGTGATTCAAAGTACATGTAAATTGACGCCAATTGAACTAGATTATCAGATACCCCGGCTAGGATACCGAGTCTGTAGTCGCCTCTTAGAAGTCACACTTAGCAGCTCTGCTCTGAATCAAAATCTGATCTCCTGATTCTGATTTCCAACTTTTTGGAATTGTAGTTATTTTTGAAAGACTTTAAATATCTAAAACGCTGCAAATTATCACACAAAGGTTTATTATTTTCAATAATGAACCTTTGGAATCGATCAAGAAATTTTTTTTTAACACCCCCTCAAAATTTGTTGGTTTACGTTTCAAGGTATGTAGAGTCCAAAAATGGAATGAAAATTTCGCAGTCCGTCCGTACGCGGCACTTTTCTCACTTAGCCATTAAGGATGGCCGTAAAGGATGGCTAGTATGGCTAGAGCCACACTTTAACCTGGAACAG
Source organism: Apolygus lucorum (assembly GCA_009739505.2). Classification (NCBI taxonomy): domain Eukaryota; kingdom Metazoa; phylum Arthropoda; class Insecta; order Hemiptera; family Miridae; genus Apolygus; species Apolygus lucorum. Next base: position 15,102,686 of record CM019176.2, read on the forward strand.
CGAGGTTATCGTCCGGACCTCTTGGTGGTAACGCCTTCATTGTTGATGTCTCAGTGGTCTCTGGCTCCGGTTAGAGATCACTCGCCGACATCAAAGCTTCCAAAATTCAAAAATATGAAGTTGACGCATTACTAGAGGCTGCAGCAGCACTTGCAAACATTCAGCGAAACCAACTAAAGGTGATTGGAGCAACTATCACCTGGAGAGGGATATGGCATGGCAAGTCAGCCAAGGATCTGATTCGGGCTGGTTACCCACTGTTTATCCTGGACTGGGTGACCACCCGAGTCCTAACAGGAGGATCATTCATCTGGTCGAAATTCAGGGCTACGGCCACAGGACGGCGTGCCACGGCTCGAGCAAATGGGCCCCGTGGGACTTGGAGCTGAACTTGAACCCCATAGGGAGGAGACTGATGGCATAGCCGGAAGAGGCATAATCCTCCCTCCATCATTTGTCGGATAAGGTGATTCAACCTTGTCCCTCACCCCAATGTCCGTGGTCGGATCTCGGACCCTGATACCGAGCAGCCAGATGGACATGACTGCTGAGTGCTGAAAGTGCTGATACAATTCTGTGATGTAAATATTTATGTACAATACCATCAATAATTGATGGATTTATATTTCGAAAAAATACTTCACCACTACAATTATTGTAGTGGTGAAGTATTTTTTCGAATATAAATTTTGGGGTCTAGTTGTGCCCCGAAGATTTTGGTTGATGTAGGTCACTTCTAAGGGTTCAAAAATGAATTTTCAAATTTTTAAAACGCCCTAACTCAAACAATTTCTATATAAAGGTATTGTTTTTCCTTCAATTTAAGATTCTATAGAATTATTAGAGACCACGCAGAGCCCTGTAGGACTAACCGTTCGCTCCCTACCAGAATCTAAGGGTTGGACTTACGATAAATAAGAAACATGAGTGTGAATCGTAAAAGAGGCCTAATCCCCGTTCATATGTTAGCTGACCGAAATACGATCGATGTTTTTCCTCAAGTTGGTCGGTAGTAACAATGGCAAAGCCGTGTTCTTTGCAGACGAGTGATCTATATAGAAAAATAATAAACCTTTGTGTAATAATTTGCAGCGTTTTCTTATTAGATTTTAAAGATCATTCTCCTGAAGAGAACTCAGATTTGCCATCTGAGCAAATCGCATCTCTTCGTCCATTTATTTTATCGTAAAAGTGTACAAAATGACTTCAAATAAATATATATCTATCTATATCTGCCATACGAAGCTCAGGGAAAAGTGTCAACAGTGACTAGAGAAGAGTTGTCCAGTGGTCCACCGTGGAATATTTCGGTCATTTGGGCAGCTTGAGGTGAAGCAAGTGAAGTTTTCGTTGGGGAGAAAAAAAAAGTTGTATGGCGTGATAAATAACGTTTGATGGATAACCCGTTAATCCAAGGCGTTAACGAAATAAATGTGGATAATCCCCGTTGAAGGGGCAGAAGAGCTTACATTAGGGCGGAAGACTATGGGGACGTTGATTAATAACCGGAGGAAGCTTAAATCCCTTTATTAATTGTCTCCCCGGCGGAGGCACAGTGAATTATGCACTAATTACTTCGGAGGGTTTGAGAAGAGCTCGGGAAATCTAGCTAAGACTTTGGGATGGGGGTTAACGAGCTTTCCGGGAATGTCGGTGTTAATCACTTGAAAAGGGGAAGGTGGACAGTGGAGCTCAACTTCGCAGGGCGGTTAGCTGAGGCAGTTGGAACCTTCGACGACCCCGCCTGACATTTTTCGCGGAGAACCGCCCAGGAAGTTGGGATTGTTTGGGAATTGTTGGCGAACTGGAACGGTGCCCGTGTTTTCCAGTTCTTCAACTATTTAACAATCCAGTCGCAACTGTACGGAGTAGCCTACAGGAGGGGTATCGGGATTTATTCGAATACGGAAAGTGGAACTATCTTCACTGGAACGGGAGACTTCATGAGTGTTTCAAGGGAAAAAAATTAAAATGAATAAATGAACAGATGCAAGAGGCACCCTCAATACGAAGTTCTCTGGAATACAGGGTCAGTGATGAATGGAAAAGCTGGCCTAAGGATCAGTGGCCCAAATTTCAGCCCAACTAAACCCCTAGGAGCGAGAGCCATCATTTATCAAAATTAAACTGTTGCCAGAAAACTACTCAACTTGCGAGAATTTACATGATGTCCAATTGTCAGCCCTTCACAGTGTTACCATCACCAATGATTGAGCTCCCTTTCACTTTGTCTACCTTGATTGGCGTTTGATGATCCTCCCAGGTCCCTTCACTTCTCTGAGCCAATAGGATTCTCCTTTGACTTATCTGATTGGGTATGACTTTCTCGTTCTCGACCAACGGGATTCAAGCTCCCTATCACTTGTGACTACATAAGCTATGCTCTCTGTGATGTACTTTCAGTTATTGTTTGTTACTGATGATGACCTAACCGTCGAAATTGATTTAACTTGTAACTCATTATTTTCGTGGAAATAGACAACGTTCTACTCAACTCCGTTTTTATTAAAATGGTTTTCCACAATCTCATCGCGAGTGATTTTATTCGTATCCAATTGTCAGGCAGTCCTGAAGGTCATGTTGCCTACTCGGGGAATTTTCGGCGAATAGTAACGGTGCCTGTGTTTCCCAGTTCTTCAACTATTTAACAATCCAGTCGCAACTGTACCGAGTAGCCTACAGGAGGGGTTTCGGGATTTATTCGAATACGGAAACTGGAACTATCTTCCTGATCCTAAATTCAGCTGGTCTCTGCAATTGAAGTATTGAACGTCCTTACGGTTGCAAATCAAGAAAGCTTGTGGACATCCAGAGATACCATACTGACTAAGGGGTGAAAACACAATTTCTTGGAGGCTTTTCTCAACAATCATGGCCAGGCAGATTCGGAGAGATCGTCTTCGTCTTCCTTTGGTTCCTCTTCGCGACACTTCCCCCCTTGACCCCCGAAAGAGTGCTGAGTATCTTGAAGCTGACTATCCATTGTTTATGAAGAGGCTGCTCTGTTAAATAAGATGTGCAAACCCCTCTTTTTGCCGTGTGATCCTTCATGGGATATTCAACCGCGTTGTCAGTTCCGTAAGTTGTCTAATATGCAATGATGATAGACCTGATACGCTGTATTACATCATTTCTTCATGCAAAGTTTACACGTGCGAACGTTTTAAATACTTCAAAGTTCGATATTTAGACCAATTAGTTTATCGTTACACACTACTATGCAATGGTGCAATGGTAAGAGGGAGATGGTGAAGTTGGCCTTCTTCAAACGGTCCTACGGCAGCGAGCATCCACTATAACTGATTTGAAATAAGCTCGCAGTTACTCAGTTGGAACATTGCCTATTTAATTCTCCCTGAAGGTATTTTATTTTATTATGAAGAAATTTGTATTTATTTTGTATGCTTTTCATCATTTCGTAATACCTACGCTGCCGTGCTAAGCCAGAAAGTCGTAAGTTGAAAATTTGACCAAATTGAGTTATTGGCACCCGGGGGTTTTGGGGGTCGATTTCTATCGATTTCTTTAGAGTAGTATCTCTATTCGAAATGCCTCAAGCAAGCCTCCCGACACTCGCGTCAAGAAGTGTTAACTTGATTTTGCTAAAAAACTAGTCGTATCAGAGCGAATCAGACGAAGAAAACTCGTATCTTGATACTGATACAGGAATTTGAACACTTCGACGATACGACTTCTTGCATTAAATCGGCGTGATACGACTTTTTGCCTCTGAAAACTCAACATTTAGTGGTGACTTTACGTTTATACTCTAAGTGAATAAACTTTTATTTTTATTGATTCAGCAGTTTTTTCTTACACTCTGAACAGAGATATGATATACAATTGACTTTGAGCCAAGTAGGATGACAAAATAATCAATGTGAAATGGTTTCTTGAATTAAATTGTTAATTCAAATGAATTAATGTTTCAAGAATTAAAATGAACAGAATAGTCGTAACTACACACACAAATTTTTAATTTTGACTCCAGAAATCGATCCGGCTACTAATTTCTTTTGAGAAAAACCTATACTTGTGGTAAAAGGAGGAAAAATAATCCCGCGAAAGAATTATTTCGCCACGAAACCTGTTAGGTCGTTTTCCCGAAAGTTGGGTGAAGTCAAGATACGACTTTTTGGATTAGCACGGCAGTACGATGTCTCCGTGTTTGCCATGTTTGTGTGCGAACTCTTGTGAAAAACATTGTTTTAACACAATTAATCATCTATCTATCTGTGTTTAGGGAACATGTAAAGACGAATTCTGTGGAAAAAACTAGAAAACAAACAAAGTAAGTGAGTTATTCATTTACTACGAAGACATAATGTATAATGTTCAATTTCTCCCTTGCGAGGGAAAAACATTAAATCATGTTTAATGTTTTTCCCTCGCAAGGGAGAAACTCAGCTGATCAGTGACCACTCAGGCGCCTTCAGCATTCTCCATTGACCCTGCTTCTCAAATTTCAGCTTCCTGCGTTCAACAGGAGAGAAAATGGCCTTGGAGCTCACTCAGCTGATCAGTGACCACTCAGGCGCCTTCAGCATTCTCCATTGACCCTGCTTCTCAAATTTTAGCTTCCTGCGTTCAACAGGAGAGAAAATGGCCTTGGAGCTCACTCAGCCGATCAGTGACCACTCAGGCGCCTTCAGCATTCTCCATTGACCCTGCCTCTCAAATTTCACCTTCCTGCGTTGAATAGGAGAGAAAAAAGTCTGCCAAGTTGGGTGGGCAGTATAGCTTCCTCACTCATTGTAACATGGACGTATAGAATCAGTTGGCGAAAAAATTATGATTCAAAGAGTTATTGAATACCAAAATATTAGCGGTCCACCGTCTAGGACCTAACCCACACAATCCCTGAAAATTTCATCGAAATCGGTTGAATAGTTGCGGAGTTTTGGTTGTAACAATAAATTTAAAGTTCGCGCATGCGCAGCGGCTATTGCTTGACCAATTTGATTGAAACTTATAGGGTGTCTCTTAGAAGTTAGTCCCTAACTAACCTCCAAATTTGAGCAAAATCGGTTCATTAGAAACCGAGAAACCGAGGTCCCAGGAAATTCACGTTTGCGCATGCGCACTCGCTCCTATTGGTCCGAAGGTGCTGAAATTTATAGGGGACCGTCTAGGACCTAACCCGCACAATCCCTGAAAATTTCATCAAAATCGGACCACAGGTTAGTATAGTTTTGCCCGTTGCAAATTTGCGTGTCGGAATTCACAGAATGACCCCCAGCCCTAAAACATTAAACATGTTAATATCCTGACGGAGTTTTGTCATCAACATACAACTAGCGATGGCAAATAAGCCGTTCAGTTTTTAAGCCACACATAAAATAAAACCATCCAATTGCTTTCAAGTACCTAATCTTATTCTTTGTGGGAAAGATTAAGGAGCTTACGATACAGTCGTATGCTTCTTGTTGACTGAATTGTGATAATAACAGTGAGTAAAACGAATTTCAAAAACAATCCACTCTGAGTTAGACGAAAATGCCCTCGCTATTTACCATGAAAACGTGCCCTTCTGTACAATAATGTCATAAATCTGCTCCATCGTACCTCTCTGACTCACCGTTGTTCAAAGAATCGAATCGGTTATGAGCTTTGCTTGTGTTCGTTTTTCCCTTTATCGCCGACAAAAGCCTCCCCGCTTCTAATTGCCATCTCTCACGACAAAAGATACCTCGACATCGGATTGTCGGTAAATCGAGTCGCCTGGGGTCGCCGTCTTGTTGACACAAGATCGCCGGCACGACAAGCCTTCGTGATCCTCGACGTCGAAGCTTAAACCCCGTTTAACCCTCCCTCTCATTAATTCATTATCGTTTCCGATCGATCTGTTTACCACAGAACTCCACCCCTACCGATAACTTTGTGTAGTTTCGATGTCTCCCCGAAATTGAAACACTTTTCTCTCCCGTTCATGGTGTATACCGTCCAGTTAAAAAATCATTCTATAATAATTATACCCTTTCAGCGACGAAACCTCCTAACCAACTTATTGGCGGGGCTCCATAGTGGTCAGCAAGTTCTGAGGCTGGTTTCTATAGATATTCGATGTCACGTTTCCTTAATTGAGAACGAGGCTGCCCTCAACATCGCTGATTGAGTAAACATTTTAGTGAGTAGTGAAGGTTCGTGTAGTTACTCTACTTTTTGGAGCCATTTGAAACGCAATGTTATCGGACGAATAAAATTTTCCAAGTTGAATCTACCATAGATAGCTCTCTACGAGTATGATTTATACAAGTATAAGTAGGTAAAATGATTGGTAAGATTTGGTACTAAAAAGGCGTGTTATTTACTAATCAAAATCACCGTTATAATTTCCAAACATTTTTGGTAGGTACTTAACTCTGGTTTTGCGGTTTTTTTTTTATAGTGATTGGAGTTTGTTTTACCAGCGAAACGTGAGGTTTTTGACTGAATTCACTATCAATATTTGAAAATTTTAATAGACAGGTAGGTTTGCTCCTTGTTTAAAATATTATTACTGGAAGTAGATCTCATATTTCGAAACAGATGATTCTAGAGAGAATTTCCTCGTAAGAGCTATAAAAAACGTTTCTGGTACCTATCTTGATAAAGACATCCAAACAAAGCAAGTGACTAGCATTGGAATTGAAAATAGCGATTTTATGAAGGTTTCACTTATTTGGAAAATAGATCCATGCAAAATACCGCATTCCGATTCAGCATTTTCACATTTTTTTTTTTTCAAATGTAATTTACTTTTCAGAATTGAATGAGGCCACATAGAGTTCTGGGAGACTACCCGATTGCGAAAAATTAATCAGAAACACAATCTCAACCAATAAATCAGTCGATTTTTTATTGAAAAAACCAGATGCCCCCAGGACCAGTGAAGCTGGACCAAATCTGTTGCCGCCTCCGGAATCTCATGTCCTCTAAAATTTCACTTTTTGGACATTTTCGGACAATTTGGGTTTTGAGTTTGTCGATCTTCCTACGTGTATATTTGTGTATCATTTTCTCACTATCTTATTGTCAGTTTCGCTCAAATTTGGAAGGTAGTTGGGGACTTAGCACATATGAATTTTTTCAACCTTTTGAATCCTGTTTTATCCATTTTACTCCTGTGTACACCATTTTCACTCTACCTAATTGTTTGGGTTTGCACAAACTTGGATGATTTATTGTTTGTTAATTGGAGAAATTTGAATTATTTTTCATATTTATTAGACTTCAACGTGGTGGAATAGGTACTCGGTGATCAATGCGAATGCGCAAACTTGAAATTCACGCATCAGACATAACTTTACTACACTTTTCATCTGGTTCTTATGGGAATTAATGATTAAACATCAATCATTCATTAGAGTCCGATCAATCGTGATCAGATCATCTTTACTAACATGTTGACACGACGTAGCAATGTGCCACACCCAATTGGGTAGATTATTTTCACCCACCACAAAGAAACGACTGGTTTCTTTGTACTAACGATAAAACCACTAAAAACTACCTCTTGTCCAAGACTTATAAAAGATTTAAGCCTCTCCCCAGAAAGTTTCTTTTCGTCACAATAACGAATTTATGGATCCAATAAGCGATTCAACGTTCATCGCAACTCTTTCCAGAAAATCCAACTTGATGAACCAGCGATTCGTTGAATATTTCATATCTCATCTGCTTTGATATTTAACTCGGCTGGGAGGAAGGCGCCAAAGAAAGTTAACTCCTGGGAATCCAAGACGAACTTGAAAGAACCGTAAGATTATGCTCTGATACTCTTTTGGTTTCTTTGATCGAAGGGGTGAATAGATTTTCCGTTATCGGTTTCTTTGTAAGGGAAAATATGATGTTTGAGCACTTTTTCTGGCAGCCTCAAATTTCTTCGAAAATAACAGACCAAATAGTATCAGAGTGGCTGAGTTTTTGTGATGGGATCTTCCATTGTCGAGGTGCAAGGGATTTTCCTTGTGATTGTGCAGTTTTTAAGTTAATTATTTTCAATAGTGAAGTTGTAACCCCATCAAAAATCGATTTTTTTACATGTCAAAGTTTCGTTTCGATCCATAAAATCAATTTGAAAAAATTCGGTCCGTCACTCAATTCATCTTCCTTTGCAGCCACGAACTAAATTTCGATTGATCTTAATCTTAATTTCTCTCTCCTTTATAAAATTAATACTAAAATTTCCACTGATGATCAAATTGATGTTTTTTGAATATGACTTTACTAAGAACATCAATATTCAATTAGTTGTAAACGAATGCCGAAATGACAGATACAATATAATAAGAGAACTTCATACTTCACTTAGGCAAACAGAGTTGGATAGATCAGTGATCTGTGGAGAATATAATGAGTTGAGCAGAAGGATTATCAGTAAGTAATGTAAACCTAAAACCTTTGTGTAGTAATTGGCAGCGTTTACAAGGGGACAACCTCAGTACTTGTATTGTATTTTAGAAAGTAATAAGTAATGTCCGGGTAGAAACAATAGATTTACATGTTTATCATTGTTAGTCAGAACCTATTAATTATATTTGAAATATTTGTTATGAAGTTACATTAGGGAAAGCATCTCTCTATTTACTAGAATTAACTTAAAATAATTCGCTAAAAAACGGAGAGGACGGAAAAATCTCGGGTAACTATATTTGCAGATAAAATAGTTGGTACACGAATCAATGTATTCCTGGTATACTCAGGTGCTAAAATTCATGAAAATTGAGAAAGAAAACATCTCATGAGCCAGAACTTTGATAAGAAATAAGTCAGCAGTTTTGTCTCGTAACAGTATAAATATCAAAATTACGAATTTTGTCAGTATTCGAGAATTGAATATTGGATTTATTGGTTACGATGTGAATATTGAGTAAAGTAAATCGTGTGTCCAAAAATCTTTGCGGAAATTCTCATGCGTCCTGACTAACAGTTTTCATCAAAAATACAAACAGTGAAGGTGAGCTCCTCAAGAGAAATTTCAAGAATTCTGTAGTTATTTCGGTCCCAAAACGGCTAATCTGTCAATATCATCACAGGAGACAACGAAGATTACACCTTTGTTTGTCCCCGGGAGCTAAATTTGGTCGATACCTAATACTTTAATCCACTTACCCAACCAGAGATGCTGAAAGTGCCAAAATGATTCCTTCAAATAGCGAACAGAGCTTTTTGTAATGTGCGAACAAAGTTAGGAACCATATTTTACAGAGAATTTGATACGATGTTTAGGGTTTGAGCGAGTTCACGAATTTCATCGTTGATACTGTCTATGCGCATGCCTCTCTCTTATTGGGTGGCAGTTTGTTCGACTACCCAAAGCTTCTTTATCTTCGGTAGTGAGGAAGCTAAATTTCTTCAACATGTGAAAAATAATCACGATCAAAATGACGATTTTCATACATTACCTTTTTGGCGATTAAATACATTAGAACCGTGTTACGAAGATCTTTCATGACTATGGCGCACCATACTTTAATTTGCTCCGCACAAAAAGACAGACGGACCAAGGGCTGTCGCCCATAGACTGGGAGGACAGTAGGGGAGACCTTCCCTGAGTAGGGACAGTCCTGCCACATATGTGACCTCTCTTTAACTGACCATGAAATCAGTGCAATGCTCGGTCAAAGTTGATGGTGAGCTCTCGGACCAATTTCAAACGCACCAAGGTCTGCGGCAGGGTGATCGCCTGGCCTGCCTGCTGTTCAATTTTGCACTGGAATGAGCAGTGAGGGAATCGGGTATCCAGGTGGGCTGGACCATTTTTAATCGCTCCTCGCAAATATTAGGATATGCAGATGACGTAGATGTGGTCGGAAGAAATTTTAATGCTTTGAGCTCAGCATTCTCCAAATTAAGAGCGGCGGCCGCGAGGATGGGCCTAGTAGTGAATCAATCCAAAACAAAGTACATAGTGACGAGCCCCCAGGCCTGCCCCGGACCAGATCCAGTTGGACGGATGCTTCTTTGAGAGAGTCAAGGAGTTTGTTTATCTTGGCTCATTGGTAACCGAAGATAACGATATGGAGGCAGAAATCCGAAGGAGAATCATTGCAGCCAACAAATGCTACTTTGGACTGGTTCGGCATATAAAGAGTAGGACCCTATCGCGAACAACGAAGCTCCGTTTGTATAAAACGCTAATCAGGCCAGTGCTCATCTATGGTTCTGAAACCTGGACACTCTCCAGAGCTCAGGAAAACCAACTTCTCCGATTCGAAAGGGAAATATTAAGAAGGATTTTCGGAGCGATCTTCGATCCTGATGAGCTGCCCTGGCGAATAAGAACAAACGTGGAGATAAAAGATGTGGTCCACCATATCAAGATTGGTCGCTTTCGGTGGGCGGGTCACCTTGCTAGAATGAGCCCTGATTCAGTCCCTAGGAGGCTCCTAGAAGAAGAAATAAATCGCTCATATCCTAGAAGAGGGGTACAAGTCCAAAAATGTGATTTTCGGGAAATCGCTTTCAAAGTTTTACACTCAAACAAATAGCTATATCTCCATGACAACACGTTTAAAGTTAATGATATTTGGGGAAAATGTTCCCGTACTAATGCTTCTACAGCTCATGGACCGAAATAGTTCTTTTCGCTAGTGAGGAAGGAGTGGGGGAATATTTTTGTCAAATTCCTTCGATTTTTGGTGTGTTCCCATTTTTTGTCGACAATATTTCTTTATTTCTGAGATGTTACTTTTTTTTCATGGACGATTCTTATTCTTTCCCAAATGATTAATTTGGTTTTAAATGAGAATAATCATGACTTGAGGTGTATAAAACGAGAATTTATTAGATTAGGAGTTGTGGGAAAAATAAAACAGATTGAAAACGGAATAAGATATTTATAATTCTGTCTCCAAAAATATTCTTAAGTAATTGAAACAGCTTCTTAAAATCTATAATCAAAGATAACCAACGTGTGATTTCGAGTTCAATTCCCCCCCCCCCCTCACGCCATTCCTTCTTCAACGGTTTCAGTAAAACCAGTACAACTTTCATCGGTAGTTTCGGTAGGTAGTCCGTAGGAGTAGACATTCAAGGTGAAACACACCAGTGGCACCACTAATTTGTTCTATGGTGTCAAAATTTATAGTTCATGAAAATACAAAGGTTTATTCATAAAGATTCAAAGCTTGGGTACCATTAATAAGCCCTAAATGAACCAAAATATCGAAAAATCGCAATTTCGTGAATATTATCCCTCAACTTGCCTCTTCCTAATGAGAATTTCAGTACTCTGGCGACTTAATGTTTGTCAGTTAGTTATCTGAGTCGAAAAAAAGAAACACGCGAATCGGTTGAAATTGAGCCTTACTTTCGCTATACAACCCCTCGTTCCTCCTTTGTTTACTCTAATCTCAAAATTCCAGCGACGTAGTGAAAAACTAGATAGATTTCCACGTCGAACAAAAAAGAAACACCCAAATCAATGGGAAATTGAGGTTTGGGCGAAATACACAAGACTATGCTTTTAAAAAAACCAAATTTTATTCGTTTCTACTCCCTCCCTCCTTCAAGGCAAAATTTAGTGTGGATGACGTAGTCCAAAGCGCTAGATAAATTTTAGCGTTGAACAATGGAGGAACCACGCGAATCGGTTGGGGAAGAAGGCCTGGACGAACACAAGAGACACAGACTGATGGATTTTCTTCCGTGGATTTGGGTTTTGAAGGGACTAAAACGGATTAGTATCTGGTTATTTTGTTTTCCGTTGAGTGTTGTCCACCTTTAACCCAGGTTAATCGCATATTCAAGGATGCCCAAGTCTTACAACGTCCTAGAAACAGAAGTAGGTAACCACCTACCTACCTGCTGTTGAATAGCCACAGCATGATGGATGAAATAATTAGGAATCCGTGTAAATTATTATAATTGTGATTATTATTGCAATTATTATTTTTCTGTAAAGATCACCAGTAAACTACCTTCTTGGGACAAAGGCAGGAAGAGGGTCCTTTGGGCTAGTCTCGAGGGAACGAAGTGTTATGATAAATTGCACAATAAACATGTATTTATCATTGTTGATCGTATTGATTGTGACAGTAGTTTCCAAAAAATTAACACTAGGTTTCTTTAATTGAGGAAATCACTTAATAGAGGCGATACGTCCACTTTAGAGAGTAGCACTGGGCTTTGTGCCTGTCTTTTGCAAACGTAGGTGGCTCGCCCCGTCCATCGAACAAAGAACTTTCAGCATTCAGGCGGAAGGGGATTGATTTAGGCTTAAGTTTGTCTTCTAGGGATGAAAAACAGCACTTCCACTACCCAAAACTGTTCCTAACTCGAAAATGACATTTTTGGACTTGTACCCCTCTTGTAGGATATGAGCGATATGCCACCCGACGACAGGGGCGCCCAAGACTGCGATGGGGGGACGGTGTCAGCAGGGATGCTCGTGCAATGCTGGGAGTCCGCGATTGGAGAGCAGCTGCACAACAAAGGAATGACTGGCGGACTTTACTTGGGTGGCCTTGACCCCTCGCGGGTTGTTGAGCCATGAAAGAAAAAGAAGATGCTTTAATGTTTTAATTATTAAATGTTGATCGGAGACTTCACATCTATTAGTTGAGTTTTAAAATTGGAATGGAGATACCCTCAACAGTCCTAGCCAATTTGAGATCTACCCCAGACAGTAAACTCTTGTCGTAACAACTAGTCGAGAGGAAATAATGGAGAAAAGAAAAATTGTGCCGAGTCAAGACTAACTAAATTCCGAAGTCAGAACAATGACTATCCGTAAGAGGTATTTCCGCTCTTGGTTTCGTCCGACATAGCGATGGAGCGATACGAGGGCACCCTATCTCTTAGAAGGCCAACTCACCAGGATGAGTAATGTAAGTAAATTAACGCCGGAATGAGTTTAAATATTCAACACGTGGGTGCGCTGAAGCAGACGATAGGAACGGAGCCTAGAGTTCACACGAGAGTGTAAAATCTGCCCAGCACGCCACACTTTCTCCTTTAATTACCCCGACATTTTTTTTGGAAAAAACTTTGTCGTCCTTCGTCCCTCCGCGATAACTCGGTTATTAGTTGGATTAAAAAACAGACCCCTCAAAAAAAGTGGTCTCCCAGAGTAATTAAAAAAAAAAAAGAAAATAGAGATTGCTCGGTGGGTGGAGCTTCGAAGCATGTTTGGGAGGATTTTCCACATTTCGCTCTGCATTGAATTACCTTGGCTAATAACAGAGCTCTTCACTGACAGCCCTCGCTTTCTCTTAGCGTTCGTTTAATCCAATTTATTCCACCTGATTCAATTCGGCGTTCGCGGAGTGGAAAATAATTTTCCCCCGCCGGTATGGGAAATTGAAACGTGTGGGATTTTCCCCGGGGTTTGCCGTTTCGAGCGTTCGAACGAAACCTTTGCTCGAGTTCAACTTTGTACACGAATCGGTTCGTTTGTTGGATTCTTGGAACATAACCTGTATCTAACCACATCACGAGTATTATAATGATGATTATAATAATCATATCATTAAATGATAATGATTATCAAAGAGAGATCAAATTTCGATCTCGGATATTGTTTGATGAAGACTCGGAAATTAACATAACTTTTGTTTTGTTTTGAAACTTGTGTCCGAGAAAGATACAGCCAAATTTCAGGGGCCGATTCTACAAGTAATTTCAACAAAAATTAGCACGTAGAAATTTTTAGCAAGGAACATGCTCATCACCTAACTGAGCAAAAATGTGACGAAACCGTGGAACGAAAGTAGCGCAAGATTTTGTAATGATTTTCACTCACAACCGACCCGTTTCTAGGGAAATGTATCGTCGTTAGTTTTCATCCCACGAAAATCTTTCGCCACTCGTTGAAAAGACCTCAATTTATGCGTAACTTATATACTGCCAAAACAGCTGTAAATATGGACGAAGCTGAGATATACCTCTGATTTGAAAGAACTGTAATTTGAAGAGCTTTACTGCAGAGCTTTTTGTCATAAATAAAGCCCTGTCTTTGGTATCAACTGACAATAACTCCAATGTCGTAATCTGTTCAGATTTTCTCAGTGCAATCCAAGTCATTAGGAAAGGTATTGACTCCCACCCAGTAGTGAAGGATGTACTTGTTAAAGTGAGCCGACTGATGGATCTTGAGTCTCCTGTTTACTCTGCTGGGTACCAGAACACATAGGAATCGCCGGAAATGAAATTGCCGATCGAAATGCAAAAATTGCAACTGAAGAGCCCATTTCCACATTTCTCTATGTATGCGCTGGCTACCAATGTTCAATAAAAAAGAGAAGTATGGAACAGTTGGAGAACCGAATGGCAGAACATGGGTCACCAAAAGCTATGGGCTGTGAAGAATTTTGATGTTGACCATAAAACTGTCGCAAAAAATGTCGACTGCGAACTCACCTGTGTGGATGTAGGTGTGCTTCTTCATGTCAGACTTCTGGTGGAACCGCTTCCCGCAGTACTGGCAGGGGTAAGGACGGGTGTCCGAGTGGATGAGGAGGTGAGTGCTCAGCGTCGAGCTTCTCTTGAAGGTTTTCCCACACTGCTTACACTGAAATACTTTTTCTACGTTATGAACGGACCGTCGACAGCACAGCCATCTGCAACAATAAAATTCCTACTATTTATTGGTCTGAAAGATAATACGAGTCCATAGATAAATTGATAGATAGCATGCTGTGTTTAACCCTATTCATGGCAAAGTAACATATCGATATACATATTATGTCCATCCATCTTCCACATTTTGGTTTATTATTTTCGATAATGAACCTTCGGAATCGAGCAAGAAAACGAATTTTTTAACCCCCCTCAAAATTTGATGTTTTACGTAAAATCCAAAAATCGAATAAAAAAATCTTCCGCCCATCCGCCGTACGCCATACGCAGCACTTTTCTTAGCAACCCTGGACCGATTTAGTTCAAATTTGGCTTATGGGCTTCATTTCGGGTCTGGTTGTGCCGCGAAGCTTTTGGTTGATGTCAGTCACTTCTAAGGGGTGAAAATTAAGTGTTGGAAATTTCAAAAGTGCCCTAGCTCGAAAACTCTAGGGGGCATTTTTGAAAATTTTAACCCTTCACTTTACTTTTTTTTTACTTTATTATTTAATATTAGCCATACAATTGGTATTTATAACAATTACATAATTACATGAACAGTATGAACATAAATATCTCGATGTAGATTAATTTCGTGCTTAAATGTATATATTACACTGTATTGTATATTCATAAATGCATTTATATATTTCAATGTCATTGAGTGATAATAAGTGGAATAGGTTAAACGGTTGGTTGGCCAGCTTTGATATTGTGTTGAACATGACTTCTCTTTCGCTGTAGAACATCGGACTGTTCATTATTACATGTTCCATTGATCCCACATGTGATTCACAGTACCGGCATTGAGGATTTTCTCTTAGATTAAATCGATGGAGATATTCGTCGCAAATACCATGGTTTGATCTTAACCGGACTACTAATCGGCACAAAGATTTTCCCACTCCTATTCGTAAAAACCACGGCGAGGAGGGTACTTCTGACTGCAGGGACATATAATAGCTTCCTTTTGTCGAAGATTTGTAGTTTTCGTTCCATGTTGATTAATTGTGCTATACAGATCTCGGTAGGGTACACCAATGTTAATAAATTCGCCTTCTCGAACTCCTCGTTTTGCCAATTTGTCGACTTTCTGATTGCTTATTATACCAGCGTGAGCTTTCACCCATACAAATTCAATTTAGAATCCAAATTTTTTCACCCTTCACTTTAGAATCCAAATGAAAATTAAGGGAAATCAATTTCATAATTAACAATAAATTAATAAAAGCTGACCTGTGTTGGGAGAGGGACACTTCTGCTCCGAACGTCTTGTTGCAGAGCTCACAGGCGAAGGGGCGCTTGCCGTTGTGGGAGCGGCGGGAGTGGACCTCGAGGCCGTGGGGGGTGGGGAACATCTTCTCGCACTTGATGCAGGAGTAGACGTCGGGAGCGAGGAAGTGGTGGTGGTGGTGGTCGTGGGGAGCCGAGGGGCCGCCGGAGAGGAGCTGCTGCCTCAGCCTGTACAGGTCCTCGGGGCTCGCGCCTCCCGCAGGCCCCAGACCGCTCGAAGAGCCTGCGCACACCAATCAGAATCCATCAATGATTATCCACGCGTCTACATTAATAATAATGAAAATTTTATTGAATACTTTTATTGATAACAAATACTCCCTTGGTACTTCCATAATACAAATATGAGACCAGTAATATATTTGTTTTCCAAGTCAGATTGAGAACTTTCCAAATCAAACTGAGAACTTTCCAAATCAA
Source organism: Apolygus lucorum (assembly GCA_009739505.2). Classification (NCBI taxonomy): domain Eukaryota; kingdom Metazoa; phylum Arthropoda; class Insecta; order Hemiptera; family Miridae; genus Apolygus; species Apolygus lucorum. Next base: position 15,118,940 of record CM019176.2, read on the forward strand.
ATTAAGAATTTTCCAAATCAAATTGAGAACTTTACACATCAAAGTGAGAAATTTCCAAATCAAACTGAGGACTTTCCATATCAATTAAGAATTTTCCCAATCAAATTGAGGATTTTCCTAATCAAATTGAAAATTTTCCAAATCAAATTAAAAATATTTTAAAATCAAATTGAGAACGCCATCTTGGGAGGAGAGCCACTTGAAGTAGGGGATCATTTAATGAAAATGAATGCCGCAAAGCGGGAAGCAGTACGTAAAAGGGATGAGGAAGAAGAAGAGTCCCTATTACTAGCTACGCTGAACACTTTTCCAAGTGAACGACAGAGGGCAATTTGTAGGTCAGTGTTTGCACTCAGTAAATGCAAAACATCCGGATGGCTCACTGTGCTTCCCTTGAAGAGTCAGCATTTTGATCTCTCTGCAAATGATGGATTGGCACTGAGGTACAAGCTGAGACCACAAGGGCTGCCACTAGCGTGCCACATCGAACATGCTCTATACTGTAAAATGGGTGGCTTGGTATCCCGGCGTCACAATGAAATAAGGGATGTTTTTGGGGAGCTCATGAGTTGAGCATGGGGGAATTGTATATAAGAGCCTCTAATGAAGGAGACGACGACCTCAAGTCCTGCTTTGCGAGGAGACCTTGCTTGCCGGGGGTTTGGGAGGCACAGAGGGATGCATTATTTGATATCCGTGTTGTTCACACCAACGCTCCCTCTTATGTCTCCCGTCCCGTCCCGGCAGTGCTGTCCTCTGCTGAGCAGGAAAAGAGAAGAAAATACGCTGATGCATGCGAAGAGCGCCACGCTACATTTACCCCTTTGATGTGCGCTGTAGATGGGATGTGGGCTCCACAAGCGATAGCCTTCATCAAAATTCTGGCGGAGAGGCTCTCAGAAATTTGGGTAAGACAACAAAGCAAAGTGCATGAATGGCTCCGTGCTCGTCTAGCCTTCGCTGTACTACGAGCAAGCAGCTTATGTTTCAGAGGCGCTCAGAAACGTTGGAGGTGTGCCGACAATCTGCTAGGCCCCATCATGAACAAGTAGTTAGATAGAACAAAAAGTTAGTTAGAGCCCATCATGAACAAGTCTTTCTTCGAAAATATTCTCCATTTCTGGCTCTCTTTTTAATCATCTCTCACGCGGCTCCTGTTTTGTTTTTCCCTAACTTGTTAAAAATATATTGGATATCAATTCTCTAAAAAATTGAGAGCGTTTAATTTCTAATGACAAAAGTACGAACACTGATTATCCTTTAGTGTTTATCAGTGAAGTCGGAGGACCTTGGTGAGTATCACATCAACCGAACTGCCTTCTTCATCTTTCCTACATTGCACTTTGCCCGTCTGCAACCCAGCCGAAATGGCTTTTCCAGAAACCAAAATTATCGTGACTGAAGGGCAACAACACGACCTTTTAGATGTCATATGTGAAGGGATCGGAACTATTATGACCACCGACAGCTCAAATTGGGTAATTTACACGATGATCCAACTTCCCAAGGCAGCCGCCGGAATTCCTCTTCACTAAGATTGCCGTTCTTTAATTTAATTTTCAGTTTCTGCAGAAAATATGAATTTCAATTGATGTTTTTCAATTTCTGCACTTTTTCATAATTTTAATATGAAGTTCAAAAAATGAATGAATCCTTTCCTATCTGCATCACTCACTAGAAAATTGCGTTTCTTCTGTAAAATATATACCTGTCACAAATAAGTTCTGACTTCTCAATTTGATTTGGAAAATTTTCAATCTACATTGAAAAACCTATACAGGGTGTTGCACGAGTTCCCCCCCCCCCCCCGCGCTAAAATCGTCCAGTTAGTGGTAAGAAAAAGTTTTTTTTTTAAATCTTTATTATTTTTCCCGAGGATCTCAAATATGACCACGGTGCGCATTGCTCACGTGCACAATCGTTCGTAACGCACATCAACTTTGTTATCTCAAATTGGAACCCCAATTTTTTATCGCAGATTTCGATTCTACTCCAAATTTCATGAGTTTTAGACCCCTCAACCGATTTTTCCGGTTGCGCACAGCCCGTACAGACAGCACGCAAACATGCGCAACCCCTGGATTGTGCCAAAATTGAGATGAAGGTAGACCCCAAGTGTGATACAATGTATCACAGAAACATGTCATGTTTTTTCAATCAATTTTTTCGAGACTACGGCCGAAAAATAGGAGGTTTTAACTAGAAAATCGCCCTTTTTCCATCCTTATGAGTTACGACTCAACCCCTAAATTACTACTTAACTAATTAAAATTGCGTCGTAACTCATAAGGATGGAAAAAGAGCGATTTTATAGTAAAAACCACCTACTATTCGGCCGCCGTTTCGAAAAATTCCAGTGAATGAAGATTTTTAAAATAAAACTTTTTTCTTACCATTAACTGGACGATTTTAGTCGTTGAGGGGGGGGGGGACAACTCGTGCGACACCCTGTATAAGCGTGTACTTACACTAGGATTATGATACCTTCAATTTGTTCTTATTTAACTTACTAGTAATGATGTGTCTTGAGAAAATGACCTGTGAATTACCTGCGGGATTTGAAGCGGCGATCGCAGCTTGCATGGCGCCTAAGCTGAGGTAGAGAGAGCCGGAGAGGAGGTTCCTATTCGAGTCCTCCTTCATGGGAGGGTACAGGGGGAGGACGTGGCGCGCGAGGAGGGGGTGGTAGGGGGGCGGCGACGGGCGACGAGCTCGCGGCACGTCCGGCCGGAGCAGCTCTCGCACGCTGAACAGCTCCGAGTTCTTCATCGGTCGCGGCGGCGACGTCAAACGCGAGGGTGACGTCATGGGGGGCGGCGGCGAGTCGACTTCGAGCTCCGGCGACGAGCAGCCGGCCTCGGACGTCATCGTTGTGACGTCACTCGAGTCCTTCCGTCTCACTTCATCTTCCTCTTCACTCTCCGATTTGACCAACCTGTCAACTCCAAATTTGATTTCATCTGAAACAGAAAAATAACAATAAATAAATAAAAATGTACCTATCATGGACAAATAAATACAAAATTTGAAGAAAAAAACGAGGATTGTTTTTAATGGTTAAGTTTATTATCGTTTATTAATTTTGTATGTCCGTCTGTGATAATTTGTGGCTCAATTTGCGCTCTCATCCCATTAAAATTTGCATCACAAAATCTCTTCATTTGAGTACACATTTGTACTCAACTGAAGAGATTTTGTAATGCTCTATTTATAGAGCAATGGAGTAGCAATGCTTTCAACTATCCACGAATCGTTCTCCACATAAATAGTTGGATGAAGACCTCAAGTGGAAGCCATGTAGAATACACACACGATAAGATTAGAAAATTCATATTACATCAATAAATTATGTTCTACAACGTTAGAAACAAGATTTTGCCGTAAATAAAGGCACCAAAGTCTTAGGAAAATGACAAAAATATGTTCTTGTATGTAAAACGCTGCAAATTATTACACAATGGTTTATTATTTTTCTATATAGATCACTCGTCTACAAAATCACCAACCATCCGATATGAAGAGAAGAAAAAAAAAAACGCTGCAAATTATTACACAATGGTTTATTATTTTTCTATATAGATCACTCGTCTACAGAATCACCAACCATCCAATACCTATGGAAAAAAAGAATCAAAAAAAAAAAAAAAAATCACCAACCATCGATCGCATTTCGGTCAGCTCTAATTTGAACGGAGATTAGGCCTCTTTTGCGATTCACACTCGTGTTTTGATTTATATATATATATATATTTCAATATGAACCCTTAAATTTTTGTAGGGAGCGAACGGTTTGTCCTACAGAGCTCCGGGTGGTCTCAAAAATTCTAAAAATTCTATAGAATCCAAAATTGACGGAAAAACAATACCTTTATATCGAAATTTTTTGAGTTAGGGCGTTTTCAAAATTTCAAAATTGATTATGGAACCCTGAGAAGTGACCTACATCAACCAAAAGCTTCGGGGCACAACTAGACCCCAAATGGAGCCTACATACCAAATTTCATCAAAATCGGTCAATGCTAAGTGGCAAAAGTGCCGCGTACGGCGGACGGACGGCCAAATTTTTATTTGATTTTTGGATTCTACGTACCTTGAAACGTAAACCATCAAATTTTGAGGGGGTGTTAAAATTTTTTTTTCTTGGTCGATTCCGAAGCTTCATTATTGAAAATAATAAACCAAAAGTAAGTGTGGCACATAGCTCCATAACCCGATTGTATAGATGAGCCGATGCACTGTAGCTAATATCAAAACGTCAATCTCTAAGTACCTTGCACTACCCTCATAGGGGACCATCTACCCAACCCACACAATTGTTACAACGAATTCACGTTTGCACATGCGCAGAGGCTACTATAATCCGGGGGCCATGATGTTCATAAGGGACCATTTACACTATCCTAACTACACACACACCTATCCTATTTACACTATCCTGAACTATCCTTGAACAGTTAATCAAATTCGGATGAAAAATGAATGAGTTATGGTTGTTAAAAGGGCGTTTCATTTGCTCATGGAGGCTACTTTTGATCAGGGGGATGATGTTCTTACGAGACCATCCACATGCCAATCTAGACAATCCTTGCAAATTTCATCGAACTCGGACAATACCTAACGTCCTGTTACTAGGAATTTATGACCGACACACAGACACACAGACAAGGAAGCGAAATTGTTCAGGAAGGCCTGAAACAAGAAACGAAAGTGGAATTCTGATTTTGAAGAACATTTTTTTTTCAATCTTTTCTATCTAAAAAAGAAAACACTGTTTCCTGTAAGTGAACACTGTACTTACATCTATCTTTCATTGAAGTTTGAACAAAATTTTGTAGTATTTCACCCGTGATACGGGACCCAATATATGGACCCAAATATATTTAAATTGCTTCGATAGTGAAGAGGGAAAATGTGATAATAATCTACGTTCGCATGAAATTAGTAGAACTCGATTAACAAGGCCAGGCAATGGTTCCCGCACGTGCCTCAACCGTCTGAAATTACTGTGGACGCAATTTAGTAATTTTCACTGACTTCTGGTTGGTTGAGGAGAGTTAGGGGATTCTAATCACAGAGGAACCGGCCGAGAGCTCTTGTCCAGTTGAGCTCAATCAAACAACACGTGAGGATGTGACTTGCAGTTTCTCATAGATCTCGAATTTCCGCAAGGCTGTACGTGTAGGTACAGAAACAACGACGAACATTCGTCATTCATTGCAACAATATTGAGAAGTGCAAACAATCAGGTCTGGGAAACCATTGGGTTCAAATCTGAAGTTTCATTGAAATCGTGCCTTGGATTTTCAGCTGGTATCAACCAATTCATCGATTAATTGATAAGTGATGCAGCCATTAATAAATTGTTAAATGAATTGATCGTTAACCAATGAGTTAATAAGTAGTTGATGAGTTAACTCTCCCATCCCTCCCAACCTTCCACTTTTATTATGCTGAGGTAAATTCTAATAAACCGTGGTGGGGTGGCAAAACTGGTTTTAACATAAATCAAGAAAAAACCAAGTATTTTCATGAGCGCACACCCTGTCATAGTAATCGACTTGGATATTTGGAAGTAGAGGAGCTCAGATTCAAGGAAGTGAATACTCCATCTGGGATCGAATATTACCAGTAGGTACTAACAGCACTCAGCGTCAAGATTATCCAAACCTTCAAAAATAAGGTACTAAGGAGAGCATTAATGCTCCCTGGTACGTCCAAAATGACGATGTCCATTGTTACCTAAAACGCTGCAAATTATTACACAATGGTTTATTATTTTTCTATACAGGGTGTAACGGTTAAGGTCGTACCACCGGCCAGGGTTCGATTCTACAACTGATTTGTGACTTTTTTTGTCCTCTGACTTTTTTTTCTTAACCGCCTTAAAATCGGACTTTTTCCACTTTTAAGATTTTTTTCGTATTGTCGACCTTACGCCATTAAAACAGCCATAAATCCCTTGTTTTTCAATCAAAATTCAAATGTAATTATACCGTTGGAAAGAGCGTTTAATTTTCTATCTCCATAGTATTAAATAAAACTTTTTAAAGAAGACTAAAATGTTGAAAAAAGGGCACAAATAGTAAAATCTCGAAAAACTCGGAAATTTTTCGTTTTTTCAAACGTTTGTAACACTAACTGAAACTGCCGGTTAAGTTCACACTGTAACTCCAAAAGTTGGCCCAAAATCTCAGCTTTCCAACGGTATGGTCATAAAATTGTTTACAGTAGCCGGATGGTGTAAAATCCTCGTTCCCGTGCCAAAAACCGTGGATCTTCCAGTGTAAATCGACGTTTCGCGAAAATCAGCATTTTTATCCTAAAATGAGTTAGGCAGCCATCTTTTCGTACTTTGTCTCAATGAGTCAAATGATGAAACAAGACTTATCGAGAATTGTCTTAATTTCTGTTAATTTGTTTGCCAATTTTTTTATTACTAGATCGGCCAAGTTATACGTTACTACCGTTGACAATAAGGTCAAAGGTTTGTTTTTAATGTCCATCCTCCTCCCGTCATCGCAAGTAATCAAACCATGTTCATAATAACCTGTATAAAACAAAATAGCAGCAGCAGCAGTTCATAAAACTGGAAGATATCAATAACAAACAAAACCAATCTCATTTTCTGTATGAATGGGATAAGCCTTTCAAGTAGATGGAAGACACAATTATTATTGAAAGAAGGATTCAATACTTACAGTTGAAATCCGGTGAGCGAAATGACATAAATCCCCTTTGCACAGAACACAAAACATGAACAGCAGAGTCAGCCGGTTACATACCCTTGAAAACACGTTTTTGGAGGCTACGCGCCTGTGTGGGAACCGCCGCTGGTATTCCCGTACAGCTTCACTGGCGTTTTGGTTTGTGAAACCATGAACCAGCAGCATATCGACATACTCTTGATTGGAAAAAGTTGCTATGATACAAGTAGATGTGTAGGCAGGTCACGAACTGATCACTGATCAGATAATTAATCTGATGTTCGGAACCTAGTGTTATTATGAACAGGGTGGTTTGATTACTTGCTTGTTTAAAAACATGTTTAATGTTCAAAAAAATGTTTAAAAACATACCTTCGACCTTATTGTCAACGGTAGTAACGTTTAACTCGCCGACCTAGTAATGAAAAAAATTGGCATACAAATTAACAGAAATTAAGACAATTTTCGAAAAGAGAATTGGACAAGATATCAGTGACTGCTTTTTCGATAAGTCTTGTGTCATCATTTGACTCAAAGAGACAAAGTACGAAAAGATGGCTGCCTAACTCATTTTAGGGTAAAAATGCTGATTTTCGCGAAACGTCGATTTACACTGGAAGATCCACGGTTTTTGGCACGGGAACGAGGATTTTACACCATCCGGCTACTGTAAACAATTTTATGACCATACCGTTGGAAAGCTGAGATTTTGGGCCAACTTTTGGAGTTACAGTGTGAACTTAACCGGCAGTTTCAGTTAGTGTTACAAACGTTTGAAAAAACGAAAAATTTCCGAGTTTTTCGAGATTTTACTATTTGTGCCCTTTTTTCAACATTTTAGTCTTCTTTAAAAAGTTTTATTTAACATTATGGAGATAGAGAATTAGACGCTCTTTCCAACGGTATAATTACATTTGAATTTTGATTGAAAAACAAGGGAGTTATGGCTGTTTTAATGGCGCAAGGTCGACAATACGAAAAAAATCTTAAAAGTGGAAAAAGTCCGATTTTAAGGCGGTTAAGACAAAAAGTCTAGAGACAAAAAAAGTCACAAATTAGTTTTAGAATCGAACCCTGGCCGGTGGTACGACCTTAACCGTTACACCCTGTATAGATCACTCGTCTACAAAATAACCAACCATCCAATATGAAAAAAAATATCTTGACATGGCTGGGAATCGTACCCGAGACGTCTCACTTGTCAAAATGACTCGCTGTACATGAGCTACGGTCGCCAGACAGTCGGTTGTGTAGAATTTGAGGTTGTGACGTACGCATGGCTGTTACACGGATTTTACGTTCGCGCATGCGCATCGGCTACTATTAGTCCGGGGGTGATGATTTTCATAGGGGACCATTTGCAATCTAATCCGCATAATCCCTGAGAATTTCATTGAAATCGGATGGAAAATGTAGAAGTTATGGCTGTTTCAAGGAAATTCACGTTTGCGCATGCGCAGTCGTTTCTATCAGTCCGGGGAAGATGATTTTCATAAGGGACCATCTAAATAATAATCTGTAACATCTCTGAAATTTTCATTGAAATCGGATGGAAAATGTAGAAGTTATGGCCGTTACAAGGAATTCACGTTTGCGCATGCGCAGTCGCTTCTATCAGTCCGGGGATGATGATTTTCATAGGGGACCGTCTACACACCAACCCGCACAATCCCTGAAAATTTCATCGAAATCGGACAATAACTTCGTATAGTTATGCGCGTTACAAGGAAATCATGACAGACGGACAGACACACAGACACACAGACAGACAGACACACAGACACACAGACACACAGACACGGAACCAAAATTGTTCAGAAAGGTCTAAAACGCAAAACGCGAGTGAAAATTTTGATTTTGGAGAACTTTTTTTTTTTCATCCTTGAAAAGTGAAAACAAAGCTTCCGCTACCTTGGTAGACTCGGAAGCAAAAATTAGGTAAATGAATAAATCAAAAAAAAAAAAAAAAAAAAAACTTAATAATAAATAAAAAAAAATCGAAATCACCAACCATCGATTGCATTTCGGTCATCTCTAATTTGAACGGAGATTAGGCCTCTTTTGAAATTCACACTCGTGTTTTGATTTATATATATATATATATTTAAATATAAACCCTTAAATTTTTGTAGGGAGCGAACGGTTTGTCCTACAGAGCTCCGCGTGGTCTCAAAAAATTCTAAAATTCTATAGAATCTTAAATTGAAGGAAAAACAAGAAAAATTGTTTATATATCGAAATTTTAGGGCGTTTTTTTAGACGTTTTTTTTTTTTAGGGCGTTTTCAAAATTTCAAAATTGATTTGGGAACCCTTAGAAGTGACCTACATCAACCAAAAGCTTCGGGGCACAACTAGACCCCAAATGGAGCCTACATACCAAATTTCATCAAAATCGGTCAATGCTAAGTGGCAAAAGTGCCGCGTACGGCGGACGGACGGAAAATTTTTTATTCGATTTTTGGATTCTACGTACCTTGAAACGTAAACCATAAAATTTTAGCTAATCAGCTGTTGATCATCCATCAGAGATCGTACTTGCTCCTAAATTTTATGATGGTGTAGCTGTTGGATCTCTTCAAGATCCGTACTTGCTCCCATCACTGGTGAAGCTGTTGTCACCCTTCAGGGACGTACTTGCTCCCATTGCAATGAAGCTGTTCCTCATCATCTAGAGGGTACTTGCTCCTTCAAACTAGGGACACCTCCTTCAGAGGTAGACAAGGTGGCGTCACTTTGAAAGCAACTCATTGAATTAAAGTCATTTGCATAACTTTTAAAAAGATGAAATAAAAACCGAAAACTTTATCAAGAAACAAAATTTTAGTTATTTGAGCAAGAACTCATAACACCCACTATTTTTATTTATTTATTTATTTAAAAATTGTTTAATCCACTAGCAGGTATATTCAAAGTAATATTTTGTATCAAAAAGGTAAATCCAGACTCCATTAGGATTAAAAAATTTGAATACGAAAAACCAGCCAATTCCGAGATTGCTTCGATCTCATCTGGTGAGTCTCTGCAGGCAATCTGAAAATTAAGCGGGGGTCGAGAGGAGAGTGAGGAGGTGGATGAAGAGGAGAAGAAGGACGAAAAGGTCGAGAGTGAGGACGAGGACGGGGAATGGAGGCAATGCTTTAGGTCCTGTCCGCAGCGGCCACCTGCGCTCTGGGACATATATTGGTCGAAAGGCGCCTTTAGAGTCCTGCGGCGGTTCCCCAGCGGCGGCTCCCTCTTCTAAGTGCTTCCCCGCTAATGGAGTAACAGATTTCCCGGGCTCCCAACAGCCGCCACCTCCTCAGTCCGATCACTAAATATCTGCCCATGTGTAATCTTTAGAATTTGGGTATCTAACTTGGAGTTAAGGTTATGAGAAATTATCAATCTAATGATTTGGGATTTATGAATTTAAAAGGGTTTATGATTTTGATTCTTAAAACTTGAATTATCTTACCCCAGTAAACATATATATTTGTACAACAAGGGATTAGGTGATTCTGCTTACCTGAGTCTACGACTGCTTCGAGATCTCCGAAGGTGAAAATGGCTTTACTATTATGGTAGTGCGTGATGACCAAAGCAAAAAGGCGAAAGGTTTACTTGAAAACTTTGTGATGCTAAATTAAATACTGACTTCAAAATGAAGAGTTACTTTATGAACTGATCCTAATCCTTTAAAAGCTGGTACAAAAATCCCAACTAAGTGAGGCTAGGAAATTCTAGGTAGAAGGGTATCTTGAACTAGAGCCCAGAGGATAAAAGATTCTACCTGAGAAGTTCCTAGGGTTGCTGCCACCACCCGGGTCGAGTATTGACCTCAGGAAAAACCCAAATTATTTAAGTGCAAAATACCTGAGTCCAACGGAATTGGAAAGGGTCAAAACTCTGAAATAAGTACTGCAAAGGTTAAAAACACGTAGGGTTTTTATTCAGAAAATTATAAGTTGATTACCGTGAAGCGGATTTACGAGGGTTCTGATGGAACCGTCGACAAGAATAATCAGTAATATATTCGAAAAGATACTTGAAAATATATCAATATGATTGAAAATGTATTTGATAACGATCAATGAAATCACACTTGGCTTTAAGAAATTATGCACGAAATTCGCAATAAGTATGCTACTAAAAATAAATGTACTTTGTTATTACTTGCAATATTAGGCTTATAAGAAAATAATATTTATGTAGGAACTTGATTCTACTTATACAAATTATGACTTAGTCTTCTGACTTTACTACTGAAAATACAATTGTTCTTCACAACAAAAACTTCTTAGGTTACGGTTTCTCGTTACAACTGAACTATCTTTACAATATGCGTTTCTCTTTACTTTCCTATTTCTTTTACAGGACGTTAAATTATGAGGGGGAGGTTTTGCCAGATTTTGAGTAATTTGTAAGCGCTTACAGAAATTATGAGGGAATGTTGCTCACCCTTGGCCTAGCTTGGATCAGTGTCGATCTCCGTGGCGGTATGTTGCTTCAGGGCCTCTTCTTCCTGCAGTGCTGAAGGGGGATGCCTGGGACCGGGGCAAACTTGCCTCGTTCCGGGGTTCGAACGGCGTACCAGTTCGGGTCGGCGAAAATGGAGAGTTGGCGGCAACGTCTTGAGTCCGGGCCTTAGCTTGCGGATGTCTCAAGAACGAAGACTGGCGGGATTCTTGGAACGGCTATTGGAAATGTCCCGTGGGTTGCACTTCACTACGATTCTCAGTTCGTTCCGCGACACTACGATTAGAGGGGATTGAGTACTGGAGCTGGGTTCGACAACTGCGAGACGCGTGACTTCAGACTGAGGGTCGAGGGAGGGGGCAGGCCCCTATATCCCCTCGGCCATCTTGCGGCTGGTTGCTGGAAGGGCCGCGATGGTGGCGCACTCGCGTGTCCTCATCGGTGGTGGCGGACAGCTGTTGGCGGTTGCTGTATGGAAGGCGCATGGAAGAAGTTTGTGTGAAGAGTAGAGATTTTCAGCTAATTACACCCCCTCCTTCTCTCTCGGCCGATGCCCTCATCGGCTACTTTTCAACTCTGGTAACGGAAGGAATCGGCAGCTTGGTCTCCGGGGTGATGGTCAGCAGTGCCACCTCGTAGCGCCAACGTCTGCAGCCTGGACACTTTGGTGGTCGGGATTCCTCGTGTTCCTTACGGAGACACGGCTGTGGGTACGAGGGATGGTCGACGGCGTATTTCTGGCAGGAGGCGACTAGACGATTCCAGAAACTTTTACAGCTTGAGCACCGGAATTTTAGGAACTCCTTCGGGATGCGATCACAGACGGGGCAGGGTGCAGCTCCTGAGGTTGTCGGCTCAGCTGGCTCCTCTTTGCGTGCTGGGGTAACAGGAGAGAACGCTGGTGAAGGTTCCTCCTCTACGAGCCGTTTTGCTGCCGGTTTCTTTGTGTCACCCTTCGTCTTCTCGTCGTCGTCAGAATCAGACGAGGAGGATGATGAGGAAGAGGACTGACGAGCTCGGCGTTTCGGAGTGGAAGTTTCTCCAGTTGCGGACTCCCAAGCGTTCTCCAGGGAAGCAGTGGATTGGTTGAGCTCGTTGCTGCTCTGGATGGCCATGACGCGTTGCTGTAGCCCACGCAATTCGCATCGCAGTTCCTCCACGGGGTTGGGCGTCCCAGCTGGGGCGAGATTTGCTGCGCTGGAGCGAACTGCTTTGCTCATGTTGTGTGACAGGTTTGCGATGCAGGTCATGATCTCCTTACGTTGCTCCGGCATCTCCCCGAATTTGACCAGCCACGTATGTAGCTGTGCAATGCAGGTTACCGTGCGTTCTACCCATTCGTCGCTTCCTACCTCAATATCGGGTACTGGCTCTAGTCGGGGTTTCGGAAACGCCATCGTCCTGAAACAAAAGAACCAGCCGTCTTACTGACTACTCCGACCTCGCATGCTCTCACTCCACAACTCCGCCTAACCGTGCGCGTTCGCGACATCGTTAGCAACCTCCTAGATGTTAAGGGCTCAACAGTTCTCGACCCCCCTCCTACGGTAGGTATTGGATGGATCAAGCGCCTTGGTTTCCCCTAGACGTCCGGATTCAGGTTTTGAGGTAAGTGAAAGAAGAATGCTAAGTCGGTATGAGATATCTTTTGATTTACTAATGACATTGTTAAACTATAAATAACTGAATAATGACCCTTTTGTTTTTTTTTTTTTTTTTTTTTTTTTTTTTTTTTTTTTTTTTTTTTTTTATTACAGGTATAATAATTTCGTTAATTTTTACAGGTTATCCAGCCTCCTCTTCGGGACCAATGTCGACGACGGAGACTCTGCCGGTATGTAACCTTTTGTAGTCGACGATCCCTCGGGGTCGAAGGTTGTATGGTGTTGTTCCGGCAGTGGTGGTCGTGGGCAATGTGCTTCCCGTTGTAGGGTGCTCCTGTGATGGTGCACCGTCCCGCAGCAGGCGTTCGACGTCCGGAGTCACACAGGTGGTCTCGACGAGTTCCGGCTCATTCTCGTCGTCGGACTCTAACCAGGGATCCAGGCTGGGTTGAGAGGGTCCGGGCGACGGAGCTGGTGCGGGGGCCTCGCGCGAGTGCGGCTCCTCCCGGGTTATGGCTTCGTCCGGTGCTCTCCCAACGGAAGCTGGTTTCAGACGACTATGTTGGTCTCTAGTCGCTCTCCAAAGGGCATCCTTTAATTCGGGTTTCATTCCCGTAAGTCTTCCATCCGGTTTGAGGGCTTCCGACCCTTGGTTTCCCGAGGTTATTCCGGTCCTCCTCGCTAACAGGTCCCTTATGTGTTCTTCTACGCTACAGCGGTACGGTGGTGGGGCTCGCCGTACGGAGTGTGATACACGGCCGTTTGGTTCAGTCTGTACCGGTTCAGTCCCCGGCGGCCTATTCGTACAGCCGTCTTCCTCCTTCATTCCTCCGCGCGGATGTGCGTTTCGCGACGGGAATCCCTCTATTTCCTTCCGACATTCGCTCTTGGGATAGGTTGGCAGTTGTCCAGTGGGGGCTACCGCGTCGTTGTGATAAGGCTCATCGCCGCAGGTTTCTGTAGGCGGCACCTCCAGGTGTTGCACAGACGTCGTTGCTACCGCTATTTCAGCCGGTATCCCGTCAACGGTCGGTCGGGGCTTCTTAACTGAGGGTTCTCGTAGATCGAAAAATTGTGGATTCGGGTTCGTCGAGGGTCGTCTTTTGACTGTGGAACTCGCCGGAATGGTTGGTCGGGAATTTTTGTCCTTTACCGCTCTTACTTTCAGTTGACGTAAGCGTGTCAGGGTCTTGGGGTTCTCCCACACGGCTCCGAGGACCATCGGTACCCCCGACTCGGCGTTTGTCATTGTGACGTGTTTCGTGTCGGTACGAATTCCAATGGGAAATCTTTTCAGAAGGTCGAGCCCCACGAGATCCAGGTGCGAATCCGGCCTCTCAAAAATGTAAAACCGATGCGAGGCACGTCTGTCGCCGATGCGCACAGTTAGTTCCTGTGTTCCCAGCAGGGGTATTTTCTGACCATCCGCTCCCCAAAGTTCAGTGGATGTGGGTTGAACTGGAACTCCCGGTACAGGGTGTGACAAAGCGGAGACGGCGGCGCCGGTATCCAGGATGACATCGCGGTTGTATTTGCCTAATCCAATTTTCATCCGGATCATCGGGCGTGTGGTACAGTTTACGGTGGCTTGGAAGGCTACTATCTCATCCCCGCGAATTTCTTCTTCCGGACTGTCTTCGGGCGGTAGTGTTACTACGGCGGCCGTGGGACTGGTGACACTTCCTCGAGGTTGCGACACTGGCATCATTTTCTTCTTTCGCAGGCACTCGTTCTCCAGATGTTCTCGAGCTCCGCAAAAATCACAGAAAATCGCACTCTGTATGCCGTGCGGGCAGTTTACAGGGAAATGACTATAGTCTCCACAGTACAGACACGGGTATCGGGGGCTCGGTGAGGGTTGCTTCCAGCCGGGTCTACTTTGTCCGGTATGAGGCGGCGTCGTCATCTGACTCCTACTTGGTCCCTGTGGTGTTGTCTTCTGAGGGCACTTTCCGGCGAAATGTCCGGCTTCTCCGCACGTATAGCATTTGAGGGAATCTTTGTTAAGAACTCCGGCTATATCCCATTTGAAGTCGGCAGCCTTTTCGCTTTGGTGGTCATCGTCGAGGTCTTCCGCACGCTTAACCGCTTCTTCCAGTGTGTCGGGTAGGTTACTCTGGAGGAAAGGACTAATTTCCTTATTTATTCCTCGTACGAAAGCTCGAAGGGTCTTCGTCTTCACCCACTCCCGTTGTTGTGCTGCGGTAAGGTTAACCTCGTTGCGGATTGCGGTCTTCGCGGTTGCGATGAGCTTCTCGGCGAATCGTCGTATGCTTTCCTCAGGTTGTCGTTTAGTGGTCCATAGGCGTATCATGGCTTTTTCAGGGTCTTCACTCTCGTACCACTGGAGAATAGCGTCGCGGAGGTTGGTATACGGTTGGGCTCCTAAATCTTCTTGAAGGAATCGCTTAGCCCCTCCACGGAGTCGGGTACGAAGAAATCTGAGTTTCTGCTCCTGATCCAAATCATGGGTGGCTTGGTCTACCTCGGCGAAAAATGAGGCTGCTGAGATGGCATCGGAGTCGTCCGGATTCCAAGGTTCTATTTCTAGAAACAAGGATCGTGGTAGGTCTCGTGGTTGTTGGTTTTGACCTTGAGCTGGGGTTTGTGCGGTTCGGAAGAATTCTCCCATCCTGTTCATAGCCTCTGTCATGGCATCGGCCAATTCTGCAGTTACTTTGTCATCTCCAGAAGCCATGATGTCGTTGTTTGAATTCGTCACAATTAAAGAGTATACAAGAAAAGCCCGGTAATATATGAAAAAAATTCACTTCACTTTCCCGCAACGCTGAATCGGTAGTCGAGGGGGGTTTGGCGAATTTGATCCAATCCTTTTTACCCAAAAAAAAACTTTTCCTGAATAATGTCAAAATGTAGGGTAATCGACGAATTTTTCTATTAACTTTTCTAATGAAATTTACTATGCAAGAAAAAATGTGGTTAATTGCTCAAAATTTTATTTAAATTTACTTAAATGTGTAGGTTCGAACCGTGACTGGGTCGACCTACGTACCACTGGAATACTGAATTTAGTTCGAACCGTGAAGCGGTTCGTTCCCTATACTAATTTACAAAACTACTGGTTCGGATCGCGAATCGGTACGAAATTCGATTCGGTACGAACGAAGACTTGGTTCGAACCGTGAAGCGGTTCGTTCTACGATTGGTCTGGTATGGGTCTGGTCCGCGTACTGACTCGGTTCGAACTAGGAACTGGTTCGAACGAGGTACGGTTATGGTTCGAAATTGGGTCGGACTGAGTTCTGGTCCGAACAAGATACTAGGGTTCTCAAACACGTGGTGGTTCGAACGGTTTGCGATACGATGGTTCTCAAACACGTGGTGGTTCGAACGGTTTGCGATACGATGGTTCTCGAACACGTGGTGGTTCGAATGAAATATTTGTACGAAACGGAATAGGCGGATTGTGGAGTGGTAATAGTTGACAA
This sequence comes from Apolygus lucorum, assembly GCA_009739505.2. Lineage (NCBI taxonomy): Eukaryota > Metazoa > Arthropoda > Insecta > Hemiptera > Miridae > Apolygus > Apolygus lucorum. Next base: position 15,135,153 of record CM019176.2, read on the forward strand.
TATGCACAATAATTAGTACGAATTGCGTACTGAATTGAACTCTCTGCGCTCCTCTCACTCTCCGGCTGAATCTTTTGTCTGTACAATTTGTGCGTGTACTAAAAGTGTGATAATGCGTTAATATAAAGAAAATAAAATATCAAAATATATGCAAAATTACTGATGATTCTTATTTTAATGTTCCAAATTTCAGTGGTTCAACCACCTCTCAATTCCAGGACTGGTATTTGCTTTTGTTTGTGGGTTCTGAAAATCGTAACTTTCGTTGATCCTACCGCTGGTCACCAGATGTAATCTTTAGAATTTGGGTATCTAACTTGGAGTTAAGGTTATGAGAAATTATCAATCTAATGATTTGGGATTTATGAATTTAAAAGGGTTTATGATTTTGATTCTTAAAACTTGAATTATCTTACCCCAGTAAACATATATATTTGTACAACAAGGGATTAGGTGATTCTGCTTACCTGAGTCTACGACTGCTTCGAGATCTCCGAAGGTGAAAATGGCTTTACTATTATGGTAGTGCGTGATGACCAAAGCAAAAAGGCGAAAGGTTTACTTGAAAACTTTGTGATGCTAAATTAAATACTGACTTCAAAATGAAGAGTTACTTTATGAACTGATCCTAATCCTTTAAAAGCTGGTACAAAAATCCCAACTAAGTGAGGCTAGGAAATTCTAGGTAGAAGGGTATCTTGAACTAGAGCCCAGAGGATAAAAGATTCTACCTGAGAAGTTCCTAGGGTTGCTGCCACCACCCGGGTCGAGTATTGACCTCAGGAAAAACCCAAATTATTTAAGTGCAAAATACCTGAGTCCAACGGAATTGGAAAGGGTCAAAACTCTGAAATAAGTACTGCAAAGGTTAAAAACACGTAGGGTTTTTATTCAGAAAATTATAAGTTGATTACCGTGAAGCGGATTTACGAGGGTTCTGATGGAACCGTCGACAAGAATAATCAGTAATATATTCGAAAAGATACTTGAAAATATATCAATATGATTGAAAATGTATTTGATAACGATCAATGAAATCACACTTGGCTTTAAGAAATTATGCACGAAATTCGCAATAAGTATGCTACTAAAAATAAATGTACTTTGTTATTACTTGCAATATTAGGCTTATAAGAAAATAATATTTATGTAGGAACTTGATTCTACTTATACAAATTATGACTTAGTCTTCTGACTTTACTACTGAAAATACAATTGTTCTTCACAACAAAAACTTCTTAGGTTACGGTTTCTCGTTACAACTGAACTATCTTTACAATATGCGTTTCTCTTTACTTTCCTATTTCTTTTACAGGACGTTAAATTATGAGGGGGAGGTTTTGCCAGATTTTGAGTAATTTGTAAGCGCTTACAGAAATTATGAGGGAATGTTGCTCACCCTTGGCCTAGCTTGGATCAGTGTCGATCTCCGTGGCGGTATGTTGCTTCAGGGCCTCTTCTTCCTGCAGTGCTGAAGGGGGATGCCTGGGACCGGGGCAAACTTGCCTCGTTCCGGGGTTCGAACGGCGTACCAGTTCGGGTCGGCGAAAATGGAGAGTTGGCGGCAACGTCTTGAGTCCGGGCCTTAGCTTGCGGATGTCTCAAGAACGAAGACTGGCGGGATTCTTGGAACGGCTATTGGAAATGTCCCGTGGGTTGCACTTCACTACGATTCTCAGTTCGTTCCGCGACACTACGATTAGAGGGGATTGAGTACTGGAGCTGGGTTCGACAACTGCGAGACGCGTGACTTCAGACTGAGGGTCGAGGGAGGGGGCAGGCCCCTATATCCCCTCGGCCATCTTGCGGCTGGTTGCTGGAAGGGCCGCGATGGTGGCGCACTCGCGTGTCCTCATCGGTGGTGGCGGACAGCTGTTGGCGGTTGCTGTATGGAAGGCGCATGGAAGAAGTTTGTGTGAAGAGTAGAGATTTTCAGCTAATTACACATGGAGGTTGTATTTTGAGTCTTTCTTGCTCGTTTTTTCACATGACTCAACAACTTCTTGATGCCTGGCTGCATGTAGTTGAATCGCTTCATACAAGGAGAGTCCTTATGAATATACTTTCACGAATGCAATTACGATTAAAAACGTATTCGAATACTTATTCAATCGTAACTGTATTCGTGAAAGAACTAACGCCCATCTCTGAATAACACAAAATTACAATTATTTCGAATATTTTGGAAAGGAAAAAAATGCATAAGGACTTTTCTAACATGAAGCGATTCAACTAATTTCGAATAAAAATGTAATCGAATGCTTTTGGCGATTAAAAACGTCTGAGCCGTCAATATAGGTATTTATCTACTTATGGAAATTGTATATTAGCTAGTACAGTAGGCATTGTCCTGCCGGTATCTAATTAATATATAGATAATAAATAAAAATTGAATTTGTAATAATTACTGAAAACTTTTTATCTAATAAAAGTCAGAAGCTGTGATAGCTGATAAATAAAATATGTATAAAAGTCTGCCAGGTGGGTGTGGCACATAGCTTCGTCGTTTCCATAACCCGATTGTACAGATAATCCGATGCATAGTAGTTATTCTCAAAACATCAATCTCTAAGTATCTTGCACTACCCTCATAGGGTACCATCTACACCCCAATCCGCAGGAATCTTGAAAATGTCGTCGAAATCGGATGAGAAATGTAGAAGTTATGGCTGTTACAAGGAATTCACGTTTGCGCATGCGCAGCAACTACTATTGGTCTGGGGGAGATCTTAAATTGATGGAAAAACAATACCTTTGTATCAAAATTTCTTGAGTTAGGGCGTTTTACCAAAATTTCAAAATTCATTATTCAACCCTTAGAAGTGACCTACATCAACCAAAATCTGGACGCTAGTTGCTGGTCTCGACACATCAATATCTAACGTTTTTGGGCGTTTGTGGCCTATTTTTGAAATTTGGACCATTTAGGTTTGTCTAAAATCCCTGGATAATGAACATTTCCGTTTGTTGTTATGAACATTTAGGCAAGAGCTTGAAATTTTTGCTAGTCAATTACTGAAGTTATCGTCTGAAGTGACACACATATGTGATTATATTGTGCAATAAAACCGCTGATTGGTACGAAAAAACTTCAAACTGGGAAAATTGGAATTTTAAGCGGAGTGAAAGAAAATGCTAGGAGGGATAATTTGTGGCAAATTAGTTGTAGAATCGATTCGGAATTACTTCTGATTGGTTTCGGGGCACCCTGTGTAAGCCTGTATAAGCCAAGGTTGAGGACCTATACCCAATTCAAATCTGAACACTCAAGCCTCATTCAAGCACTATTATTCCCAACGTGAAGAAAATGTGGGGAACAAATTAAAATATGAGAAAACATGAAGAAAGGTTGGTGAGGATTGACCTCATCAGTGACCTGGTTTCAAGAGATCAGAAACAAGTTCCTATCAAGTTTTCCTTCTCATCTTTCATAGTTAAATTCACCTTCCCTAATCATTTAGTTTCAATTCAACTTCAGTCAGATAGTCATGATAAATTTCCCAGTACTGAATTTTCTATCCAAAATTCACTATACGCCAATTCATAAAGGAATATCTTAATAATATTCCCATAATCAATCATTTTTCGATTCAATGTAGAGACTTGAATCATATTCGATAGGAATGCACTCAAACTCTATTCCACTCTTCTCATGGATCGTCTCGGTGCCTCATTCATACACACATTTCTAATTATCTTCCATTATCCTTCTCTTCTTCTCTCTTTTAGTAGTACTGGTCATATGGAAGTAACGCACTTCCACAAGAGTTGTAGGTGATTCAACACCCACGTAAGTAAATGTTGAATAGTTGGATTGTGACGATAGACATTACTGATAAGTGATCCTCAAGTGATCCTCATCGCAGCAGCGACAGTTGTCACCAACAGACCAATTGATCAGCAAATATGTAGATTTACCCAACAAAACACACAAAGTACGCCAACTAATGCCAACTAATTAGGAATGGGATCAACTGGAATCAAACTTTTCCTTTGCCGAGCCTTCTTATTTAGCCCTGAAGAAGGTAATAAATTTACCAGAAGCTAGGCAAAGAAGAAGCTCAATTTCAATTGACCCCATTCCCAATCAGTTAACGTAGACCAATTGATACCTGAACAACAGTTTTTTTGCCCTTTATCATCCACCTAGTAATTAATCAGATGAAATCAATGAGCAATCGCTGTGGAGTATACATCCAAATACCCTCCAAATTTTAGCGCTCACTCAAACATTCTATACACGGATATAATGGTAAGAAACCCAGGGGATAACATGCACTGTCTCATCTCACTCGAACAACAAGTAGGCTGTCGGAAAAGAGGGGAAGAAACCTGTCCGAGACAATCGGCTTCCTTAAAGTTAAAGTACAGATAGCAGTGGTGAGGGCTGTACCTATGAGACTGAGGGGAACCAGCAAGAGGATAGGAAGCCTCGGGGCAGAAGACGGAGCAATCCTACCACTGCTTCGCGACTGAGTTTGCTGATCAATGATAAAATCCAAACAACTCAATCATCGTTTTCCCACGGAAAGAAAAAAACAACCCATTGAACTGATCGTCGCTCTCACCAGCGCCAAAGCGTGTCCTTGTACACTGATATAATGTATCAGTAAATTATGATACATTTAAAAAAACGTCTGCCAAGTGGGTGTGGCACATAGCTTCCTCGTATCCATAACCCGATTATATAGATGATCCGATGCATAGTAGTTAATCTCAAAACACCAATCTCTAAGTACCTTCCACTACCCTCATAGGGGACCATCTACACGCTAATCTGGACAATCCTAGAAAATTTCATCAAATTCGGATGAAAAATTAAGTGAGTAGATGTATGTGATTGGATCAAAAAAATACTTAGCCTCGCCTGGGATTCGAACCCGCGACCCCTGGGGGACAGTTGAAGTTACGGCTGCTACAAGTATTTCATGTTTGCGCATGCGCAGTCGCTTCTATCAGTCCCGGGATGATGATTTTCACAGGGGACTATCCACAACCTAATCCACATAATCCCTGAAAATTTCATCGAAATCGGGTGAAAAATGTGGAAGTTATGGCCGTTATTTTTTTTTTTTTTTTTTTTTTTTAAACTCCCCTCAAAGACAAAATGTCTTTTTTGACGGAGGGGGCACGCCATAAATGAAAATAAATAAATAAATCAAATATAATGGGGAGGACGCCCAGGACTCACCCGACGCCGGCCCTAGGGATGAGGGAAGATGAGGAAGGTGGGGGTGGGAGGGAGGGATGAAGGGAAGTGCCTCTGTAAAACGACCACCAGTTCAAATACGAGCCGAGCAGGACACGGGTGGTGATACCACGGAGTACGCCTACCGAGATGCCCAACTCGCGCAACTCCGCGGCACTTTTCCCGCACCACACCCCGCGCCATGACAAGGTTGCAGCCATCACCCTGATGTTGTTGGGTGCCACTCCTTTTAGCTCCGACACCGCTTGCCGTAAATCATCTCTATCATACTTTCTTATCTTAGCCCGCCAAGTCTGCTCCATGTCCAAGCTGCCATTGACAACTTGGACATCCAGGATAATGCAAGACTGGTCGGGCTTGACGGCAACGATGTCGGGCTTCTTACCCTGGTCACTTGGCATGTGATACAATCTCTCCCTCTCAACATCCCAGCCGCTAGATGACAAAGCACCTGCTATCTGCTTGGCGACCGCATCATGACGTAGAATGCGGCCCCCATGAGTCCGAGGACACTGCTGCACTACATGATAAAGATGTTCATTTCCACTCCGACAGGCACGGCAAAGGGGTAGGGTTGTCCCGCGACTACCTCTCGAACACCGTACCGCAGTTGACAGAGTTGCCATGCGGACGGCGTGAAAGTGTCGGTAGTCACGGGCCCCAATGCCCTCCGAAGCCCAATCTACCCATTGGGATGAGACAAGGCTTTCGGAGCACTGTCGGAGTTCTTTACCATCTACTGACTCATGCAGGGCAGCAGCAAACTCAGCAGACGAACTGGGTTTTGGAGCAGATGGTGTTGCTCGGTCGCACCATGCTAACTGCTGCCTGACAAAATCAAGATCAGCAGCCGCACGGGCGACCTCCCAGCTCGACCCTTGAAGGGCTAGCAGGCGCTGGCGGCGCAGAGAAGGGATGCTTGCTGAGAGAGACACAATACCAAGCCCACCGGATTTGACCGGTGCGTGAAAATAGGCACTTGGGACACCAGGTGGGAACCTCAGCCAAGAGCGCACAGCAGAGCGGACTTCTCGATCTAATTCTTGCAGCCTCCCCGCGGTAAGCCTGCCAAAGACTAACCCATAGGTCAGCTTTGGCAGTAAGTACGCGCGGAGGAGGCGCAGCTTCTGCTGTGGCTTCAATGGAGCCTTGGTAACGCGAGCTAGCGCTCTACCAAGGTCCACACGGCTGGTAGTAATGGTGGCCACCCCCATGAAGTCGACTCCAAGGTACCGCCAAACCTCCAGCACGGATCGAGATGGAATGGGGGATTGTCCTACGACAAAACCCCCATCCACAACTTTCACCTTATGCTGGCGACCTGACGGGACCAAGGAGACCGACCCACACTTATCGGGGTTAACCACGAGTCCACACCTGGCTAGCTGCTTAGCAAATGCATTGAGGGCGATCTGCAAGCCCTCACGGGTTTCTGCGAGTAGGATAACATCATCGGCAAAAGCCAATGCTCCTACTCGCACCCCAGGGGCGAGATCAAACCCTACTTCAGTAGGCAGCTTACCCAAGGCCGTATCCACGACCAGGTTGAAGAGGAGTGGCGATAGGGGATCCCCCTGGCGTACCCCACGCCCGATCCGTATATCCCTTGATACCTCGCCCCCTGCCTCGAGGACCGTCACGCCTTCATGGTACAGACAGGCCACATACTCAATTAATCGAGATGGGGCCCCGACACCACGAAGGCAATCGGTCAGGGCAAGGTTACTGACTGTGTCAAAGGCCTTAGCGACGTCCAGAGCGGCGAGATGGAGTTGCCGGCGTTTAATACGGGCCAGCGAGATGACAGTTTGGAGAACTGTAAGGTTCTCCGCTGTGCCATCCGCTGGCCGAAACGCTCTCTGGACGTCACCAATGACACCAGCCACCTGGAGGCGAGATGCCAGTACTTTTTGGAAGTGGCGGAAGACTACCGAGGACACTGAAATCGGTCGATAGCCTCCAGGCCCACTTCCCCCTTTCTTGGGAATAAACACGGTTCGGGTTCGGGTTAACGCTTTCGGGGGTCTTCCCGCAAGCATGAGCAGGTTGAGGATGAGCAGCCTAATCGTATTTGGTGCTTTATTCCAGCGACGGGCAGAAACACCATCCGGTCCAGCGGATGTGGAGTTCTTGACACGGCACTTGTGTGCCTCGTCAAGTAGCACCGGCGAGCACAAGATGCTGCGTAAGGAATCCCTGGTGGAGACTGGGGGAACCACTCGCTCCCCAGGGTTGTGGCTGGGAGCACTCAAAAGTGGCTCCCAGAAATCCACAAACTCCTGAAGAGGGGGCTGAACTTGATCTTCCCCAGGCTCCTCCAGTACCTCCGCAGCTACACGTGCCGGATGCTTCCTCCACAAACTCTGAACCCGGTGGTATTCCCGCCGTCTTGCTTGCTTAGCTGCTCTGCGACCTCCACGCAACACCACTCTGGGAGGAGGTCCCCCCTGGTGCTGCGTCACGGTCGCATCCCCAACCCGTGGGAAGATTCTCCCTAAATAGGCTGCAACCTCGTCCTCCAGGTTGTCCAGCCCTTCAGCAGCCCGCCTCGCCAGATCCTGCAGGTAGGTGCTTTCATAGCCTTCAATACGACCTACCTGCCCCCCGAGCCTCAAGACTTCGGTCTTCAAATCGGCAAGAAGACCGGAGGTCCCAGGGGAGGGATACTGAATGGCAGACTGCTGGTCCACGCCAGCAATAGGAGATGCGGGAGAAGCCCCACCGCTATTTGCCAGGATAGCTTCCTAGACAAGCTGCTTATAGTGGGGCTTCAGGCGGAGGTTCTTGATGGCAATGACTGTGCGCATGGGAAAACGTTCGCTTAAGTAAACATTTATATTACGTACCCCATTGCGCACAGCCACCACCTCATCTGCCGCCATCCTGCGCAAATCCTCGAAAGCATACCTAGGCTGCACTCGTTCAACATTAATCTCTTCATTAGCAGCAACAGGATGCTTCCGTCTGACGTGGACACCAAGGCCAGACCTGGAGGTGAATGCCCGCTCACAATGGGCACACTGGTGGTCTAAAGAGGCAGTGGAAGGGGAAGAGGGTAAGGATGATGAGGAAGAAGAGGAGGGAGAGGATGGCCAACGCCCCTGCCTGGGGCGCCTCTGAGCGCCTCCCCTAGAACCCCGCGAGCCAATGGGCTGGCGGGGGTTATGAGGCTGGTGTGTATTATTATTCATAACTGGGGAAGCGCGGGATTTAAGGGTCAGGGAACCCATTGACAGGGGTCCCCTCCCTAATCGCCAGAGGGTCATTCAGCCACCCCTGGAACTTCAAGAGGAGATTCACGTTTGCGCATGCGCAGTAGCTACTATCAGTCCGAAGGTGATGATTTTCATAGAGAACCATCTAAATACTAATTTGTAACATCTCTGAAAATTTCATCGAAATCGGATTGAAAATGTAGAAGTTATGGCCGTTACAAGGAATTCACGTTTGCGCATGCGCAGTCGCTTCTGTCAGTCCGGGGATGATGATTTTCATAGGGGACCATCTAAATACTAATCTGTAACATCCCTGAAAATTTCATTGAAATCGGGTAGAAAAAGTGGAAGTTATGGCCGTTACAAGGAAATTCACGTTTGCGCATGCGCAGTGGCTACTATCAGTTCGAAGAGGATGGTTTTCATAGGAGACCATCTAAATACTAGTCTGTAACATCCCTGAAAATTTCATCAAAATCGGATGAAAAATGTAGAAGTTATGGCCGTTACAAGGAATTCACGTTTGCGCATGCGCAGTCGCTTCTATCAGTCCGGGGATGATGATTTTCATAGGGGACCGTCTACACACCAACCCGCACAATCCCTGAAAATTCCATCGAAATCGGACAATAACTTCGTATAGTTATGCGCGTTACAAGGAATTCATGACAGACAGACAGACAGACAGACAGACAGACGGACAGACAGACAGACAGACAGACACACAGACACGGAACCAAAATTGTTCAGAAAGGTCTAAAACGCAAAACGCGAGTGGAAATTTTGATTTTGGAGAACTTTTTTTTTTCGTCCTTGAAAAGTGAAAACAAAGCTTCCGCTACCTTGGTAGACTCGGAAGCAAAAGTATAATTTCGTACAAGTTTTGCGTACTTTCAAGTGGGACCAATATAACTATGATGTGAAATTGGTGGTGAGAAATGAGGAGTTCAAAAGCAGGAAAACAGATCGTTTGGAAAGGCGAGTGTTTGCCATTCAGCCATCGTCATCCCCCTAATAATTATATCACCCAACCCTCTCTTCCTTCATTTCCATGTTAATCCCGGGTCTTAATGGCGCTCCCCAACGTGACTTGCTCCTCAAATCAGGCGCCCTTTACCCCCTCTCTCGTCCTGAGTGGATCTTGGCAAAAGGGCATTCCCAGCCAGAAGGCATTTCCTGCCGAAGGGCTCTCATTTTCCTTCGTGGGAAGTGCCGGGAAAAAAGGGCATCTTCATTTCGAAAGGGCCCGGCACTTTCTCTAAGTGATTTCCCCGCCTCCGTGCCTGAAAAACCTTTTAATTAACGATTCTCGGTCCTCTTCCAATCACGGCATTCCGGCCTCCGTTTTCTCCCCCTCTTTTTCCAATAAAGTCCTCCATTGGAGAGGCGCGAACCAATTCAATGGGAGCAGGTGGTCTGAATATAAATGGAAACGATAACTACTGATACCTTAATTGACAACCGAGGAGATGGAAGAAGTACCTTCTGACGTAAATTAGGCAAATACGAGTACATAGACTTGAAGAGTTCGATGATAATGACTATACAGGGTGCCTCATTGACCTCAACACCAAAAACTGTATAACGAAACGGAAAAATGAATTTTAAAACAATGTCTACGTTTTTATGAGAAGATTTGGGGTTGAATGGAGGAGCGTATTGGGGGAAGATCGACAGGTTCTGGTTCTGGAATCGGGAGCTATGCCTTTGCTTTCGGTGGTAGGCCTGGTCTCTTTAAAATCTTGGTGGATCACTTCCTACCATGAAACATTCAAGAGATCTCATAGAAGGGCTTGAGGGATGGGCTGTCAATGTTCTTCATGATCCACAGGAGCTGACAGTTGCTTCGGTTCTGCCAATTTGTCACCACCTTCCTTCGTATACCCTTCCTAGAAGTCTTTGCCGTTTACCTACCAGAGTGAATATCAATCTGTCGAATAGTGGATATTGTTAAGTATCTTTGAGCAATAGAAAGTAGGTAGAAAGCCCAAAGGACGTAGTGGAAACTGTATTTTGAATGCAGAGGCGATAACAGGCGAGGTAGGTACACCAACCAATCGTTGCAAGTTGACCAAACAGCAGATAGCGGCTTCGAGGGAGCTGCAGTAGGTTATCAGCGGCGTGGGGAACAGAATAAAAAGATTTTGTAAACCCAAAAGCCCGGCGGACTCTCGGCAAGGCTTGGTAATATCAGTTTGGCGACACGTCGTCAGTAAACACGAGTGACAAGTGAGAGCTGCGGGTTATCTTGGTTATCGTTGAGGCAGGGAACGGTGATTTACGATGACCAGGTGCTTTTCGGGGGTGATAGGCGATGGAGATAGGGCGGTGTCTTTCCTCGGTCAATCTTGAGAAAGTAGGGATCGAACCCCGATGCTGTTTGGTTACCTGGAGTGATGTTGGACCTTCAAAGGCTTTGTGTCACCATATTAAATATCATTGTGAATAATGTGGTGAGAAAATTGATGGTATCTCGTATTTTTGAGCATTGTTGACTATAGATAAACTCTCTAAATGTACAAGATGCGGATAGTATTCTGGATTGACGAGAAACAACACGTTTGGGGAGTTTTTTATTATTGTTACGTGATTTTGGTTTATTGTTTTCTAATATTTTTGTTTTTATTTCACTTTATAATTCAAGCCTGGTTTTCTTCTTATCAGGTTGTAATGAAATAAATCGCTCTAATAGTTTACGAGACAATGATATTGTTATGAATATAGTAAATTACAAATATTCTACAGTGAACAAGACAATCGGAGTCAAACACAGAACTAAAGCTTTTACTGATGATCCTAAACAATCTTAGATCACCTTGGATCTCTCATCATAATTACAATAACATTTGGATGTATCTCAATCCCTAACACTATTCCCCCTCTTCTTCTGATTTTGAATTGGATATCGACCTGTAGGCCAGTTTTGTGAACAGCCATGCTTACTAACAATTCTTGTCTTCAATGATACCTACCAAAAATTCAACGCATTTTCAAGAGACCCTGGTCCAACTATTCTGCACTACGGACGATTCGGAGTTCTTTGGAACGACTTTTCCATCTTTATCTACGTACCATTTTTTCCGGTCCAGAATCTGTTTGTAGAGTTTGGGATCCTTCACTTTCAAGTTCTTCCCGTACTCTGAGTCTTCAAAGCGCGGCCAACTCCAACCATCAGTAAGAATTTCAGGTTTTCTCGCTACAATGTTTGGTTGAGACATGACTGGTATTACCTTGTGTTGTTTTCCTTTGTTATTCTCCATTTGTGACACTAGTCCTCTATCTTGTGGCTCTTCATTTCTGATCAGATCTTCAGACATATCTTTGTGTACTGCAATATCTTTTTCTATACTTTCTTCCTCTTTTCTTCTTTTCTCAACCTTCCGATGGTGCTCTTTCTTCTCAGCTTCTCGAGGTTCTAGCCCCGTTTTTAAATCCTCTACACCTTCGATTTCCACCTTCTCATTTGTTACTTGTGGTTCGATCCTAAAATCATTCGTCCTATGCTGGTCTCTGTCCACTTGACCAGATTCTGCTGTATTCGACTCTTCATTTTCCGTTATCGAATCGTCTTCTTTCTTATCAAATCTTCTTTGATATTACCTGCCTCCCTATTCTCTGGCTTCTCATTCCGCTCTGGTTCCTCTTCTCCACACCTCTGGTTGCGTCTTCTGCTGTAACAATTCCTACGCTTGTGGCCTCCCTTTCCACAATTCCAACATAACGAACTCTTAATTCCAACTCTTCGCTGCGTTTCTAAAATCCGAGAAGGGCAACCTCTTCTTGTATGACCATCAACTCCACATTCCCAACATACCAAATGTCGTCTGAGATATTTCCAATGTCGTGGAATTTCACGTGAAATTGTTTTGTTGGCACATTCACCTATCAGTAGCTCATTAGACCTTACTTCAATCTTTAAAGCCAAACTGAGGCCTTCTGCCAGTATTGCAGCAATCGAACATGGTTTTACTCTTGGCTGCTTAGTACCAGATGAATCGTCGTCATCTAATCTATCCACCAACTTTAGTGCAATTTTACCAGCATCTAAGTATTGTTCAATAGTCAGCCTTACCATTCCTTCGATCTTATCCATGACGTCGCTTAGGACATCTCGTGTCTTCCGTTCTCCAAGAGGTAGGCCACCACCAATCATTTTCTAATCGAATAGTGCTTTTCAAGTTCAAGAATGGTAACTTTTCCCCCAATGGCTTCACGGATTTACTATCCCACCGCTGCCACCACTGTTATGAATATAGTAAATTACAAATATTCTACAGTGAACAAGACAATCGGAGTCAAACACAGAACTAAAGCTTTTACTGATGATCCTAAACAATCTTAGATCACCTTGGATCTCTCATCATAATTACAATAACATTTGGATGTATCTCAATCCCTAACAATATCCTTTATAGATGGCCGTCTACCAGCTGACCTGCGGTGTAATGAAAATGACAGCCGTTTCTTTCAGATTCACCAAAACAAGTAGGTACCTCAACTCTGGCTTCCGACCATCAGTTTGCCCCATTCAGATGGGATCGAGGTTAGCAGTAATGGCTTGTCGTGAGAACTCAACTCCAATAAGAAATTATGAATTTCTCTTCAAACATAAAAGTAACCGAAGTCCACAAACAATCGTATATTTTTTCTCAGCAAATTTGGAAGATATTCCAAGTTATTTTTTATGTCGAATATTTCAAGCACCATTTCAATGCTCATTTTTGGAGGTTACTTCCTATAAATGCATACATGGCAATACGGTTTCTACGCAAATTTTCTGTACTCAGAACCTTTTTTCGACCGTCAAAGAATACAATTTTTTCTCTTCAGTTCGCCTGAATGTATCAAGGTCTATTGTTTTCAATAATGAACCTCTGGAATCGAGCAAGTAAACAACATTTTAATCCCCTCAAAATTTGAGGGTTTTCAATGAACATAAAATCCGAAAGTCGAAAAAAAAATTATCGATATTTTTTTCTTTCTTCGATTAAAGTTAAGTCACTCAGTCGTGCTTCCTTTACAACTAAAACCAATTTTTTAAATATAGGAGTAACCTCTACAGTCCTGAGCTTGCAGTAATGATATTTTTGAATTTTGTTTCGGTTTTCTGGGGCTCAAATAATTCGAAAAATATCAAAATTCGAAGTATTTCTTATAGGAATTACAAAACGTTCATTTAAATGGACACCAAGACTCCATCGACCCTCCTATTCTAAGGAAAAAATACTACAGTATGGTAAAATCTTTTTCGTCGTTATTAATTAAAAAACTGCTAGTTTTGTTTAATAAAAGATTAAACAACTTGAAATTAATATTATATTATCTAATAAAAATAATATTAATAGTATAATATATTATATTAATAATAAGATAATATTATTATAAGATAATATATTATAAGATAAGATATATTATAAGATAAGATATTATAAGATAATATTATTAATAAGATTATATTATCATCTCGACTGCTTGGCCTTTAGTTTTGTTTGATCAGTCGATTTCAGTTTCTTGAAAGGAGAAAAACATCATAAAATCGGAAAATGAACTAGAAATTATCACAATACAAACTTTCCCCTCATTTTCCCCTCAATATCGTTTCGATAAAACAATAGATGACAATCTTGTATCTTACATAGAATGAAAACTCATTTTAAAAAATTTTAAAAATTAACAACCCTATTCAGGATTAATTTAAAGCCCAAAACGCTGCAAATTATTACACAATGGTTTATTATTTTTCTATATAGATCACTCGTCTACAAAATCACCAACCATCCAATATGAAGGAAAAAAATAAATAAATAAAAAAATAAAAATAAAAAAATAAAAAAAAATTCAAAAAAATTAAAAAAAAAATCAAAATCACCAACCATCGATCGCATTTCGGTCAGCTCTAATTTGAACGGAGATTAGGCCTCTTTTGCGATTCACACTCGTGTTTTGATTTATATATATATATATTTCAATATAAACCCTTAAATTTTTGTAGGGAGCGAACGGTTTGTCCTACAGAGCTCCGCGTGGTCTCAAAAAATTCTAAAAATTCTATAGAATCCTAAATTAAAGGGAAAACAATACCTTTATATCGAAATTTTTTGAGTTAGGGCGTTTTCAAAATTTCAAAATTCATTTTGGAACCCTTAGAATTGACCTACATCAACCAAAAGCTTCGGGGCACAACTAGACCCCAAATGGAGCCTACATACCAAATTTCATCAAAATCGGTCAATGCTAAGTGGCAAAAGTGCCGCGTACGGCGGACGGCGGACGGACGGCCAAATTGTTATTCGATTTTTGGATTCTACGTACCTTGGAACGTAAACCATCAAATTTTGAGGGGGTGTTAAAATTTTTTTTTTCTTGGTCGATTCCAAAGGTTCATTATCTAATTATATAAAACGCCAACCGTACGTACGTACGTACGTACGTACGTATGCACGGAGGGGTCGTGGCAGAGGGAGAGTTGTAGGCTGGAGGGGTTGGGGGCCGGAGGAGTCGGAGGCGAGAGGAGTCGGAGGGGTTGGGGGCGGGAGGAGTCGGAGGCGAGAGGAGTCGGAGGGGTTGGGGGCGGGAGGAGTCGGAGGCGAGAGGAGTCGGAGGGGTTGGGGCGGGAAGGGTCGGGGGCGAGAGGAGTCGGAGGGGTTGGGGGCGAGAGGATTCGGAGTGGTTGGGGGCGGGAGGAGTCGGAGGCGAGAGGAGTCGGAGGGGTTGGGGGCGGGAGGAGTCGGAGGGAGTTGGTGGCGGGAGGAGAGTCGGAGGAATAGTCTTTGCCTGCTTTTAGTAGGCTTTTCAGCTAGTTGAAAATAATAAACCAAAAGCCACAACCAAGTCACAACCTTCCATGGTAACTCACTTTCGTTGTAGGCAGGTGATCCTTACAGAATAATAATAAATGTGTGTAATAATTTGCAGCGTTTTTTTCCAAAGTTTGAAGGATTGATATCCCATATAGGCCTACCGAATCTTGGCAATGATTACATTTCTGATGGAAGAGTGTTTTTATAACCAATGAAAAATGTCTGCCAAGTTGGGTGGACCGCATAAAAGCTTCCTCATATAGAATACATGGATACGAAGGATCAGTTTGTGTACACAAATTCTTCAATATGTATGCATTGTTGACCAAAACTGACAAATTACAACCAAATGAATTTCCCAATATTAATAATCGTCTTTCCGGTTTTCTGAGTTTACAAATAGAAACACGATTGGGTAGTCGTTCGTGGTGTCGACGGTATTTTTTTACTTTTTCAATGACTCCTAATATCAGATCGTGATGAAGTAGGATTTTTTCTTCGTGAGTCCAGCCTGAATCCACTCTCTAAATTTGAGCAAAATCGAGCAATAGTAAGATCGAATGAAATTGAAAGGGAAATTCATATTAAGACTGCCTCTAGTTTTAGCCTCACCAATCTTGATAATTTCATCACTCGAACCTCTATTTCTTGTAGACAACCTGGGACATGTCAAGACGGACAGACGCGAAACCTAAGTGGTTCAAAAAAGCTCTGCAACAGAAAATGGGAGTGGAATGTTTGGTTTCGAAGTACCTAAGCGCGCTGCACACTCTACTAGTGCGTCAAAGTCATATTTCTGAATTTTGGCAGCATTGATGTCTGCAAGTGTTCTCTGTCCAGAGCCAGAGACATCAATAAAGAAGGCTCTTCTTGGTGTTACCACCGAGAGATCAGGACGATAACTGAGTGGTTCTAAGTTGAAGTACGGCTAAGCCACACTTTATTGATTGATTGTTGATTATTGATAGCCAACCTTTATGACGAGCATAACCTATAGGCGTAGTAGGCGGGCAAACCTAGGTCTTACCATGGAAGGAAAAATCTGGATCACATGAAGCTGTTTCAGGTATTACAAAAAGTTTTCGTATAAATTGAATCAGGAAGATAGAAATGATGAACCTACGCTGACCCAAAATGCGATATTAACCGCTGGATCAACAGCGTGATTTCCAAAGCAAACATTCCCCCATCGAGATAGGCGGTTCGAAAGCGCGAATTTCACACTCCCACGCCAGCCTGGAAATTCGTTAATACGGAAGCCCGGAATTCGCAATGTAAATCTCACGGGACCTGATTGAGTTTGCTCGTCAATTTCACCGGGAAAGCCGGAAACTACGTTGACAAAATAAACAATCATAGCGCCTGCAAAACAATAAACAATTCGTCGGTCTCCCAAAGCCCCCGCAAAATCTGGATCCGCGAACGCGGTTTTTCACGTTCGTCCGACCGCGACCTCGGAAACGATATTTTCACAGTCGGCAGACCGGAAATTCACGTGACGCTAGCGTCACTCTTTGAGGTGACGTTTTTTTGCGTTCAGTTGTTTTCACAGTTGAGATGCATCGGCGAAAAATCGTGATCGAATTCCGGATGTGGGTGAGACGAATGTGGTGGTGATTCTCGCAATCCCATCCTGGCGGATGTTTTTGATTGATTGTGAGGACGAGTAACCCACAATACTCGACACAAATCAGCGGCTGTTTCCTCGATTTAAACCCGAAAGACCCCGAGGGCTGTCCAGTTCAGACAAACAGAATAATAACCGTACTTGAGGTTTCTCAGCGTAAAGAGGTAGAGGAAAGAGAACATCAGCGAATAAACGGGTTTTCTCACTTTTATCTGGTAATTATCGGTCGATTTTGATGATTCCTGCGGCAATATTTTATTTTTTCAATTCATAAACTATAAAAAGGAGATGAATGCCACAAGAAACATGAAAATTGACCGATTATTTCCTGAGAAAACTGGGAAAAACTGTTAATGGGAACTTGTTTAAGAGAAGTCTGGTGGAGGGGGGAGGCAATGTTGCTCAAGACGGTGGGTGGGAAGGGGAACCGAGCGCCGGTTCGTAAGAGAGTAGACTAACTCGCAACGAGAAAGGAACGGCGACCGACTGAGACCGTGTTCAATTTAAGATAGTATAGAATTTTCAGAATTTGTTGAGACCACGCGGAGCCAGAGATG
This sequence comes from Apolygus lucorum, assembly GCA_009739505.2. Lineage (NCBI taxonomy): Eukaryota > Metazoa > Arthropoda > Insecta > Hemiptera > Miridae > Apolygus > Apolygus lucorum. The sequence continues at coordinate 15,152,561 of CM019176.2, forward strand.
GGCGTAACCATAATCATAATTACGATTACGATTAAAATCACAAGCATAAAAGGTATAATCACGATTATGATTACAATGATAATCACAGGTGTGATAGTGATTATACTGTAATCATACGAAAATAGTATGATTACGCTGTAATCATACGAAAAGTGTATGATTACGACTGTAATCATACGAAAATCTTATCTTCAGGGTGTTTAAAGGCCCTCAGGACGTCAAAACTGTCCTTCGTCCATTTCCTCCCCCATATTGTGCTTCCAATTTTGTCGAGTTTTGCGCATGTTTTATGCGAGAACTGATTTTCACCGGTACTTACTGCTATCGATCACGTTCCCTTGAAAATTCAATAAGCAATGTTTAAAAACCCACCAATACTGTTTTCATTTCTTTTCTTTTTTTTTGCTATTCAGTACGTACAGGTACGTAGGTAATGTCCAGTCATTTACCCAAAGTGCTCTCTTGTTTGAATACAATCTGCTACTGAGCAAGAAATGTGATCGCCCGCAGCCAGAAAGTTAAATGTTATGTTTTTATAAAGGAACTTTTGGTCCGTTATTTAAAACACTGAAGTTATATTTAAGTGTATGTGGTTATTATTAATATTATTTTTTTTTTTCGTTGAGTGTTGTCCCTCTTCACCACAGATTAATCCCACTAGGACGCCCATGTCTTACTGTGAGACGTTCTAAAAACCTGATTAGTAAGTGCTCAATCATTAATATCATGTGTATTGTTTCTGATACAATGTTCCTATGCCGTCAAGTGCACAAGTGGAGCGGATGCATTCATTTGCTACAATAACAAACACGCCGAAATCGAACAGGCTGACGAAAAATTTGAATAGCGGGTGGTTCTCCAGCTCAGCCATTAGATAACTTTTTAAAAAAAATTGACGTCCTGCTTGCCTTTAATTAAAGACCTTGAAAGTACCGCTGTAGTTATACACTTTTCGTAAAATTACAGCGTAATCATAGCAGAAAAAGGAAATGAAAACCGAATTGGTGGATTTTTAAACATTGATTATTGAATTTTCATGGGAACGTGATAATGCACGTGATAATACATGTAGGTAATGCATGTTTTCCGGTGAAAATCAGTTCCCTTACAAAACATGCGCAAAACACGACAAAATTGGAAGCACAATATGGGGGAGGAAATGGACGAAGGACAGTTTTGACGTCCTAAGGGCCTTTAAACACCCTGAAAATTCTACTTTAATCATACACTTCTTGTTTGATTACAGCATGATCATCCTATTTTCGTATGATTACAGTATCATCACCATCACACCTGTGATTATGATGGTAATCGTAATCATGATTATGATTACGCCCATCTCTGCGAGGAGCTCTGTAGGACGAACCGTTCACTCCCTACTAGAATTTAAGGGTTGGACTTACGATAAATCAGAAACACGAGTGTGAATCGTAAAGGAGGCTTAATCTCCGTTCAAATGTTAGCTGACCGAAATGCGATCGGTTTTTCTTCAAGTTGGTTGGTGGTAACAATGGCAAAGCCGTGTTCTTCGCAGACGAGTGATCTTTATGGACAAATAATAAACCTTTGTGTAATAATTCGCAGCGTTTTTATTTTACCAAAACTACAGATTTGCCTAAGGTTTAATTAATTTTGCTAAAAGTCTAATTCAACTTGCGGAAAGTTCAATTCAATTCGCGAAAGGTTCAACTCAAAGAGCGAATGCTATAAATCAGCGCCACCACCTCACTAAAATTTCTCAACTGTTTGGATTTGGTCGGCGTGGAGAAAGTAACAACTGAGTCGTCTGTCGTCTGTAGCTATTATGTGTGTATTAATGTAGTAATTATAATGAATCAAATTATCGGAGGCAAAACGAATGAGGGGGTGAAAAGGAGTGATGGAAGGGGAGGAGTATTGTAGGCCCCTCACATGAGCTGGCGTGGAAACGGGGAGCAGTTCGGACATTGACGGTAAATGGGGCAGCGCGAATCTTCAGAATTAATAAAGACGTTGCACTTGTCCCCTCGTGGGTGGTAATAGTGACGATGAAGAGAAGGAGAGGGAGGGAGTGGGGGAGAAAGCACCCTGTAGGTTCCCCTCCATACAATATCAATGAATTGGTTTAATCAGGAGATTTCACGCTCGCACTGTTGTGTTTGTGTTGGGGTCGAGGACAATGCCCCAAGTAATACGGTCCTACACCGCGACGACTCTCCCCGACAGTATCCATGCGGCGAGGGGGACGAGTATCCACCCATTGTCCTTCCCGAAGGGGAAGAGGGAGGATGAAATGAGCCGGATCTCCATCTGTTGCGATGTCCCGGGCAATATGCTCATCTGCACCCCCGCGTTTAGGCTCGACTCCGGGGGGGTCGGAGCCCCCTCTCAACTGTTATGGAATCATTACCCTCCCTCGCCTCGCACTTGTCCCGTCGAAGGCTATGAATAGCTAGTGCCTCCAACTCACAGTCGATTGCCCAAAAGAGGACTTGATGCGATACTTTCCCACCCCGCTCCTCACTTCTCCTACCTCTCCCCAAACTACCCGAAAATAAACCCCACCTTTATCGAATGCTTCAAGATTCTTCTCAGATATCAACCTTTGCGTTCAACCTTCACAAATTCTCCCATATAAACCCTTCTACTCTGTAGTTTTCCCCAAATAATATCACTCATAACATTATCATGACTTCCACATCCATCGAACTAGATTACAAAGCAAATCAACGTTCAAATGAAGGGTACAGGGTGGAAACATCATCATTGCCCAAAAGCTGACTTCGAGAAAAACGCAATTCAAGAGAACAATAAGGAACAATTTCGCAGTACTCTACCACCAGAGATGGGAGAATTCTTATTCATAAATACGATAATGAATACAAATCATATCTGCGATTTTATGATTATGAATACGAATACAGGTATGAATATGAATACGAATACACTCTGTAAATACGATTTTCCCCCGTATTCGTATTTTGAATACAATTTTATGATTTTTTCTATAATTTCTTATAATTTTCTATAATTTCATTTTCTATACGATTTCCCCTGATTTTTTTTTCACTTTTTATAATTTTCTCCCGAACTCTCTACATAATATGTCATAAATATTATTTATGACCTAGCATTGTCAAAATAATCGATCAAAATACGAAACGCTCGCATATTCTTATAGGCTTTTTCACGCAGAATCGAATGCGACCAACCCCAGGTCGCTACAACCAACTGAATAGAAAGTATGACGAAATTTTCGGTAAAAATCATAATTTTTTATGATTTTCAGAACAAATTGTTGAAAAAAAAAAACGATTTTCAGCGGAAATGTCGTCGTACTTTCTATTCGGTTGGTCGTAGCGACCTGGGGTTGATCTCATTCGATTCTACGTGAAAAATCCTATAAGAATTGGTAAGCCTTTCGAATTTTGATTGATTATTTTGACAATGTTAGGTCATGTTAGGTGTGATTTACACGTTTGTGAATAGATATGATCTGAAGGGGGTTTCATGATCTACTGTAGACTCTACAACAATGAAGTATTGAGGTCTAATATTCAGACCTAAAAGATCGAACGTCTCCTTAGTATGGCAGCAGTCAAAAGTGAAATGTTTGCGATTTCCTTTGATCATTTCCATAGGAAACGACCTAAATTAGAGAAGTCATGCTAACGGGTCATTATCTATAATTGCTCTGTCAAAATTACCTGACACCGAAAATCCAAAATATTATGATCTCTAAATTATTACGATTATACCTAGTAACTCCAAAATGTTAAATTACCGCTTGGTGCATATCATTAAAAAAGTCTGCCAAGTGGGTTTGTCACGTAGCTTCCTCATATCCATAACCCGATTGTATACATGATCCGATGCATAGTAGTTAATCTCAAAACACTAATCTCCAAGTACCTTGCACTACCCTTAAAGGGGACTCTACACGTCAACCCGCACGATCTCTGAAAATTTCATCGAATTCGGGAGGGAAATGTAGAAGTTATGGCTGTTACAAGTATTTCACATTGGCTCAGAGGCTACTGTCAACCTTCTCTAAGGAATTTGGGTAGGTGTGCTTGGGATCGCCCAAGTTGAGGCTAGTCGGCCCTGGAGATTATCTGGATTGGAGACCGTTAGAGGGTGGTTGATGATTTTTCGGGTTGAGCTGTTAGTGAACTCTGCTCCAAGGGCGAAGCAGTGCGCAGCCATGAGCGAAATCTTCAGAACCAATTCTGATGACAGCTGACGACTTCCGCATCACCTGGACTTGTTGTTGAATAGAAATTCAACCTGAAATGGTTGTTTTCTTCATACTTTTTCACTTTTTGTTGTGGCGAGGGGGTCTGAATTCACAATAAATGCGTATTTAATTATTATAATTGTTCTTCTTCTTGGTGGTTTCATTTGATTATAAAAATTAACGCTATCTTACTAGTAAATCTATGAAAAAAGTCATGGAAAATTCATTAACAGGCAATAAATTAATTATCCTCCTTAGCAATCGATACATCCCACAGGGCTCAGGAAATATCAACAAACTCGTAAAAATCGTCTCTATTTTCAATTATTGATTAAAAATAACAATATCTGTAAATAAAGAAGGTTTCAAGCAAGGGCATTTTCATATTGTGTTTTCTCCACTTTTCATCCCTTAGAAGTGGCTGACATCAACCAAAAGCTTTGCGGCACAACTAGACCCCAAGTGGAGCCGATTTATCAAATTTAATCAAAATTGGTCCACGGGAACTGGGCAAAGTGCCACTTTCGGCGGACGGGACAAATTTTATTTTATTTTTGGATTTTACGATCCTTGAAACGTAAAACATCAAAGTTTGAAGCGGGTTGAAAATTGTTTTTGCTTGCTCAATCATCATTGGAACATCGTTTGATGACATTTCCAATTAGTGAAGCACCCCATTTTCTGGAATTGCGTAGGTACCTAATAAATGACATTAATAAACTACCCAACAAATTGCTACAATGATCGTTTCTTGCAAATGTAACGTAATTGGAAATTACCGTTTTATCGGGCGAATATCGTGAATGTAAATAATTTACTGTGAAAATGTGAGTAATGCACCCCATGCATTTGTCACTTAGTTGATGGCTTACGGGGAAATATTACGTTTTATGTGATTAAGAACCAAGTTTCTTAGAAGCGGTTCCGACGTTTCATTTAGAAATAATACATTCATACATAACACACGACGGGAGGGGGGTGAAACTAACAACTTCCAATTGCGGGAGTGTAAACAACAATTGGAAAACAACTACGTCGGTTCAGCGCCAGAATTATCCAAAGGCCTCTGTGAATAATGCCGGCGAAACAGTTGAAATTGTTGACTTAGCGAGGGGAAGGTCTCACTTAAAACCGTCTGAAATCAATGAGGGGTCGAGTTGGCTCAGTACAGAAAACGACTAGCAAACAAAAGGGGAAAAAAATACCATAAACTACCTTCCACGAGTGTGCTGGTTTGCGTCAGTACGTGTAAGAGTGAGACTTGTAAATACATCAAAAATAGATTTATCACGTGGAGCCCCGGGGTTTCCCTTATCGGAACTTTCCCCTCTTCTGCGGTGGGGCCGGTAAACTTCTATGGAGTTTTTTTTTTTTATTCGAGAGCTTTCGAAAGAGAAAAAACTTTAATCGGGCTAATGCAAGAGGCTTCGTGTCCCGCGATTTGGATCAGTGTCAACAGAGGCGTTGGATTTCGGTCGAGCACGACAGACTTGCGGGTCTGACGGTGCAAAAAGTCACGCAAATTTTTCGGTGTAATTACTTCGCCGTTATTCCGGGTAATTGAACGGGGGGAGTGTATTTTTTTCACGTTGTGGTGTGTAAATATTACATGAGCATTGCCTTACATGCAAGATGTGAAGGACGATGTTATGAAGCTACAGAAAAGCGTATAATCAAACACGGTCTTCGTTATCTATCTTTGATTGTTACCGCATAAATGTTAGTTGAGTACTATCAAATATACCATTCGAGTTTACATTGATGTCGCCTATGTTCATCAGACGGGTCACAGGTGAGGGGAGGAATAAAGCGGTGTGGATCACATCGAGGGTGAAGTAGAGATGGGCGAATTCTTATTAATAAATATGATTAAGAATACAAATCATATCTGCGATTTTATGATTATGAATACGAATACAGGTATGAATATAAATATGAATACAAATACAGGTATGAATATAAATATGAATACAAATACAATCGTATTCACACTTCGATTACGATTTTCCCCCTTATTTGTATTTTGACTACGATTTTATGATTTTTTCTATGATTTCCCTGAGAATCATTTATGATTTTCCCCCGAACTCTGGACATATTTATTCCCCACAACTGTCAAAATAATCAACTAAAATTCGAAACGCTCAGCAATTCTTATAGGATTTTTCACGCACAATCGAATGAGACCACCGTTAGGTCGCTACGACCAACAGTATAGAAACTACGACAAAATTTACGCTAAAAAAAATAAATAAATACATTTACGCGAAAATCATAATTTTTTAATGATTTTTAGCGTAAATTACGTCGTAGTTTCTATACGGTTGGTCGTAGCGACCTGGCGGTGGTTTCATTCGATTCTGCGTGAAAAATCCTATAAGAATTGCAGAGCGTTTCGAATTTTAGTTGATTATTTTGACAGTTATGGGGAATAAATCTGCGATCCCAGTGAATAAGTGGTCAAGTCAAATTTGCCCATTTTACAGGGGAGCATTATTAAAATTGGAACCTTCACCTAAAATCCGGATTTTGTCGTAGAAGGTTGAAATTTGGGATGAATGAGGTAGTCGTTCATCCCAAATTTCAACCTTCTACGACAAAATTCGGGTTTTAGGTCAAGGTTCAAATTTTAATAATGCTCCCCTGTAAAATGGGCAAATTTGACTTGACCACTTATTCACCGGGGTCGCAGAAATATGTCCAGAGTTCGGGAGAAAATCATAAATAATTTTCAGGGATAATCGTTTAAAAAAATCGATTTTCAGGGAAATCATAGAAAAAAAATCATAAAATCGTAATCAAAATACGAATAAGGGGGAAAATCGTATTCAAAAGTGTGAATACGATTGTATTCACATTCATATTCATACCTGTATTCGTATTCATAATCATAAAATCACAGATATGATTTGTATTCTTAATCGTACATGTATTTAATATTATATGTATTTATGAATAAGAATTCGCCCATCTCTGGGGTGAAGAACCAACATAGCCTAACTCTCTTTTGTCAACTTTTCTGGTGGCTCAAAAAACTGCTTCACGGCTCAACCACGTCTCTCTTGGTAATGTTGTCGACACCATTGTGTTCCCATATGACTCCAACAAGTAACTGATGGCTTTTTTAGGAGAAATTATTGGCCAAGTGGAATTACTTGAGATCGGCTATGTTGGGAGCAGATTTATCTTAGCTATTGTGTTACCCCCTTGACCCCTTCCAAAAATGCCCAAGTCAACAAACGAGAGAAAACCATTTTAGCTTAAGTCCCTAAGACTGAGCAATAATAGCTCAAGTCACAGAATTGGGCAGAAAAATAATGACCCAAGTCAAGCAAGATTTTCTGGCATCATTTACCTTAGTAAAATGATCACAATCTATCCCTTTTCAATAATAATTTGTGCAATGGAATTACTGACCCCACTAATAATAATTTCCACACGCTCAAAACACAAAAATTACTATAAATAACTCACAATTTGATGGAGGAGGCCGGGCGACCATACCCCATGACAGAGAAAACACTGACTTAGGCACTTGTGATCTTCCACTTTGACTTGAGCACTGTTGCCTCATACGATTTTGGTTTATTATTTTCAATAATGAACCTTTTGAATCGACCAAGAAATTTTTTTTAACACCCCTCAAAATTTGATGGTTTACGTATCAAGGTACGCAGAATCCAAAAATCGAATAAAACGCTGCAAATTATTACACAATGGTTTATTATTTTTCTATATTGATCACTAGTCTGCAATGCCACCAACCATCCAACATGAAGAAAAACATCGATTGCATTTCGGTCAGCTAAAATTTGAACGGAGATAGGCCTGTTTTGCGATTCACACTCGTGTTTCTGATTTATCGTACGTAAAACCTTTAAATTCTCGTAGGGAGCGAACGGTTTGTCCTACATAGCTCCGCGTGGTCTCAAAAAAATCTAAAAATTCTATAGAATCCTAAATTGAGGGAAAAACAATACCTTTATATCAAAATTTTTTGAGTTAGGGCGTTTTTAAAATTTCAAAATTTTATTTTTGAACCCTCAGAAGTGACCTACATCAATCAAAATCTTCGGGCACAACTAGAACCCAAATGGAGCCTACATACCAAATTCTTTTTCCGATTTTTGGATTCCACTTACCTTGAAACGTAAACCATCAAATTTTGAGGGGGTGTTGAAAAAAAAAATTTTCTTGGTCGATTCCAAAGGTTCATTATTGAAAATAATAAACCAAAACAGGATGGAAAACAGACCCTTTACTAAATTTCAGCCTTTTTGGAAGGCTTAGTAAACTTTTGATATGTTGAAGACCAGCATCTTCCTTATAACTTTGAGAAGATATTGAAGGAAATATCAACCAATCAAAGTAATAGAAATAAAAAAAAAAAAATAAATAAAACAAAAATAACGACTAATTGAGTGAGTGGTAACCTTATTAAATAGGTTTGAGCAAGAGCAAAGGCCACCTTGCACTTTGGAGGAGTGAAATTCTTGTATAAGAGAACATTCAGAGCCATCTCACACTAAGTTCACTTAGTTTTTGACTACGACTGAAGGACCTCCAAGCTGGACTTGGTGGGTACCAAAGGAATCCATCTCGCTCCTGATAAATACGAGGTTTTCATCAATTTGTAATTAGTTCTTGACACCTTTTCAGAGTATACAGAAGTGAAGTTATATTCTGGAAGTTGAGTTAGTCAGTTATTGCTGAACACGTAGGTTATTTGTATGTATTTTCCGTGGCCAAAATGATGTGTATTCATACCAAGAGTTCAACCTTAGATCTACAGGGAGGATTCCAGGGTTGTAGTTATGACTAACAGCAAATTTAAAAGTGTCCAGAAGGTATCTCGGGAGATACCTCAACAATAGTATTTCACGGTATTTCTCGACTCACCTGAAGGATTAGATTCAGACTTGACGAGGGGGTGGTACTCAGGGCTCCTCTGGATTGAGGATTTACTCCAACTCCTGAATCCTTCATCTCCGTTACCTGAAAATGAAAGAGAGTTTATATTGTACTCAGAAATGTCTTCATGCGTAGATGTGTATCATTGTACCTTTGTATACTCGTTTGTTACATGCGAAGTCCAAAATTGCGCAATACCACAGATCATACGACTGTCTTTGGGTATCAAACTTCGTACCAACTCTCTTGCATAAAGTTAGAACTCCGTGGAATACAGGATGGCAAAAGTTTATTCACGTCAAATTTATCAAAATTTGATAAATTTTAAATTAATATTTAATATTAACAATTTACTTTCGTGTTTCTGATTTATCACTCGTCAAGTTCTTGTGAGATCGAGGGTGACCTTACACCGCGTAAAACACTAGATTTTCTAGTAAAACTCACATTTTCTTGCATCCAACTCTCCCAATTTGAATTTTAAAATGATGATTTGGTAGACCGTTGGAAAGCTGACAATTTGAGCATGTTTCTTCCGAAGAGCGCCCATCGAAATGGGCAGGCGTTCAAAGTGATTTCGAAAAAAAATTTAAAGTTTGCTTGTTGATTTAATTTTTAGAAATGTTTTATTGCTTGAATATTTTGGATCTACACTAGGTAGATTGGAAATTTAATGCTTTTTCCAACGATAGCCTCGAATTTGAATTTACTTGGTCAACAACAGGCGTTATGACAGTTTTAATGACGTGAGGTCGAAAACGGGGAAAAAAAACTTCGAAGTGAAAAAAAGGCGTTTTGAGTGGGTTAAGGAAAAAAAAGCTGAGACATTTTTGGTTGGAAATACTTTGTAGAATGGAACCCTGAAGTTATGCCTATCTTAAGAACTGACACCCCGAATAATAATGGTCCGTACCAGCATACGGTACTTGTTTTGATTGAGTATTCAATTTGAACTGTTGACTTCTTTCTTCTTCTACTACCGAGTAATACTAATACATGAAACCCCAACCGTACGTATTTATGTACGAATCGGAGGCGGGTGGAGTTAGAACAGTTGGCGGCGGGAGGAGTCAGAGGCGAAAGGAGTTAGGGGAGTCAGAGGGGGGAGGAGTTTGAGGAATCGGGGGCAGGAAGAGTCGAAGGAATAGGAGGTGGGTGGAGTTAGAACAGTTGGGGGCGGGAGGAGTCGAAGGCGAAAGGAGTTAGAGGAGTCAGAGGGGGGAGGAGTTTGATTAATCGGAGGCAGGAAGAGTCGAGAGAATCGGAGGCGGGTGGAGTTAGAACAGTTGGGGGCGAGAGGAGTCAGAGGCGAAAGGAGTAAGAGGAGTCAGAGGGGGGAGGAATTTGAGGAATCGGGGGCAGGAAGAGTCGGAGGAATAGGAGGCGGGTGAAGTTAGAACAGTTGGGGGGCGGGAGGAGTCAGAGGCGAAAGGAGTTAGAGGAGTCAGAGGGGGGAGGAGTTTGATTAATCGGGGGCAGGAAGAGTCGGGAGAATCGGAGGCGGGTGGAGTTAGAACAGTTGGGGGCGGGAGGAGTCAGAGGCGAAAGGAGTTAAAGGAGTCAGAGGGGGGAGAAGTTTGATTAATCGGGGGCAGGAAGAGTCGGGGGAATCGGAGGCGGGTGAAGTTGTAACAGTTGGGGGCGGGAGGAGTCAGAGGCGAAAGGAGTTAGAGGAGTCAGAGGGGGGAGGAGTTTGATTAATCGGGGGCAGGAAGAGTCCGTAGAATCGGAGGCGGGTGGAGTTAGAACAGTTGGGGGCGGGAGGAGTCATAGCGAAAGGAGTTAGAGGAGTCAGAGGGGGGAGGAGTTTGATTAATCGGGGGCAGGAAGAGTCGGGAGAATCAGAGGCGGGTGGAGTTAGAACAGTTGGGGGCGGGAGGAGTCGGAGGCGAACGGAGTAAGAGGAGTCAGAGGGGGGAGGAATTTGAGGAATCGGGGGCAGGAAGAGTCGGAGGAATAGGAGGCGGGTGAAGTTAGAACAGTTGGGAACGGGAGGAGTCAGAGGCGAAGGAATTAGAGTAGTCAGAGGTGGGAGGAGTTTGAGGAATCGGAGGCAGGAAGTGTCGGAAGAATCCGTGGAGTTAGAAGAGTCGGAGGTGAAAGAAGTTAGAGGAATGGGAGGCGATAGGAGTTAGATGAATCGGGGGCGGGAGGAGTCGGAGGCGAAAGAAGTTGGAGGTGGCGGGGGGGGGGAGTCGGAGGGGAGAGCGGGAAAAATTCCAAACTGCGTAAAAATATCCCTCTCCCAATATTTGAGATTTTCTGAAATTCACAAAAAAAAGTGGAAGATGGGTAGAAATAGCACTTTTGTGCTCCAAGGTATCAATGTATTATCTACGGTTTGTTTTTGCCTGCATTTAGCAGGCTTTTCAGCTAGTAATTTGAATGAGATTGAAGGCGGTGGAGGAGGCTGCGTGTTGCCCAGCGGCGGACTCCCTCACGCCAGGAAACTGAAAACTGGACTAATCAGCTGAAACCCGAGTTAAAGTCGTTAATCGCGGTCGAGGATGCGGCGAATGAGGCGGAGAGGACGGAGGGAGGCGGAACGGTAACGGGCAGAACAAAGGAGCCCGCCGGCGGAATCTTATCGCCGTCGGCCGCCGGTTATCCGCATCTGGCGGGCATGAAATCTCTCGAGTGGGGCTGATTCGGGGGGAGGCGGAGGATGTGCCCGTATGAATCAAAGAGGCGGCGACCGTGTCCTCCCCCTCCCCTCCTTCCACCGCGTTACCCTATTACTCCATCGAGGGACGCTGCGGCGTCACGCACTCTCTTAAATCTCAATCAGGACTTAATTTTAATAGAGACTGCTTCCTCAGCCTCCTCACAGGGACGAGAAGAAGCCGAGCGATGCAGTAAGAAACACAAAACCCACACAGAAGATATCGCTGAGGCAGATGAGAGAGAGAGCGAGAGAAAGAAACATGCATTTATTAGAAAATTATTACAAAAATATTTAAAGACAAAAAACGCTGCAAATTATTACACAAAGGTTTACTATTTTCCTATATAGATCACTCGTCTGCAAAGCCCCCAACCAACATGAAGAAAAACATCGATCGCATTTCGGTCAGCTAACATTTGAACGGAGATTAGGCATCTTTTGCGATTCACACTCGTGTTTCTGATTTATCGTAAGTCCAACCCTTAAATTCTCGTAGGGGGCAAACGGTTTGTCCTACAGAGCTCCGCGTGGTCTCTAAAAATCCTACAGAATCTTAAATTGAGGTAAATGCAATACCTTGATATCAACATTTTTTGAGTTAGGGCGTTTTTAAAATTTCAAAATTCATTTTTGAACCCTTAGAAGTGACCTACATCAACCAAAATTTTCGGGGCACAACTAGACCCCAAATGGAGCCTACATACCAAATTTCATCAAAATCAATCAATGCTGAGTGGGGAAAGTGCCGCGTACGGCGGACGGACGGCCAAATTTTCATTCGATTGCGAAATTTTTATTCCATGTTTGGATTCTACGTACCTTGAAACGTAAACCAACAAATTTTGAGGGTGTTTAAAAAAAATTGTTTTCTTGGTCGATTTCAAAGGTTCAATATTGAAAATAATGAACCAAAATTTGGCCGTCCGCCGTACGCGGAATTTTCCCCACTTAGCATTTACCGAATTTGATGAAATTTGGTATGTAGGCTTCATTTGGGGTCTAGTTGTGCCTCAAAGATTTTGGTTGATGTAGGTCACTTCTAAGGGTTGAAAAATTAGGTTTGGAATTTTCAATACGCCCTAACTCAAACAATTTTGATATGAAGGTATTGTTTTTCCTTCAATTTAAGATAGTATAGAATTTTAGAAATTTTTTGAGACCACGCGGAGCCCTGTAGGACAAACCGTTCGCTAACTACAAGAATTTAAGGGTTGGACTGACGATAAATCAGAAACACGAGTGTGAATCGCAAAAGAGGCCTAATCTCCGTTCAAATGTTAGCTGACCGAAATGCGATCGATGTTTTTGTTCATGTTGGTTGGTGGTAACAATGGCAAAGCGATTGATCTATTTAGGAGAGTGATAAAACTTTCTGTAATAATTTGGTGTTTTTTTAAGGATTAGAGCGTCGTTTTTTTTTCTGTCGCGTGTTGTCCAACTTCACCCCAGATTAATCGCATATGGACGCCAAAGTCTTACTGTTGGACGTACTAAAAACGCTGCAAATTATTACACAATGGTTTATCATTTTTCTATATAGATCACTCGTCTACAAAATCACCAACCATCCAATATGAAGAAAAAAAAAAAAATAAATCAAAAAATAAAAAATAAAAAATCAAAATCACCAACTATTGATCGCATTTTGGTCAGCCCTAATTTGAACGGAGATTAGGCCTCTTTTGCGATTCACACTCGTGTTTTGATTTATTTATATATATATATTTCAATATAAACCCTTAAATTTTCGTAGGGTGCGAACGGTTTGTCCTACAGAGCTCCGCGTGGTCTCAAAAAATTTTAAAAATTCTATAGAATCTTAAATTGAAGGAAAAACAATACCTTTATATCAAAATTTCTTGAGTTAGGGCGTTTTCAAAATTTCAAAATTGATTTTGGAACCCTTAGAAGTGACCTACATCAACCAAAAGCTTCGGGGCACAACTGGACCCTAAATGGAGCCTACATACCAAATTTCATCAAAATCGGTCAATGCTAAGTGGCAAAAGTGCCGCGTACGGCGGACGGCGGACGGACGGCCAAATTTTTATTCGAATTTTGGATTCTATGTACCTTGAAACGTAAACCATCAAATTTTGAGGGAGTGTTAAAATTTTTTTTTCTTGGTCGATTCCAAAGGTTCATTATTGAAAATAATAAACCAAAACGCGAGTGAAAATTTTGATTTTGAATAACATTTTTTTTTTCATCCCTGAAAAGAGAAAACAAAGCTTCCGCTACCTTGGTAGACTCGGAAGCAAAACTTCAAAGAAAGTGAATTTCGAATTTTGAGCGGTTTAAAGAAAATTCTAGGAAGGAAAAGTTGAAAAGTTTCTGAAGTATTGTTTATTCGTCAAGAGACACCGTCTGTAGTAGTCTCCTCGTTAGAATTACTGATAATAAAGGGGCTGCAACACCAAATTGTATATTCTGAGGTGACAAAAGGAGAAGCCCCTGATTATGGCGAATAAAACCGGAGCAGGCAGGTAATGATCGCGAACCAATATTTACTCGACAAACTGTTAAACTGCACGAGAAACTCAGTTCGAGAAAAAACACGGAAGTGGAAGGAGAAAATTTGTTATCCGGTCGTGTAGTGATCGCCGTGAATAATGGAGAGGTTTTGCGGGAGGCCCCCCTAAGAATGGGCTTTGAGGATGAAAAGGTTGAATAATTGAGGCCTGATCGACTGCTGATGAATTATAAATGGCGGTAAAAGAGATGGAAAGGGGACCCCATCTGCAGGTCGGGAGCTTGCGGGCATTACCTAAGTGAAATCTGATCTCACACATGTGGCGGAGTAACCTTCCTTGGGAGAAACCTCGCTCTGTGGAAAACCTCCCCTTCCCCTTCGCCAAACCGTCGGCTAATACCGTAATTACCTTCGTACTTAGTTGCTGCCGGGGATCGAAGCCGATCAATCTAATTCGCTTTGTCAATTACCTATCAGAGCGGTTTCCCCGGCTCTAACCCCGTTTAACACCTCTTTAGACGACGGCTCTTGATTGAAGACCGCTCCTCCGCAACCGGATGGGAATTTTGAATTGAATTACACCAACCATCTCACATTGACAATCATTTCCAAAACATGTAGTTGATTTTGGTTGATTTCTCCGAAGACAACAAATACTTCAGGACTCCAGGAAAGAAAATATCACTCCTACATTTCAATAGTTTTTCCTTTTCTGGATTCCTCCAAAAAGGCCGTTTAAAATGGTTATTAATGTTCTTCAATGGCATTTGGATCTATATAGAGACGTGTTCTTAAATAGGATCCCCGGGCATGAATGGTTCATCCTCAATTTCACACCATCCCCAAGGTCGTAAAGAGCCCATTTGGCCCTAAAAAAAAATTCTATTTTAAATTGGTTTACAAAAGTACTATCTTATCAAGAGTTTTCGAGCTAGGGCAATTTGAAAACTAAATCCCTTATTATTCTCAAGCTTCGCTGCACAACTTGACTCAAAATAGAGCCGTTTAACCAAATTTCATCAAATTCGGTTCATGGTAACTAAAGAAAGTGACGCTTATGCCTATGGAAACGGACGGTTTTTGGTTTATTATTTTCAATTCTGAATTTTTAGAATCAAAAAGGAAAAAAAAATGTTAATTCCTCTCAAAATTTTTTAGTTTACTTTTCAAGGTACGTAAAATCCATAAATCGAATAAAAATTTGGCCGTCCGTCCGCCGTACGCGGCACTTTTGCCACTTACCATTGACCGATTTTGATGAAATTTGGTATGTAGGCTCCATTTTGGGTCTAGTTGTGCCCCGAAGATTTTGATTGATGTAGGTCACTCCTAAGGGTTCAAAAATAAATTTTGAAAACGCCCTAACTCGAAAAATTTTGATGTGAAGTTATTGTTTTTCCATCAATTTAAGATTTTATAGAATTTTTAGAATTTTTTGAGACCACGCGGTGCTCTGTAGGACAAACCGTTCGCTCCCTACGAGAATTTAAGGGTTGGACATACGATAAATCAGAAACACGAGGGTGAATTGCAATTTAGCTGACCGAAATACGATCGATGTTTTTCTTTATGTTGGATGGTTGGTGGCTTTGCAGAAGAGTGATCTACATAGAAAAATTAAAAATAATAAACCATTGTGTAATAAATTGCAGCGTTATATATATATGGGCTTCATTAGGGTGTAGTTGTGCCGAATCGAGTCAGTTGTTTCAATTACCTCTAAGGAGTGAAAAATAACGGCTGAAATTTTGAAAACGCCCTACTTAAAAACCTTCGTATAAAGGTATTGTTTTTTCTTCAATTTGAAATAGTATTGAATTTTTAGAATCGAATGAGACCACTTAGAGCTCTGTACGACCAACTGTTTGCTCGCTATGAGAACCTAAGATGTGGACTTACGATAAACCAGAAACACGTATGTGAATCGCAAAAGAGGCCTAATCTCCGTTCAAATTTCAGTTGATTAGAATGCGATTGCTGTTTGTCTTCGATTTGCACTCAGTTTTGTGGTCAACCAGAATCAAATTTCTTAATGGAGGCACTCAAAACTTCCAATTTCATCGAATTAAACTTGATTGTGAAGTGAAAATATGGTTGATAGGTAGTAGGAATGGTAAAGCTATGTTTTTTGCAGGCGAGTGATGATAAAGACAAATAATACACCTTTTTGTAATAATTTTAAGTGTTTTACGTGTTGGGATCTTTTTTTTTACTGGAACTTATTGCTTAGTTCAATTTCAACCATTAAGCGATAAACCATGCATTTTTATTCATGTTCCTACTGCACTCAGTGTTATTTTGTCAGCATGAGAGTCCAAAACTTGACTTGATTTTGATTTAAAAAAAAAAAAAAAATCGTCGTCCCAAGACATACCGAACTGGATACCTCCTTCCTTCTGCGCGGCTCTTCCGCGATTGAAATCGGTCAAAAAGTAACCCACCCCCTCCTCTTCAGCTACCGTAACGTTGGTTTTTGTTGGTAATTTGTTGGAGACCACCTCAGTATTCAAGGTGAAACACCCAAAAACCTCGCCGGAGAGTGGATTTTTGGTGTCCTGGCTCCATGGTGACGCCACTGATATGATTCACGGTAGCACAAAGAATAGCTCATGAAAATTGTTTGGGTTCTACTATTAAGCATCAATAATAGAACCACGCAAACCTGGTGGGTGGATGGGACATTGAAACCTGAGCCTTAAGTCCTCCTTTACCTCCTTCAAAGGCGAAATTCCGCCGTCGTAGTGTACAACTACATAGATTTCCTCTATTACAAAAGAATCACAAAAATCTGTTGTAGAATGAGGCCTGGGCAGAGTAAAGATTTTGTCACACACACAGACATACATTGTAACATACACCTTTGGTTTTTTCGCGGATTTGAATTCAGAATGGTCTAAAACGTATTTAGAAATGATTATTTATTTTCCACCAAAGTGATCCCATAAATACGCTCAAGTCTTACTGTGGGACGTCCTAAAAACTCGTTTGAGGCTCCTCTCTACTTCTTATCCACAGAAACATTACAATGTCCTCTGTTTTAAATGACTGGGATTTGTGAAGAAGTGTATTGACAGTCTTTGTTTTGACTCTACTATGACTTTGTGTCACTTTGCACCACTCCACGTCGAACCAATTACATAAGTAATAAATTACAACTATCATCCACACGTGATAATAATAAATTACAACTATCATCAACAATATCCACGTAATGAATTAATCACTTCGGTTGGTAATTTCAACAAGCAAAGATCACTAATCAAGCACCAATGAATGGTTGTTTTCAGTTGTACACGATTAGGTTTTCCAAACATATAATTTCATGAACACTCAACGACATCCTTCGGTCAGCGTTTCCAGGACGGAGGTCGCGTGTTCGTCTGAGCCTACAATTTCCTCTCATTTGAATTAATCCGTAATTTCAGAAAATGTGCGATAGTACCGTTTAACATGCTTTCATAAATAAAACCCACAGCCCTCTCATGATGGACACTATGGACAGCCGCGATAAAGCATCGATACTTAGAAATGGTAAATATCGATCGAAGAGTGAACGGAGAGTATAAAATTCGAAACGTTTCATTTGGGAGTTAATTTATGGAGCGTTGATGATACAAATTTCTTAAGAAAGAACAATGTGAGCGCCTCGTACCGTTCACATGCCACAGGTTGTCAGGTGTTATTCCAAGTTCTTTAGAAGAAGTGACCATTCAAGAAATCATAATGCACTCTCCACCATTTTTAAGAAAGTTTAACAAAATTTCTCCGTTCTTTGGAGGAACATTAGATTATAATAATATGGATGTGTCCTCCATTTAAATTATATACTTGCAGGGGTTTATTTATTTATTCACGGGACATTTATATCTATACCTAGAGATCTAGGTACCTACTAATTTACAGAAAAAAATTGAAGGTAGAGAGAAGCAAGAAAATATGATTTTTTCCGGGAGTGGGGAAACTCTTCAAGAGCGAAGGGGAAGTTTCACCCCAACAGTGTTGGACTCATCGTCTTGGGCATACCAACTAAAACCCCACTCTCTCTGCTTAGGACTCACCCCGGAACCACTTCTTAAGTATTACTTCAGGGTTAGCACTTTTTTGTGCCAAAAGGCTGCTCCTATTTCTGCTCTCCAGTATTCTGTAACCAACATTTTATACCAAGAATGGCTCTCACATACCGTATTTCAAACATTCAACATAAACTTCATGGAGAACGGAATTTTTTTGGCATGTTTTGAAACGTAGAATGTAACACTTTGACTAGGAATTAAGTGTTGACTAGGAATTGGTATTTTTGATCGACTTCAACGCACCAAAGGCGCGCGAAAGAGGAGGTACTCAATTCGGGTTGTCGTGGGAGGACATTTTTTTTTTTTTTTTTTTTTTTTACTTTTTTTTGTATGTATGGACATTTTGTATTTCTTTAGTCTGGTACTAATCTGTCTGATTCTTTTTGAAATGTGATTCACCAGTATCCGTGGTGGTCCCCATACTCGGTGTGGAAGCATGTATGTAATATGGGAGTAAATATGTAAATATGTTCTTACATTTACGAAAAAAGTATAATAAGTTGGCAAGTAGAAGATGTAGAAGACTTCGCGGCCACAGATGGGCACGGCGGCGACTTCAATGCGTACCTACCTACCTATCTGGATACGCTGTGGTTATTAAGTACTACTCACATGATCTGGTGAGTATTACAACATGCGTCTATCGTGTAATACAAAACATGAATACGAGTAGATAATATCTACTAACTAATATCTACTAGATATTAATATCTAGTAAGATAATATCTATTAAGATATTATCTATTAAGATAATGTCTACTATTAGATAATATCTAATATATACTATCTACTACTCTACTTATATTATAAGTGTTCCAAAACTATTGGGCAGTATGTCACTGCTATCGTAAGATGGAGGATATGAGTGTGACAATAAGTGTGAATCACACTATAAATAATTGTTGGTATTCCAACATACCATCTGTTGACTAGATATTTATGTCCAACAACCTACTACATCAAGTATGTTTTTGCTGAGATTATTATTTTTCCCTTTTTGGTGTTTACGGACATAATTTTTGAGGTTGGTCCATTTTGTTGTTAAAAAGGTTTTTTCTTTCGATTTTTAAGGTTCTTTATTGGAAGTGTGAAGGTGTTTGTGTAATTCACATCTATTCTGAGAAGCTAAATTTATAAAATCAACAACAAATGACTGTGAGAGCCATCGTTTGAAAATTCGAGTAGCTCCCCTCCACAATTCCGAAATAGCGAACGAGCTTTATAGGCTCGGGTCGTTAGAGATCACGCCAACACTCGGTCAGCACAGTAATTACTCCCCGAGGAGCCAACAATTGTAACATTTTATGGGTTCCCCCTCCATCCTCTCTCCCTTCCTGCTGTCGATAAGCGGGGAACATCACGACAAGAGCCAATACAGATTACCGATCGGCCGCTCATGCGATCCCCTCCTGTCAACCTAATGTCATCACGGAATCATATTTAGTTTGAAGTATCTCTGCCGAATCTCATGATTTTGATTGTAATTCAGTCAATTTATCCAGTTTTTTCTCGCCGGTATCGATTTGTTGACCGAATTCAGTCGGTAAAACATAATTTCGGGGGTTTCCCGCGATGGCAATCGCGCTTTTTAGTGGTAAAATCGATAAGTCCGAGGTTCTGTAAGTTTTTTCTGGATTTGAGGATTGTTTTTGGAGGAGCTCTGCTTTACCGCTTCAAGGCTTTGGTGCACGGCTTCAATGTCATTCTGAAATGCTGCAGATTTTTGCACAACGACTGATTATTTTTCCGTGAAGTCATCCGTCTTCAAATACGCTGCAAACTATTACACAAAGGTTTATTATTTTTCTATATTGTAAAGAAAGGGGAGAGTCATAAAGCGTTGATCCTGGTGGCGAAACCCGAACCTGGCTTCCAAGGCTTTAACCAGTCTGTCGTAGGTATATGAAGAGCCAACTTGAGCCAGTACTTCTCTAGCGGTCCCTGAAAGAACTGATGTTAAAGCTGCTGCCTTAGCACAATCGTCCCAACCTTTCTTTCAGCTATTGCTGAACTGTAGGAAGTATGATTCCCAGTCTTCTGAATCACTGAATGGCATAGGTTTTAGGTGTAATGCTTGCATTGGTGCTTTTGGCATGTGATTCGTGTTTGGCAGGGGCGCACTTGGACTACGATTAACGCTACAGCCTTGTACGACGCAAACCACCTCCTGCAGCATGGCTGTTTGAGATTGCAAAATCTGTTGCATGGTTGAGGTGAATGAACTCAATTGATCCCTTAACACTCTCTCTGTACTAGTACTTTGCTGATGAATGACCTGACGCAACACTTCTCTTCTCATCCCAAAAACCCATCATTTGATCCAATAAATTCAAATTTGTTGAAGGATTCCCAGTTGGTGCTGTCTCAATCTCTTGTTGAGTCTCTTGAACCTCTTAGGTGAATTGCCATTCAGATTCAGCGTTCTCCACAGCCTCAGAAAAGACCTCTTGAAGAGCATTTGGCTCATCCTGAACATTCTCCGAATCCTCTCTACTCCCTCTTCCCAGACGAGACCGAACAGTAGCCCTGGAGTCCATCGTACCCAATAAATACCGCTGTCACCACTGTTATGACTTTAGAGAGCTATAGACGAATCTGGTGACTCCTAAAATGAAAAACTGGTTTCTTGTATGAAATACAAAACACGACTCAAGGTATTTATTTAGTAACCCAATAATAATAATAAACAGGTTCATGTAATAAAATAACGTGGAAACTGGAGAAGCTAATAAATTCCTAACAATATAGATTACTCGTCTGCAAAGAACATGGCTATGCCGTTGTTACCATCTACGAACCATAGTTACTACCTACCACAGATCTACTTCACAATCAAGTTTATTTGGAAGAAATAAACGCTCCACACTCAGTTCGAAGAAACAGGAATAATCAGGAATTATTATTGTAGGTACCCTAAATGTTGGGAAATTTGATTATTGGTTCCTAAGGACGCAAAACTGAGTACAACTCGAAGAAACGAACAACGATCGCATTTTGGTCAGCTAAAACTTGAACGGAGATTAGGCCTCTTTTGCGAATCACGCCCGTGTTTCTAATTTATCAGATCCTTATTTGCTTGTAGGAAGCAAACGGTTATTCCTACAGAGCTCCGGGTGGTCTTAAAAAAATTCCAAAAATTCAATGCTATTTGAAATTGTTGAAAAAACTATACCTTGAAATTTTCAACCCTTAATTTTCACCCCTTAGAAGTGTTTGACGTCAACCAAAATGTTCGGCGCACAACTAGACCCCAAATGGAGCCCACATACCGGAACTAAGGAGATTGCCGCGTACGGCTGACGGAAAATTTTTTATTCGATTTTCGGATTTTACGTACTTTGAAACGTAAACCAACGAATTTTGAGGGGGTTAACACATTTGTTTTCTTGGTCAATTTTAGAGGTTCATTATCGAAAATAATAAACCAAAATGGCTCAGTACTCACGTGTCATGTCCGATACCTCGCCTGCAATTGGCTCGTAGGTGGTATCACACTGCTCTCCCAGTGTAACACCCCCACCACGACACAGGTAGTAGTGTAACTACCGCTCCCAAGTGATAAGGATTGACACTAGGCTTGTAACGATACCTACTCTTTCCTCGTAGAGCTCGTCGTGATCTACTTGCCAGTCAAAACTCGATATTTTGGACTTGTTACACTGCTATTCGTGGGCGTCGGTGGTCT
The DNA here is from genome assembly GCA_009739505.2 of Apolygus lucorum. NCBI lineage: Eukaryota > Metazoa > Arthropoda > Insecta > Hemiptera > Miridae > Apolygus > Apolygus lucorum. Next base: position 15,174,584 of record CM019176.2, read on the forward strand.
GGTGGACAGTGTACCCGACTGCGGTGATAGGATAAGAACCGTCTAGCGGGGATGCGAGTTCGAATCTGGTCGCCAGCAGAAAGTTTTCTGTCTATTAGACGATCGGCAATCTCTCGTTCCAACCCAGACCGGTGATGTTTGGGAAGCCATGAGCGAAATCATCAGAACAAATTCTGATCTCCCCTTAGGGAGACAGCTGATGACGTCCGCGACGCCAAGAATGGCAGTCGGACGAAAATTCAATCTGAAATGGTTGCTTACTTTACTTACTTACTTACTACACTGCTATTCTCAAGGTGCGTTATGTTCAACATCGATGTTATCCTCCGTTTTTCACAATCAAGTAAGGTAAATTACCGAGTCATTATGTAAGTTGCATTTTATCAAAATCGTCCGATAATCTGTACCAAGATTCACTGTCTAGTTTATTTTGAAAGAAAGTACCAACCAGTGGTACGTCGTTATCTGGGAGTTGTGGATGCCCTCGTATTCATTACGAAATTTGGTTATTGGTCACTAAGAAAGACCAACTGTGTGACATAAAACACCATTCAAAGAAGGGGCTCCAAATGGTTTCGTATTCATTGAGATTGAGAAATCCATAATATTATTTTATATCTTGAAATTGTAACTCCCGCAGTAGAAAATTAAATCATGTTATTAATCAAGTGTGAACAGCTCATAGCTTTTTAACGGGATGAGAGAAATTTGTCATCTTCAACTCCACTAGTTGATCCTTTGGATACATTTTGATGAACCTCAATTGTGATGGTGGAAAACATCCAAACTTGCCCTAATCTTCAGTTGTCTTAGTTCTGACAACTGTTTCTTGGGGATGCCAGCAGGTGTCTCCTTTGTTGGGATGCATTTCAGTACCACTTTCTCTTTTATAGCTTCACGGATGAAATGGCGCCGGATATCAATATGCATTGTTCTTAAGTGTTGCACTGGACTCCTGGCCAGCTCTTGAGCTCCTCTGTTATCACCAAACTACGTTACTCTTGGACTTGTTTCAAAACTTAGGCTTTTTAGTGGTCTGTTAAGGTTAGAGGTGTATCGGTACTGCTGTACCGTGTATAATAGTATCATGGAATGGCTCTTGAGCGGGAAGTGATCTTCTGGTCTGGTTAGCATGGAAGTTGTCTCCAGTATTATTAATTTATTATTGTCATGTTAAGTTCTTAAACTGCAACGTTATTATTGTTGGATGGATGGGTGAATACTCTAATTAGGTTGCCAAGGAATTCCGTGATAGGCAATACGAGAGGGGAGAGTCCCTTGTAGGAGTCATTATTCTGTCCTTGAATTGTTTGGTCACTATCATTTATAATAAATTGTCTCTTTTGTAACACTGGTTCAAATTCCTTCTTTTTAGCGAATTTTCAAGGAAAATGATGCTATTGTATACCAAGTTGAGATCATAAGCATGGAATAAGGACGATAGGGATTTGACTGCCTGCTTCATCCATGTCATGTGAGTGGGATTTGACCGCTTGTACCGGTAATTTGGAACGGTTACATCTTTGTCACTGTAACCGTTGGAACCGTTCCAGGGGAAAACCTGGACCGACACTCCCCTAGTTAAGGTCTGTCAAGGCAAATGGCTTCCTTCGTCGATTCTGTCATGGCCATGACATGGTTCCAGTATAGACGACAATAGTTTTTTGTTACATACGTAGTGTAAGGTTTATTGTCGTCTATACTCGAACCTCAATCAGCGCTCACATACCCTACAATTTTATCCCCCCTCCCCTTGTTCGGGTGTACTCTAATCCAAAGTCCTGAGTACCAAGCTAATATCTCAGTACCTACTCGTTTAGCTGCTATCCACTACTCTTTTGGAAAATTGGAGATGAATTAGCCAAGCATATTGTTCAAACTCAAGTTTGAACCCAGTTTAAATTATTAGATACAGTTCAATCAACTCTTTCCAGGGAATTTCCACAAACCCTTTCAAGGCTGTGGGAACATGCCCGTACCTACCTTCCCAACAATACCTCCCTGTCTCATAACCCGTTAACTAGTCCATCAAAAAGAATAATCCTGTCCTCCTTGAAAGTCCTTCTAGCAAATGTAACCTCTGAGTTTTCCCCCATTGTACTCAGCCCAAAATGAGATAATTTTCGTTCTACCCTCACCTTACTCCCGTTTCTGATGCATTGCAAATTTCTATTGGATCCCCAACTTGTCAACCTGACCCCCACTTTACTTGTTTAGTTTCCGCTAGTTGAAATGGAAAATTTTGAGTTCACTCTTACATTCAACCTACTAAGAGCAACAGCTCCATCTCTAGTATAATCTTCAATTTTATAAAAGCCGACTATTCTAACGAATTTCGTAAAAGTGTGTATATAAGTGTACAAAGTTGTAAATACATGACTACATTTTCACTAAAAGCCGTACTTCGCGAGTTCATTTTATCTCCCTGATTTCCCGGGCATGAACACATATTTACGGCGTGTGTCTTTACCGAGCTATGGAATCAGATTGGTTCGGAAGGCGAATACGTCACAACATGGCTGCCCCCATACAGACGCGGAGATTGTCGATACATTAAAAATGCCCATCTTCCATAAATTCTCCAAATTTTTGGATGCTTTTTTGAGCAGCACACTGTGGTTTTTTTCCATACCAGTGAACCCTCTTTCGAAAAAAATTACAAAATGTGAGGCGAATTCTCCATTGGACTTTATTAATTCGAATGAGGTGAGTCAACTATATTGTCATATGGTAACTTTGGGCGTTAATGAGCCATATTCATTCACAATAATATAATTTTGCTCTGGCGATAGTCAACTATTTATAATAATGATTATACTGTACATAGGTCAAGGTACACCTAAATACTCTATAAGATCTAAAATACATAAAAATAATCTCCTCCAGTTCCCCTCAGATCATACTGGTTTCAATTCGTGCGCCAGGATCGACTAATTTCGAGAAATTACCGCTCATTGATGTCGACCGGATGTTGTGCAGCGCTAATTGCCTCTCCGATCTGGTAAACAGAAAAACAAGCCTCGCCCGCCTCATTGTGTCCTCAACCCAGCGAAGCACAAACCAACTTTGTTGAGCTTGTACGGTTTTTCGAGAGGCACTGAGTTGCTCCAATTACGAGTCGTTTCATTCATTCAACTGAAGCTGACGAGACTGTTTTGTACGTCAGCGGGCCTGAGTTCACGGTTATGTTGTTTAGAGATTTAATATTTTCTAGTGGCAATAACGCAGAATTACCTTTCCGCAACAAGTATAGCTTCACAGCACAGAGGTTCAGGTTCTTACTAGCGGAAAAATTTCTATAGAATGAAAATGGTCAGAAAAGTCCGCTGGGCAATATAGCTACCTACCTCACAAAGAAGGACTAATTATGAGTAAAGTGCTTACTATTGAGCAGTACCAGAGATAATTTATTTCTTAAAACATATGATTTTCAGCTTGCTTGAACGTCGTCTTGAATAAATTCAAAATTCGTCAATGTACCATAAACTTTAACGACTTTTGTTTTTCTCACTTTTTGATTGTTGTTCATGATCAATCATTAATTGGAACGATTTAATTGACCACTTAGAAACTGGATGTGCCTTCATGGCGAATCATACTGAATATTCATAATTAGTTATCCAAATAAACACTCAAACGATAGGCTGAAAGCTTCACCCCCAGAACGACACGAGTGAGGAGTCGTCTCCCACATCGACGTTCTTCCCTTATAAGGCCACGTCCCTATGTTTCTTAGTCCGATTAAGATTTTATCCCTAGGTCTGCTTATTTGCGAATGATGTATTCTATAAAGCTGAGGTGCTTATTCTCGTTTATCTCCGTCAGTTTGCTTACTCAAACTCAAACCCTGTTTTGCTACCTGATAGATGAAATTCTCCATTTACAACTTATCAGTAGGACATGTACCGATTTTTACTGATCACTCCTACTTATAAGTTGTGAATTTGCTACCTTATATTCGTAATATTTAAGATGGAAAATATTGTCTAAAGCTCTGTTCCTCTCAACGGTTCATAGTCAGATTGTACACCAACTGTCCCAACCAATTTGAAACATTACAGCTAGGATAATCATGCGATATTTAAAATAGTCTAGAGGGCAAAGAAAAGCAAATCTTGTCCTGCGTAAAAATGTTCCCTTGGAGTCAGAACAGGCAATAGATAAGAAAAGAAGATTTTCACGATAATGTTGACAGTTGCTTATGTCAACAAATGGCAACTTGACTGTGACGTTTTTGTGAATATATTGATGGTCTGTGTAAATCGATGGCATAGTGGATATATAGCAGAATCAAAACTCCAATTAGAGTCATCCGAACTCATTTAGTGAAAGAAAGGTATTAATGAAAGAAAGAAAACTCTGCAAATTATTACACAATGGTATTAGACAATACTGTTCAAAACAGTTTCACCCATTTAGTTGATTATGAGAAGATCTGAGGGTGAAAATACTGGCATTAGCATTTTGTTTTGCGGATTAAACGTAAAAACATTTATATGCTTACGAGTCTTTCCAAATCCAGGTCCTCTTTTGGTTCGTAAGTGGAGGTTATTCAGGACAGAAGTGAGGTTATGCTTCACACAGTATCCTCCTCCAACTAACCATCTTCAATGGGATTTCATCCATCAACTCACTATTCGAATTAGAAAATACATCACGTCCACGAAAATGATTTAGAGGGTTTTTTTCCTTCGGAGGAAACGGGAGAAAGGAAAGAACTATTAAGATCTACGGCCGTATATCCAAATAAAAAGACTTCCCATGTATGAGTTAGAACCCTCATAAAGATCCCCTTTGAGTATTACACTTAATGATCGTTTTCGGTTAAAACATTGGTGGGAGAATAAGAATTTATTATGGTATAAATATGTTAATATCGTCCAGCATTCATATTTTCAATCTAAAGTCTGATTTGCATTTTGAAATTACAAGTATTCGAGATCTTCCCCAAACTGAAGCCACGGGATGGTGAAATATATTTACCTACAAGCAAGCCGATGTGAGCAACTGTCGAAGGTGGTTTCAAGGAGGACATCTCAAGTTATTCCTTTGAATCCGGGAGATATTTTTGGTGGTCAAAGTTTCCAACCTCCGCTCAAGTTAGAGCAGTACGAGTAAGAATTACATATGTATGAGCAATAAACACATTTGAGCCATCAGTTAACTAATCCCTAATATAGTAGGTTTGTAATAATTTTCCACATATTAACTAAAAAACGATGTGGATTAATTGTCATCAGTCTTGAAGAGAACTTGTAAATCACTGCTTCAATACACTTTCCTTTTTCGTCACTTCTTTTATTTTTGATTCAGTAACAGTAACCTAGAAGATGCGAAAACTTTAACAAACTGGGGCGTCCTCCGTGACAGCAATTACCCAGATATTAACTTCCGATTGGTTTCACAACAAATTCGTCAATGGAGTGAATCAATAATCTCAACAGAAAGCAGATGATCTAAACGACAAGAAGTAGAATCGTAGGAGCACAAGGGTAGACAGCTGGTAGAAACTGACTGGGCGGGTGTAGATGTGTGGATTCGCACTAACAAAATTAGATGTGTGGTGTTAACAAACCAGCGATTATAAGGCTTTTAGCGGCTTTTCAGCGCAAAACGGTTGTGTTATGCCTACGCGGAGCAAAATTCTGCATCCAGTGATATAAAAACCTCATTTTCGCTAAAAATGATTACGTGGTATTCGTTCTTAAGCGACGAAATATAATGGAAGAAGAAGAAGAACTCTACATGCCCCTATTGCGCCTTTTCTGTGTCTATTCAAATTAATAAAGCGGGTTTTTATTCAAAAGAAACAAAAATGAAATAATAAAATAACAAAGCAGCAAATTATTATACAAAGGTCTATAATTTTTCTGTATTGGTCACTCGCCTGCAAAGAACACAGCTTTGCTTTGGTGGTAGTACCAACAGGTACTGCCTAACTACCACATACGCACTCCACAACCAAGTTTGTTTTAAAGAAATAAACGCTTCACACGCAGTTCGAAGAAAGAGGAATAATTAGGAATTATTATTATAGGTACCCTAATTGTTGGGAAATTTTATTATTGGTTGCTAAGGACGCAGAACTGAGTACACCGCAAAGAAACGAACAACAATCGGATTTTGGTCAGCTGAAAATTGAACGGAGATTAGGCCTCTTTTGCGATTCACCTTCGTGTTTCTGAATTATCGTAAGTACAACCCTTAAGTTATCATGGGGAGCGAACCGTTGGTCCTACTGAGCTCTGGCTGGTCTCATTTGATTCTAAAAATGTATTACTCTTTTAAATTGATGGAAAAACAATACGTTTACATTGAAAGTTTTTGTTTTGGTAAATTTCAACCCATATTTTTAAACCCGTAGAAGTGACTGACATCAACCAAAAGCTTCGGGACACAACTAAACCCCAAATGAAGCCTATATACCAAATTTCATCAAAATCGGTCCACGGGAACTACGGAAAGACCCAACTTTTCAAAATTTTCATTGATTTTCAGATTCGACATACCTTGAAACGTAAACCAACAAATTGTGAGGAGTGGTTAATTTTTTTTTTCTCTTGTTCGATTCCAAAGGTTTGTTATTGACAATAATAAACACAGAACAAAAAATTAATCCGGTTCCACTGCTATCTAGGGTCGAATGTGGGTACCAATAAATAGTTACTACTCAAATTACACAACCCTTCCTTTTCCCCCCACTTCTCTTTCGTTTCTTTCTAAAATTGAACTCCATAATAAATGTCTAAATTGGTAGCTACGATTTGTTTCTAAACATTGTCTCTATACAGGTAAGTTACTGAATTGGTATTAAATTTGTTGATATTGGATTTCAATGGTTTGGATTTTTGTTCCAAATTAATGCAATATGAGAATGAAAGAATAAATCCGTTTCAGTGCTATCAGCCAAAGTGGGTACTAATAAATAGTTACTCAAATCACACAGCCCTTCCTTTTCCCCCCAGTACTCTTTCGTTTCTTTCTAAAATTAGTCTCTACTATAAATAACTGAATTGGTTGCTATGATTGGTTTGTTTTATGATTTCATGATTGTTGTGTTTTTGTGATTGATCAGTACTTACTAGGTACGTTATTGAATAGGTAGCTATGATTTGTAAGTTGCTTACTTTTGTTCTTAAAATTGGTGTCTATACTAGGTTACTAAATAGGTTGCTACAATTTATAGGTTGCTATGAGTTTTGTTCCTAAAATTGGTCTCTATAACAAATTATCAAGTTGGTTGCTATGATTTGTTAGTTGTTAGTTGATAAGATTCGTTCCCATAATTAGTCTCTACAATAAATTACTAAATTGGTTGCTGTGATTGGTTTGTTTTTATGATTATGATGTTTTCATGATTGATCTGTACTTACTACGTTACTAAATTGATTGCTTCGAGTTGTTTCTAAAATTGGCCTTTAAACTAGGTTACTAAATTAAATTTAGTAACCTAAATTTAACTAAATTTAGTAAGTTTAACTAAATTTAGTAACCTAAATTTAGCATCTAATAAATTTTATTAGATGCTAAAATTTGGTGGTTGCTATGATTTCTTCCTAAAATTCGTACTGGGTTACTAAATAGGTTGCTACAATTTATAGGTTGCTATGAGTTTTGTTCCTAAAATCGGTCTTTTTAATTAATTATCAAGTTGGTTGCTATGATTTGTTTGTTTCTATGATTTATTCCTAAGATTGGTTTCCTTAATTTTTTCTTTAAATTGATTGATAATCATTTTCATTATTAACAAGTTTGAAGGTAGAATGTAAACAATATTGTAGCTTCTGGGTAACATGGCGATGACAACAAGAGTGTGACATGTGCAGAGTGTACGAGATTATGGTTTCAATGGTCCACCATGGAAGACAAAGCCGCCCTCCAATCCTTAAAATTGTTCTCTATACAAAGTTTCTAAATTGGAGACTACATTTTTTTAAAATTTGTTTTCAAGGGTTCAAATTTCTGTTCTTAAATCGGTTGCTCTTAAATTTGTTTGTACATTCGTTCCAGCACTTGGTTGTTACCTCATTGTTTTCAACTAGTTGTTGTGATGAACCCAACCTAATTAACCCTAATTGGACCATGGTGTCACTAGAGTCACCGAAAACATCTCAGGAATTCCACAGCTGTCACAAGATTAACTAGATTTGAATTGCAATTTACAAATGTAAAGAGAGGGCTGAATTGTTTGAATCCATTTTCTTCAGATTATTAAAAGTCAAAAATTATGTAATGAAAAAAATTTGGATAATATTGTTAATAGATTTTTTTGAGATTTACCTACGTCGCAACTCCATTAAATTGAAAATTGCAATATAATATTGGATACTCCGGTGAGACTTGTCAAGTTCCTGAGATGTTTTCGGTGACACTGATGCCACCGTAGTCCAATCATCGTTATTCTTTCGGAATACTCAATTCTTGTTCAACATTTGATTAGAGCACCGTGACTGTGAATGAAAGATTGAATTGAATTAAGGGATGATGAGGCAGGTTATGACGGTTATCGGAACCTCCCACTTGCACCGACAGTCTTCGGGTAGTTTGGCATGTTTTCCTCATAAATAGCGATAGATGAAGGTACTCACTGGAGGGGCGTTTGGGGTGGACGAGGGTGAACGCGGAGTCGGCGGCGGCCGTGGGGGAGGCTTGGAGGGCGCGCACCCTGTAGTCGAGCGGCAGGAGCTCCATTCCGGGCGAGCGAACACTCAGCTTTGATCCGCGCGACGCGTTTCCCGTCCGGTTCTGAGGCGACGGAGGAGAGACCCGCGCGGACCTCCGAAAAAGGCCTCCCGAAAAACGGGGGAGGGCGCGAGGCGGGGAGAGCGTGATTCCGGATGGGAGGGGAGGTTCGTTGCGGGGGTATCGCACTGAGGTTCCCCCTCTTTTCGCGGGGACGAGTGTGGGTGTTGAAGGGGGGTCTCGCGCACGCCCATTTTCCGCTCCCCCACCGCCTCTGGAGGCTACTCAATCACTCCCCCGCGCATCGCACGCCTCTCCTCCGGAGGGCGCCTCTTATTTGCCTAACGTCCTCCTCAGAGGAGGGCGGCTTCCTGAGTACTCAGGAGTCACTTCGGTGCCAAAATGTGTATTTCGGAGCAAAAATCCGCTTGCTTCGCTCTGCCATCAGATGGCTGCAAATCAGAGATGAGCGAATTCTTATTCATAAATACGATTAAGAATACAAATCATATCTGCGATTTTATGATTATGAATACAAATACGATCGTAATCACACTTTGAATACAATTTTCCCCCTTATTCGTATTTTGAATACAATTTTATGATTTTTTCTATGATTTCTCTAAAAATTGATTTTTTAAAACAATTTTCCCTGGAAATCATACTTTTTTTAAATGATTTTCTCCCGAACTCTGGACATATTTATGGCCTTACTTTGTCAAAATAATCAATCAAAATTCGAAACGCTCACCAATTCTATAGGATCATAAAAAAAAACTATGATTTTCAGTAGAAATCATAAAAAATACGATTTTTAGCGAAAATTACGCCTTAGTTTCTAAACGGTTGGTCGTAGTGACCTGACGGTGGTCTCATTCGATTCTGCGTGAAAAATCCTATAAGAATTGGTGGGCGTTTCTAATTTCGATTGATTATTTTGACAAAGTTAGGCCATAAATATTTCCAGAGTTCGGAAGAAAATCATTTTAAAAAGTATGATTTCGAGGAAAAATTGTTTTAAAAAAGTCGATTTTTAGGGAAATCATAAAATCGTATTCAAAATACGACCAAGGGGGAAAATCGTATTCAAAGCGTGATTACGATTGTATTCGTATTCATAATCATAAAATCGCAGATATGATTTGTATTCTTGATCGTATTTATGAATAAGAATTCGCCCATCTCTGCTGCAAATTACTGCACAACGGTTTATTATGTCCAGTAGAGCGATAGTAAATACTAGTAAAAAAGTAGTAAATAACTAGTAAACTAGTTAGGTACCGTAACAAGGTACTGTATCCATAGCGGAGAAAAAGGGGGGAAAACGGGAGAAAAACGTAGCGAACTGAATACGTGTTACAAATCAATAATGTTTTTTTAAATATTGGTATTTCTAAATTTTGTAATTAGTAAATATTTTTGGAAAAAAGGTAAATTAGTTCCAAGTTCAAAATAATTTTGAACGAGATTTGAAATATCATGTTAATAGACATACTTAGTTCTTTTTGAAAAACGCTGCAAATTATTGCTACACGAAGGTTTATTATTTTTCACTCGTCTGCAAAGAGCACGGTTTCGCCATTGTTACCACCAACCAACTTGAAGAAAAACATCGATCGCATTTCGGCAAGCTAACATTTGAACGGAGATTAGACCTCTTTTGCGATTCACACTCGTGTTTCTGATTTATCGTAAGTCCAACGCTTAAATTTTTTCCTTTATATCAAACTTTTTGAGTTAGGGCGTTTTCAAAATTTCAAACTTTATTTTTCGACCCTTAGAAGTGACCTACATCAACCAAAATCTTCGGGGCACAACTAGACCCCAAATGGAGCCTACATACCAAATTTCATCAAAATCGGTCAATGCTAAGGTCAGTGCTATCGGTCGTGCCGCGTACGGCGTACGGCGGACGACGGCCAAATTTTTATTCGATTTTTGGATTCTACGTACCTACCTTGAAAAATGAACCAAAATATTTTGAAGGGGTGTTAAACTTTTTTTCTTGGTACTAAAAGTGACGTTTAGTACCTAATTTGGTTTATTATTTCTAATAATAAGCCTATGTGATCGTATCGCAAAAAATTTTTATAACCCCCCCTCAAACTTTGTCACTTTACGTTTCAAAGTGCGTAGAATCCAAATTTGCAATGTCCGTCCGCCGTCCGCCGTCCGCCGTCCCCCGTCCGCCGTCCGCCGTCCGTGGCACTTTTCTTAGTAACACTGGACCGATTTGGTTCAAATTTGGTATATGGGCTCCATTTGGGGTCTAGTTGTGCCGCGAAGCTTTTGGTTGATCACTTGCTTGAGGTCACTTCTAAGGGGTGAAAATTAAGGGTTGAAATTTTCAAGAGTGCCCTAGCTCGAAAACTCTCGAAATAAAGGTATCGTGTTTTCACCAATTTTAAATAGCATTGAATTTTTAAAAATTTTTGAGACCACCCGGAGCTCTGTAGGACAAACCGTTCGGTCCCTACGAGCACTTGAAGGTTTTCCTTCGATAAAACAGAATCATGAGTGTGAATCGCAAAAGAGGTCTAATCTCCATTCAAATTTTATCGGACTAAAATGCGATCGCTGTTCATTTTTTCGATTTGTATACAGTTTTGCCTTCTGCGTAACCAGTAATCAAATTTCAATATGAAGCTTTCTATTTTTCCAATCGAGTGTGAAGCGTTTAGTTCTTTCTAATAAACTTGATTGTGAAGGTGTGAAGCCAGTATGGTGTGGTAGGTAGTACCTAGCTGGTAGGTAAAAAAAAGTTAGTAGGTAAAAAAAATGTTGGTGGGTAAAAAACGCTGCAAATCATTGCTCAAAAGCTTCTTCATTCTTCAGATCACTGATCAGCTGAGTGAGCTGCGAAGCCATTTTCAATCCTATTGAATGAAAGTGCTCTTCCAGGCGTCTCCAGCATTCGAGGAATCTTCTTCACTCCTCAGATCACTGATCAGCTGAGTGAGCTCCGAAGCCATTTTCAATCCTATTGAATGGAAGTGCTCTTCCAGGCGTCTTCAGCATTCGAGGAGATCTTCTTCACTCTTCAGATCACTGATCAGCTGAGTGAGCTCCGAAGTCATTTTCAATCCTATTGAACGCAGGAAGCTGAAATTTGAGAGGGAAGGTCAAGGGAGAATACAGATGGTGGTAGGTGCTATTGACGGAGAACCAGTGATCTATACAGAAGGGTGATCTATACAGAAAATAATAAACTGCGGTGTTTCTATGTTCTACCGTTCGTGACAAATGACTCCGTGTGAAGACGAATAGAAACTGAACTTTTATTGAATGAAACTTAGAAACCTAACATCAAATAAATAAATCATATCGAATAAATTAATAATTGAATTGGACTGGAGTGTCCCCACAAACACCCCCCTCCTAATACAGGACGTAGTCCCTGAATTTCCTTGGGAAATGTACAGTCCTCCCAGACCGCGTCTGTCGTCGCACAGGAATTACTAGTGGTGAGGGAGTCATCGTTCCGTCCTCTGGAGGTTCCGTGCGTTGTTGCTGCTGAATCTGGGGTGGCTGAACCACTGCTCTTTCCTGGGTCACTTGAGGCTGTTGCTCCTCCTCTTCCGGCTCCTCTCTTCTTCCTGTAGATTCACCTTCTTGCGTTAGAAATGCAGGCTTGAGTCGGTCTATGGAGATGGCTTGTTCCTTGCCTTTGATGAGGAGAATGTACGTTTTCTCATTCCGATTTACAACCAGGAAGGGACCATCGTATGGCGGCTGCAAGGAAGAGCGGTGTTTATCATGGCGAACGAAAACATGCGTGCACGAAGACAGGTGAGGATGGACAAATATTGCTCTGTTCGAGTGGCGCTGTATGGGCAGTGCTTTCAGAGCTTGCATCGTATTTCTTAGTTGCGCGATGAATTCAGGCGTTGGTTCCGTCCCCTTGGGTTCTTCAAAAAATTCGTTGGGTAAGCGCAAATTCGTGCCGTAAACTAATTCTGCTGCCGTACACCCTAGGTCTTCCTTGAGCGCCGTCCTCAGTCCCAGTAAGGTTACTGGTAGGACGTCGACCCACCGCTCAGTATTGTGGCACCTCACTGCTGCCTTCAACTGGCGATGGAGCCTCTCAACCATTCCATTTGCTTTCGGGTTGTACGCAGATGTAAACTTATGGTGTGTGCCCAACATTCTGGTCAGCTCCTTAAACACTGTACACTCAAACTGTCGTCCCCTATCCGTTGTGATTGTCTCAGGAACCCCGAAACGGCTGATCCATTGAGCACAAAATGCCTCCGCGACAGTTTCAGCCTTGCAATCGGGTAGGGGTACAACTTCTGGCCATCGTGTAAATCGGTCGACACAGGTTAGCGCGTATGTGCATCCCTGAGATGAAACCAGTGGGCCAACAAGGTCAATGTGGACGTGTGAGAAACGTTCCGAAGGGTTGGGAAATTCGCCTAACTGACTTCGGGTATGCCTTTGGATTTTATTTTTCTGGCACTGGATGCAGGTGCGAACCCATTCTGAACAGTCTTTGGACATTGATGGCCAAACAAATCTTTCCCTTAGCAGTTTGTAGGTGGCTTTGTTTCCTGCATGGGACAACTTGTGCACACCATCAAACGCTTGTCGTCGGAACTTGCTGGGAACATACGGCCTTACAAAACCTGTAGAAATATCATAAAATACTGGAATGTTGGAGTCGGACAATCGGATGCGCTTCCACTGGAGTGTGGTGCCTGACAAGATTAAAGGCAAATCCTCCTCTTTTTGTTCTCTCGCTAATTCCTCATAATTTATGCTTTCCACGTGCTGTAGTTCGTTCACTCGAGATAGGCAATCCGCTACAACGTTATCTTTGCCTGATATGTGCTGGATGTCCGTCGTAAACTGGCTAAGGAAGTTAAGCTGACTTGCCTGCCTTGGCGATGCTTTTTCCAACTTTTGCTGGAAGGCGTAAGTCAGTGGCTTATGGTCAGTGAACAGAGTGAACTTCCTGCCTTCTACCAAGTGACGGAAATGCTTGATTGATGCGTAGGCTGCTAGTAGCTCACGATCATAGGCACTGTAGCTGCGTTCTGTATCGCTCAGCTTATGTGAGAAAAAGCCTAAGGGTTGCCAACAACCATCAACCCATTGTTGAACGCTACCCCCTATCGCTGAGTCTGATGCATCAACCATCAACGACCATGGAACGTCGGACCGTGGGTAAGCAAGTAAGGTTGCTGATGCCAGAGCTTCTTTGCATTTCTGGAAAACGGTTTCTGTGTCCGCATTCCACAAAATGTCAGCGTTCTGTTTGCCAGGGTGGCCTCGCAGAAAATCATTGAGCTTGGCTAACAATTTGGCAGCATTTGGTACAAACGATCGATAAAAATTGTACATGCCCAAAAAACGTCGAAGACTGCGAATGTCCTTGGGTAGCTTGAAGTTCAAAATAGCTTCCACACGTTGGGGTAACGGCTGAATACCGTGAGGTCCAACCTTGTGTCCTAGGAACTCAATCTCACTTTTCCCAAATTCACATTTAGCTGCGTTAATGATTATGCCATATTCTCGAAAACGTTGAAATAATTTTCGTAAATCATCTAAATGTTCCTCGACTGAGGAGCTCGACAGCAGACAATCATCGAGGTACACAACTGTATTATTTAACCCTCGAGTAACCTCGTTCATGAATCTTTGGAAGGATTGTGCAGCATTACACAAGCCAAAGCTCATTTGAGGAAATTCAAACAATCCGAATGGTGTAATTATAGCTGTTTTGCAAATATCTTCGGGAGCTACTGGTATCTGATGGTAAGCCTTCAGTAAATCGATCTTACTGAAAATTGTTTTCCCGTGAAGACTCTGAACTATGTCTTTGACATTGGGGAGAGGAAAACGATCAGGTTCTGTAACCTTATTGAGAGCTCTGTAATCCCCACATGGTCTCCAGTCCCCAGTTTTCTTTGGGACCATGTGCAAGGGACTTGCCCAAGCACTTTTTGAGGGACGACATATGCCTTGTTCAACCATAAAGTCAAATTCCTTCTTGGCAATGGCATACTTCTCTGGGTCGAGTCTCCTAAATTTTGTTGCTACAGGTGGTCCTTTTGTAACAATGTGGTGAATAGTGTCGTGCTTTGGAGTCGCAAAAGTGAGTGCAGGTTTCGTCAAATCTTTGAATTCTGCTAACAGAGAATGGTATACAGAGGTTTGACCAATGGTGGTGAGGGTTGGCTCATCGACCTGACTGAGATTTCCCCTCACTACCAGTGATGTGAGCGAATCTGTCAAACAGCGGTTTCTCAAATCAACGCTTAGTCCATAATGAGATAGGAAATCGGCACCTATGATTGGTCTTGCCACATTGGCAATGATGAATGGCCAACGGAATGTGCGACGGAGTCCTAAATTTAGCAAGAGGAGTTTCACACCATGAGTCGCAATTCCTGAACCATTAGCTGCATACAATTGGTAGGTGGATTTGTTCTTTCGATCCTGAGCTTCGGGGGGAATAACAGAAACGTCAGCACCTGTATCTATAAGGTACTCCCTTTTGGAATTGGAGTCCCTAACGAACAGACGACTGCTTGCTGTCTGGCCGGGGTTGCTCGTCGCCTCTAGCACCTGGCCTATCTGTTTTCCGCTGTCTTTTGGGCATATTTACAAGGAGCTTCACAACTTCGAGCATTCGTTCCATAACGGAAATGGTACTTGCACTCCCAAGTGCCTTCGTCGATTTTATCCTGAACCCATCTTGGCCTAGACTGAGTACGAGTTCGGGAACGAGATCGCTCTCGGAAATTGGATCGTGACTGTCTGTGATGCGTGATTTTCTTACTTAGTGCTTCAACTTGTAAGGTTAAACCCTCGATTTTCCCCAAAAGATCAGAATGGTTTATGTCATTTGCCTTATCCGTATCGACAACACTAACTGTTGGAGTTGGTTTGGTATCGCTTACTTCGAAGATCTTGTCGGCTAGCTGTGTGAGCGTACCTAAGCTTGCATCAAGACTTACAGACAGTATTCCTCGTACATTCGCTGGAAGATGTTGAAGCCAGAGGGACTTTAGCAGGTCATCACTTATCCGTCCATTTGCCAATTCTCGCATTTCACGCAGAAGATGGCTAGGTTTTTTGTCTCCTAAATGAACCTCTTTTAATAAGCGCTGCAGTTTTTTATCCTCGGAATCTGAAAAACATTCTATTAATCTCCTTTTCAAAGCTATGTATCGATATTGCGCTGGTGGGTTGGTAACGAGATCACTAACTTGTGCTAGTACGTTCGAATCTATGGCGCTAACAATGCAATCATAGCGGTCAGTGTCTACATTAATATTCTTCATTCTAAACTGAGCCTCTACTTGACCGAACCATACTTCAACATTGGCTCTCCAAAACGGCGGTGCTACGAAATGTACATTTCGCGTTGGTTGGCTTACTGCCCTATCTCCAGCAGCTGACACTGGCAAATGACAAATGACTCCGTGTGAAGACGAATAGAAACTGAAGTTTTATTGAATGAAACTTAGAAACCTAACATCAAATAAATAAATCATATCGAATAAATTAATAATTGAATTGGACTGGAGTGTCCCCACAAAACCTTTGAGCAATCATTGCAGCGGACGGCGGACGGGGGACGGCGGACGGACATTGCAAATTTGGATTCTACGCACTTTGAAACGTAAAGTGACAAAGTTTGAGGGGGGGTTATAAAACTTTTTTGCGATACGATCACATAGGCTTATTATTAGAAATAATAAACCAAAAATGCTGCAAATTGTTTCTCAAAGGTTCACTATTTTCTGTAAAGATTACTCTTCTGCAAAGAACACAGCATTTTCATTGCCACTACCTACCAACCGCAACTACTAAGTACCTAACTACTACATAAGTAAACCTAACTAGGTAAACCTATTCTACTACTTACCTACTTCATAATAAATTAAAAAAAACGCTTCATATTCAATTCGATGAAATAGGGAGTTGAGGTTGCTCTAATT
Organism: Apolygus lucorum; assembly: GCA_009739505.2. Classification (NCBI taxonomy): domain Eukaryota; kingdom Metazoa; phylum Arthropoda; class Insecta; order Hemiptera; family Miridae; genus Apolygus; species Apolygus lucorum. The sequence goes on from CM019176.2 coordinate 15,191,215, forward strand.
ATTAGGAAATGTGATTACAGGTTGGTAAGGACGCAAAACTGAGTATGTAAAAAGTAAAGTAAAGTAAATAACCATTTCAGGTTGGATTTTCGTCCGACTGCAATTCCTGGCGTCGCGGACGTCATCAGCTGTCTTCCTAAGGGAAGATCAGAATTTGTTCTGATGATTTCGCTCATGGCTTCCCATTGGCCTCACTGCCCTGGGTTGGGACCGGATTACCCGAAAATATGCCCTCGACGCGAGCCTCGAACTCGCGGACCCGCAACCGGTTCGAGTCTCGTCTCCAGACACAAGCCGCAACTCGCTCGGCCACAGCTGAACCCACTGAGTACACAACAAAACTGAGTTCAACTCGAAGTAAGCCTCTTTGGTGATTCACACTCGCGATTCTGATTTATCATAAGTCCGACCCTTAAGTAGTCGCAGGGAGCGAACGGTTTGTCCTACGGAGCTCCGGGTGGTCTCTACAGTTTTTAAAATACAATACTATATTAAATTGGTGTAAAACGATACCTTTATTTCGAGGGTTTCGAGCTAAGGCACTCTTGAAAATTTCAACCCTTATTTTCAACGCTTAGAAGAGACCTACATCAATCAAAAGTCTTGGGGCACAACTAGACCCCAAATGGAGCCCATAGACCAAATTTCAGCTATGGAAAGTGCTGCGTACGGCGGAAGGACGGTCAAATTTTGATTCGATTTTTGAATTCTACGTAGAAACGTAAATCAAGAAATTTTAAGGGGTGATTAAGATTTCTTTCTTGGCCGACCCCAAAGGTTTATTATTGAAAAATAATAAACCAATAAAAGCGCGCTCTTTCGCATAAATTAGGGATAAATTGAGTGTATCCGGTGAGTGATGTCGGGGAAGGAAGATCGCGGCGTGGAAGGGGGTTCTGAGGGCGGAGGTGGGACCGAGGGGGACCAGTTTCGAGTGAGACTGCAGTGATTGGAGCTGTGGCGGCCACGCCTACCCTCAGACCCGCACTCCGCCAGCGCATGACCATCCATTCATTAACCGGCTCGTTCTCCGCTCATTTTCGTCCTGGGGTGTCTGATGAGCTGACGATGGCGATAATTGTCACAGTTCCAAGATCAGCAGTTCCAGGAAAAGACCCGGGATGGTGCTTGACTGTGGAAAAACTCAAAAATGACGAATTCTGTGAAGTTATTTCACCTCTTAAGAAATAGGAGTTTGAACGAATGAGATCAGAGGAGAGGTAGGAGGCTCAGTAAGTAACACATTGGTAGGCATTGTTTAATAATGCTTGGATTCCAGAGGACGTCCCATTGAATAAGCGTTAGGCCAATTTAAACCAGTTGGTAAGCGACAAAACACGGATTTTTTTTTTTTTTTTTTTACATTCCAATTGGACAAAACTGTTTCTAATTTAGTTAATATTTTGAGTAAGAAATTGTCGACCCCCCCCCCCCTCCCACACTAGACCGCCATAACATTTCTAGCGGCGAGCCTCAAATTTGGACTTCATTTGGAAATCTACGATCTGCGATACTTGCCAATTTGAGCACCCCCCCCCCCCCCACCATCACCACCAAAGCCATAACACACTGGAATCACCCCCCAAATGTAAATGTCGTTGATGATGGGGAAGTAGCTCTGTTCGAGTATGCCTGCAGTGGCGTCTCCTCCCGGCAAACATAGCAAACACTGTTTGCCCTACTAAAAATTAAGTTTTGTTAAGATTCTCCTATATATCCATTTTTTGGAAGTTATACCTATTTAGCCGATTTTGTAAAATTTTAATAAAATTTAGGGACTATTTCATGATAACCAAGAAAGTTAGATGGAATGAGGAAAATGGAATGAGTAGGTAGTATTTTTCCTAGAGTACTAGCCCGCAACACACCAGAGAGTTGTACCTATAGATTGGTAACTACGATCGATTGTGGATGGTATGTGAACTAACGCGGGGACCGGCGATGTAAGGCAAGCAGTTCAAAGAAATGAATTTTGCGAGACTGTTTTGGATGAGAAAAGATGATCGGCGTGTAGGCTAGTATCTAGTATCCTATACCTATCTAGTATTCCTATACCTACCTCCACTATAATAGCATAAGCAAAGGCAAACAATCGACTAGCAGTTTCGTGACCTTGAAAGCAGAGAAAATTGAAAGATGAGCCTTGGATACTAAGCCATGGGTTACGCTTCCTTAGCAACCAGTAATCAAGTTTAATGAAGGAATTCTTTATTTATTTGAATGAAGTGTGAAGCGTTTATTTCATCTAAATAAACTCGATTATGAAACAAAAACATGATTGGAAGGTACCTACTGACAATGGCAAGTTGTTTTCTTTGCTGGCGCTTGATCTATAAAAAATAAACCGTTGTGTAATAATTTGCTCCTCTAAGACTGGTCAAGGTGTTTGCCTGACGAATATTCTCACTTGACGCCAATGTATACCTGGACTGGGTGAGGTCGATTCGTTCGTTTATGAATGAGTCGTCGTACACCTAGGTCGGAGAGTTTCGACAATGGTTTTGGTAGGCAGTCCGTATAGAAGTGCACATCTGTATTCAAAATAAAACACACTAAAAACCTCTAACTGTGCGGTTTATGGTATCCTGGCACCATGGTGGCACCACTATTACTTCCATAGTGGTACAAAGAATAATAAATCCATGAAAATCCAGAAGTAGTTTGAGAATTTTCTCTCAATTTCAAAGCTTAGATACAATTAGTAAGCTATAAAAGAACCGAAATATTGAAGAATAGTATCTTTTAGACTATTATCCGACTACCCACCCCCTCCCCATGATAATTTTGATACTTTGGTTGGATACTTTGGATAGCGTGCAACTCGAAAGATTTCTGAGTTGAAAAAAAACAAAAAAAAAACGTCTGCCAAGTGGGTGTGGCACATAGCTTCCTCGTATCCATAACCCAATTGTATAGATGATCCGATGCATAGTAGTTAATCTCAAAACACCAATCTCTAAGTACCTTTCACTACCCTCATAGGGGACCATCTACACGCTAATCCTAGAAAATTTCATCAAATTCGGATGAAAAATATAAGTGAGTAGGTGTATGTGATTGGATCAAAAAAATACATAGCCTCGGCTGGGTTTCGAACCCGCGACCTTAGGAGCTCAAATTGAGACCTTATCCTCTGAGCTACCGATAACCTGCAATTAATGGGATTTGAGATTCTCACAGCAGACCATCCCTCTATGAATGAATCCCTCTATGAGAACCAATTCTCTGTGATTTTCATAGGGGACCATCTACAACCTAATCCACATAATCCCTGAAAATTTCATTGAAATCGGATGGAAAATGTAGAAATTATGGCCGTTACAAGGAAATTCATGTTTGCGCATGCGCAATGGCTACTATCAGTCCGAAGGTGGTAATTTCCATAGGGGATCATCTACATAATAATCTGTAACATCCCTGAACATTTCATTGAAATCGGATTGAAAATGTGGAAGTTATGGCCGTTACAAGGAATTCACGTTTGCGCATGCGCAGTCGCTTCTATCAGTCTGGAAACGATGATTTTCATAGGGGACCATCTACAACCTAATCCACATAATCCCTGAAAATTTCATTGAAATCGGATGGAAAATGTGAAAGTTATGGCCGTTACAAGGAATTCACGTTTGCGCATGCGCAGTCGCTTCTATCAGTCCGGGGATGATGATTTTCATAGGGGACCGTCTACACACCAACCCGCACAATCCCTGAAAATTTCATAGAAATCGGACAATAACTTCGTATAGTTATGCGCGTTACAAGGAAATCATGACAGACGGACAGACACACAGACAGACAGACACACAGACACACAGACAGACAGACAAACAGACACGGAACCAAAATTGTTCAGAAAGGTCTAAAACGCAAAACGCGAGTGGAAATTTTGATTTTGGAGAACTTTTTTTTCGTCCTTGAAAAGTGAAAACAAAGCTTTCGCTACCTTGGTAGACTCGGAAGCAAAATACGCAAATCAGTTGGTAATTGGGGTCTGGCAGATCAGGTTTCCTGATCGTGAAAGATCAAAATTGGTTTTGTTGATTTCGTTCTTGCGGCTTCAGCGGGGTTCACCAATCGTCAAGACTTGCGATATCACCCTCTAGCGGCCACCAATCCAGATAATAACCCGGGCCGACTGGCCTAAGCTTCGATGATCTCACGGGAAACAGTTCATTTAACCAGCCAACCCCTGTTGGTGGAAGAGGATTCAGTACAAGTGCAGTCAGTGAGTACTCACTACCTGGACAAAGTTGCGAAGTTAAGGAGGTCTTAGTCGGTCGCCGTTGGTTCCTCGTTCCGAGTTAGTATTTCCGTAAATTACAGGCGCTAAAACTCTAAAAGTTCTACCTAAATTTAAAATTTTCAAGGATTTTCGAAATTCATTGACGCAGCAGTCTAGGAAATTTAAAAACTAAAAGATTGCCGCTGGAATCATCAAAATTGAACAATAATCCGATTTAGAGTTTATCATTTTAGATAATAAACCTTTGGAATCGAGCAAGAAAAAAAAAATTTTTAACCCCTCAAAATTTGATGTTTTACGTTTCAAGGTACGTAGAATCCGAAAATCAAAAAAAAAAGTCCGTCCGTACGCCGTACGCGGCACTTTTCTTAGCAACCCTGCACCGATTTGGTTCAAATTTGGTACGTATGCTCCATTTGGGGTCTAGTTGTGCCACGAAGCTTTTGGTTGATGTCAGTCACTTCTTAGGGGTGAAAATTGAGGGTTGAAATTCTCAAGAGTGTCCTAGCTCGAAAACTCTTGAAATAAAGGTATCGTTTTTCCGCCAATTTTAAGTAGTATTGAATTTTTAAAATTTTTTGAGACCACCCGGAGCTCCGCAGGACATAAAAGAAAGTTAGTAGGTAAAAAAATAAATAAATAAAAACGCTGCAAATCATCGCCCAAAGGTTTATTATTTTCTGTATAGATCACCCTTCTGTATAGATCCCTCCCTACCAACCGTAGGTACTCACTACCTACTAGGGAATTTTTGAAAATGTCAACCCTTCATTTCCATTTGGTTGGTGGTTGGGGTTGAATTTTTCAAAAATGCCCAAGTAGGTAGTAGGTACCTATGGTTGGTAGGGATCAATACAGAAGGGTAAGCTATGCAGAAAATAATGAACCTTTGGGCAATGATTTGCAGCGTTTTCTCTGGCAATTATTGTTCGATTTTGATGATTACAGCGGCAATATTCTAGTTTTTCAATTCCCTTGGCTGCTCACAAATGAATTTAGAAAATTCTTAAAAATATCAAATTAAGGTACAACTACCTACTATTTACCGGCAGTAATTTACGGAAATAGTAACCCGGAGCGAGGAATCAACGGTGGCCGACTGAGACTGAGATAACTTCCATCCCCTCGCGCCTACTCCAGTAACAGCAGCGTGGATCGCCAAATAGCCAAATGTCATGTTCCCACAGTAAGACTTGAGCGTCTTTATGCAAATAATCTGGAGTGAAGGAGGAACACTCAACGGGGAAATTAAATGACCACATATAAAAACGTTGATCAACTTTTAGAAAAGAATGAGACCATGTCTTTGATAATCATACCAACCAATCACCTATACGTGGAGGCCGCCTGCAAGGTATAAGTAGATTCCTGTGGATGTTTGGGTGGTACGTTTCAAATTTAGAGTAGTTTATTATTTGAACATTCGCTAGAGCAAGAATGTAGATTTCAACGGTTACACGAACCTTTACAACTCGAAGTTGAGATACTTAAATGTTCACACCCAAATTTCCGTTTGGTTTTGTGTCTATTCGAATCCTCTGCTTTGTCCTTCCCTCGGTTTTACTTGGGAAGTCGAGCGTAACCCCAATTCCCTTCATGAAACGGAACCGAAAGATCTCACAAGCTACCTCAGCCCCTGTTTAGTTTAGCTCTCTTCGCTTCCAACAGTCGACGAAGGGTATAAGATACCCGAGAAATCGACTCCAAGCCATGTCACTGAAGCCACGATTAGCATCAGAACCGTGTTGTCTCAAGGCGAGCTTCTATTTCGATCCTTTGATCTCGACCCCCTCCTCTCCCTTCCACAGGATATATTTAAACGATGCAAATGATTCCTCAACCAACTTCCCCTTTCCCCATTGGCTCGTGAAATCGGTTTGCTTCGAGAGAAGGCAATTCCTCCCGCTTTTCTCCCACCCCGTTTACCGCTTCTGCTGCCGAGAGCTTAACTTTCTCTCAACAATTATGGTAAATACTGATTGCCTGGAAATTGCCTCTTGGCCCAACTTTTGATTGGGTTGCTAACTGGAAGGAACTTCTTGCGTAGTGTTGGCTCCCGGAGTGTCGCTCGATTCAAATAACCTTTCTTGCAGAGGCCTTTTTGCCTTTGGCGCCCTGAAAGCCGCACTCAGCCGGAGAGACTTGGTAAGTTATTACAAGTAAGCTATATACAGGGTGGATTAGAGATAACGTCTAATAGGATTTCATGAGAATTCACGTAGTTCCATCATCGGTGAGACTCGTTCAAGCTAGGTGTTCAGCTGTAAGTGTTAAGAGACATCGAAACTTTTATCCATCTTTCTTGGAACATTTTCAGTCGAATTTGATGTGGTTTGCGGAAATGATCATGTTTTTCAAATCTCTAGGAGCAACAAGTATTGATTTTTGTTATTTTAATTTTAAATTTTTTTTTTTAAACTTCAAATTTGATCACATACTACGTAGGTTCAAAATTTTGATGTCAATATTGATGAGTTTTTTTTATTTAAAAACCTCAAACCTTTTCGAAATCGGTAGAAATTTGACCGAGAAGATGCGAAAAACTGATGAATGCATAAATATACGGAATGGAAAGGGGTCTAGAGGGAATTCATAATTTTTTCTTCAAGTTATTGGTCTTTAATAGTAGTCGAAATAGAGTTGGTTGAATATTTTCCAATAGCTGAGATTTACGCACTTTTAAATAATAAATTAATCTCAGCTGGCTTTGGTCCTTGGGGGTCAGTCCACCCCGGCAGCGCCTGACGCAACGTCGAACTTTAATCTACATTAAGTATATCCGTTACTATTCAATCCAGAACCTTGAAATTTTGATCGCTTGTTGAATCAAAGATATGTTACACAAAACGAACGAAACGAAAAAAGTATATCAATCAATCGATTTCCACGTATCCGTCTTGCTAAGCTCTAAACATTTATTGGATTATTGGATATTATTGGATGGATGGATTACAAGGTTTGATATTTTGAATTATAAGGTTGTTAAGGTTGATATAAGGTTTATTTAGGATATTTTGGATTATAAGGTTGTTAAGGTTGATATTTTGGATTATAATGTTGTTAAGGTTGATGTTTTGAATTATAATGTTGTTAAGGTTGATGTTTTGGATTATAAGGTTGTTAAGGTTGATATTTTAGATTATAATGTTGTTAGGGTTGATATAAGGTTGTTAAGGTTAAAGTTGATATAAGGTTGTTAAGGTTGATATTTTGGATTATAATGTTGTTAAGGTTGATGTATTGGATTATAAGGTTGTTAAGGTTGATATTTTAGATTATAATGTTGTTAGGGTTGATATAAGGTTGTTAAGGTTAAAGTTGATATAAGGTTGTTAAGGTTGATATTTTGGATTATAATGTTGTTAAGGTTCATGTATTGGATTATAAGGTTGTTAAGGTTGATGTATTGGATTGTAAGGTTGTTAAGGTTGATATTTTGGATTATAATGTTGTTAAGGTTGATGTTTTGGATTATAAGGTTGTTAAGGTTGATGTATTGGATTATAAGGTTGTTAAGGGTAATGTTTTAGATTATAATGTTGTTAAGGTTGATATATGGTTGTTAAGGTTGATATTTTAGATTATAATGTTGTTAAGGTTGATATAAGGTTGTGAAGGTTAAAGTTGACATAAGGTTGTTAAGGTTGATATTTTGGATTATAATGTTGTTAAGGTTGATGTATTGGATTATAAGGTTGTTAAGGTTAATATTTTAGATTATAATGTTGCTAAGGTTGATATAAGGCTGTGAAGGTTAAAGTTTATATAAGGTTGTTGATGTTGATATTTTGGATTATAATGTTTAAGGTTGATGTATTGGATTATAAGGTTGTTAAGGTTGATGTATTGGATTATAAGGTTGTTAAGGTTAATATTTTAGATTATAAGGTTGTTAAGGTTGATGTATTGGATTATAAGGTTGTTAAGGTTGATGTATTGGATTTTAAGGTTGTTAAGGTTAATATTTTAGATTATAATGTTGTTAAGGTTGATATTTTAGATTATAATGTTGTTAAGGTTGATGTTTTGGATTATAAGGTTGTTAAGGTTAATGTTGGTATAAGGTTGTTAAGGTTGATATTTTGGATAATAAGGTTGTTAAGGTTGATATAAGGTTGTGAAGGTTAATGTTGATATAAGGTTGTTAAGTTTGATATTTTGGATTATAAGGTTGTTAAAGTTGTTGTTGTTATCATATTGTTTTATTTTTTCGATATTATAAGTTTGATATTTTGATATTTTGGATGGATTAAAATAAGGTTTGGATGGATTATTGGATTTTCAAACTCTAAAAATTGGATTTCTGAAATTTCGTGATCCTGATTGTTGGGTTCAGTAACAAACTTTTGTCAACAATTTCCCCATTTCCGCATGAATTCTTGCGTTTGTCGAAGAAAACTTTTAATAATCGTTTCCGCAGATTTGTAGAGCTTGTCAATACGAACATAAAAATAAAAAAATTATCAAAATCCTCCGAATGGTTCGGGAGATAAGTGTACCTTAGTGCAAAAACACTATGGGGGGTGCGCCTGATTTAAAAAAAAAATTTAATCGAAAGTAGACCTCATCCTGGGAATTTTGACACCAGTTGTTCTCTATCACCGTTCTATGATTTATTTTTCATAGGGGCCCCTATGAGGGTAGTGCAGGGTACTTTGAGACAAGCTACTATGCGTTGGATCATCTATTCAATTGGGCTATGGATACGGAAGCTACGAGCCCCACTTGGCAGACGATTTGAAATTGCTTTTGTCGTGTTTATGAGTTGTGATGGTATCACTCATAAATAATACGTACTTGTCGATGGTTCCCAATTGTGTGCCCATAAAACGAAAATAAAGGGTTTCCCTTCGATTAGGAAATTGAGAGTTGTCCATAAGAGAGAGCTCGCGACGCCATGACGAAAAAAAAGAGAGGTCAGCAGTAAAGTAGTAAAAGACAGTTATACAGTCGGGGGTGTTTGCTCATAAACCTGTGTACAGAGCTGTAACAAGGTAGGAGGGGGGCTAGCCCCCGAGCCCTGCCCTCCATTCTGGCCTGTGCTAAGCAGTTACCGTCTAAGTGCGGGGGTACACAACAGTAAAACCAGGCTCTCTCAACCAGGTTTATGTAGTCATAATAATGCCCCCTCTGGCCTCCATCTATTCCAAACCTCGCTAGCGCTCTCTACTCTTTTATTTCCGAGGTTTCCCTCCGTTGTTGCAGAGGGGTATGAAAAGAGTCAGTAGGTACACTCTTCGGTATTTTGTGCTCTTCACTTTCTGACTTCAACATCCATAGTTAGGACTCTTATGTAGTATTTGATTCTACTCTTCAGCTAAGTAGGGTTAGAGAGTCCTTAAGGCGATAAATGTTGGTGGTGTCTTTCGAAATCAAGTTTTCAATTGCATTGTCAATCAAGTAACTTTGTTTGAGGCTTGAAGGATTTATGCTGGGTTGTTGAAGAGGGTTGGGTACCCAAAAAACAATTTTCGATTTATAAATTTTTTTAAAAATTCATGTGGACTTATTCAAGAACATTTTAAAACCATCCTCATCTCCGTTCGACGTATACACTAGTCACTATACATTTTTGAAGTTGCGTCAAAGACATGAACGGACAACGGAATGACAAAAAGGTTGTGTTGTTATGGTTCTGAAAACCTTCCATCATTCTTCTTCTTTTCCTTTGAAACTCCTACAGAATCACATAACATTATTTGGTATTATGGAGGAAGAAAAAAGAGTATAAACGAGTGAGTATCCAACTTTCATGGATCCATAGAGTTGAAGGAATAAGGTGACATTTTTCAACACAAAACTTCTAGTAGCTCTACGAAGTTTGTTATTGAGCCAATTGTCGAAATTCGACAGTTTTTGGAAACTACATTTCCTGGCGGTTTTAACTGTATGTAATAAAGTTATTTTATGAGTAGATTGACCGACCTAATTGTGGGTTATGTAAAACCATGTCATTCTGAAAAGTGCCGAGCCACAGAGGGTACCCAACCCCCTTGAGGCTCTGTCCGGGGTTTAGTTTCCAAATCCGTTGCCAACTAGCTTCTTGAAATGACAAAATTTTGAATTACCATCATGACTGGAAACTTGGATTTGAAATCTGCAAGGCCGTTCTGCAGTTATTGATAAATTTACATTTGAGGAGCTTGATTCCGAAAGGTTCTATATCAATTTTGGTCAAAAGTGAGAAAAACGCGGAAAACCATAGCGACCTGAAAAACGTGCTATAATTCGATGATGCTATTTTTAAACATTTTAAAATTAAGTATAATATATTTTTTTGAAAAAAAGTAAATTATTTCAAAGTTTAAAATAATTTTGAACGAGATTTGAAATATCAAATTTATGGATACAGTACTTTTTGAAACAAAACGGATAAGAGACAGCCATAAATTTGAGATAGCCATAAACTTTAAACAGCCATGTGCTGGTTACAGTACCTTTTGAAATTAAATTGAATATTCATCATCGCTTTTCAAGGGATAACATTATCTTTTGCTCCAAAACGGTCGCATTATGGTTTATTATTTTCAATATTGAACCAATGGAATTGACCAAGAAAAAAAATCAATTTTAACTCCCCCTCAAAATCTGTTGGTTTACTTTTCAAGGTACGTAGAATCCAAAAATCGAATAAACATTTGGCCGATTTCGATGAAATTTTGTATGTAGGCTCCATTTGGGGTGTAGTCGTGCCCCGAAGATTTTGGTTGATGTAGGTCACTTCTAAGAGTTCAAAAAAAGGTTTAAAATTTTGAAAACGCCGTAGCTCGAAAAATTTTGGTATAAAGGTATTGTTTTTCCATAATTTAAGATAGTATTGAATTTTTAGAAGTTTTAGAGACCACGCGGAGCCCCGTAGGACAAACCGTTCGCTCCTTACGAGAATTTAAGGGTTGGACTTACGATAAATCAGAAACACGAGTGTGAATCGCAGAATAGGCTCAATCTCCGTCAACATTTTAGCTGACCGAAATGCGATTGATGTTTTTCTTCATGTTGGATGGTGGTAACAATGCCAAAGCCGAGTTCTTTGCGGATGAGTTATCTTTGTGGAAAAATAATAAACCATTGTGTAATAATTTGCAGCGTTTTGTGAAGAACTACCGCCCCTAAAACCCTGGGAAAGTGTTAACTCAATTTCGATAAAAATGGTCCTTAGTACCTTTTGGAATCAAACTGCTGATTTGGATTCGTAAATGAAGGGTTGAAATTTCCAAAAATGCCCTAGTAGGTAGCTATGGTACCTATGGTTAGTAGGTGAAAACAAAAAATAAATAAATAGCGACAATAGCAAAGCTGTGACCTTTGCAGACAAATGATTTATACAGGAAAATTATAAACCTTTGTGAAATAATTTGCAACGTTTTCTAAATATTTTGATCGCATTCTGGCATACAAAGGTACCTATCGGTTCTTGGAAAAAATGTTACTTTGTCAAGAGAGCGTTTAATAATTACTTTTTTACATCGCCAGGCGACGCGATTTGACAGTTGACACAAGCGATGGCTTCTTTTATGAAGAGGCAATTACAAATCAACCATTTTGGACGATTTGTACACAATTATGTGACGTTATCTTGGAAGATTCGTTTACGACCACGCGGCGACCTTTGATGTACGCATGCGTCGGTTCGTTTAATCTCCGCTCTCTTCGGCTGCACCTTGTTGTTTACAACCTACTGTGACGGTAACGATACAACAGACATCCTGATTCTTTGTGTCCAACGCCGAATCGAGTTCAATTTGATCTCTCTTCGTTTTTGTCGTGAGAAATCCGGCGTCTTAGATACTAAATTTTAATTGTACCACTATGGTTTTACCGTGTCGTTGATAATCGATTACCACGAATAGCGAACCGACAACTTATTGAGCATATGCTGGAAATGCAAATTGATTTCATTGTGATATTGGAGAAAACACTGAAATGGAGCATCCTAGGCGTAGAACTGCTGAGAGGTGAGGTCAATGATGGCGAACACTCAATCAACACATAGGTTTGATTATTCGGAGCACATCGATAACACTAGATTACAAAATTTAGGGGTGGTCTGGCTGCCTTGTTCTTTCACCACTTTTCTTATGGTATTTGGTGCGCTGAATCCGAATCTGACGTCAGTTTTTTTTTCCACGTCGGATTTTCAAGATATAGCTAGTTTTACGATTTTTCTAGTTCTCAATTTTCTTCATTTTTTAGTGAGCACTCATCTTGCTCAAATCTCCTCAAAAAGTACTCAGACTTATAGGAAATTTTATGTAGAATCCGAATATGTACTTAGTTTTTAAGTAAAGTTGTGTTAAACCCCCTATTTTCCACAAAACGTATCAAAAAACACCGGTTCTCAACGTTTTTCTTCGGGTTTCCCCTTACACTTTGCCACTTGAAAAAAAAATTAAGGCTAAAAAAAATGTTCTCGGGCTTTTACTTTGTAGGGGGGACACCCCAGAGGAGAATGAGACCAATCGCAGCCTCCTAAACCCATTAATATCGAAGGAATGAGCTTTTTTTTCATGGCACTGAGATGAAAATTCACAAAAACCGTTAATTAATTTTTCGAGATAAGTATGTGCGTTCCTAAATCTGTTTTCCTCAAATGGATTTTTCTTTCTTCTACATTTTTTATACTTGTCACCTAATAAGAGTAAGATCGAAAATAGGTACTCATAGGGGGAGTAAATCATAATTGGGAAACTCTTGTGATTTTAATTCAGTTTTACAACACAATTAACTGCAGAAAAGTTAACGGTGTAAATCTGTTGCATGAAGGCTCAGATGAATCAATAGTTGGTACAATGTTTGGTTATTCCTCCACCTCAGAGGTTTCATCGCCGGCATTTGTGTAGAGAAAACTTCGCCGCCTGAGGTAAATCTCCTTTTAAGGTCCAACAATAGTCCGCCATCATGTGAACGTCCCAATACCCTTTGTACCGTTCTTCCATGGTTTTCATATCTTGGTGAAACCTCTGAGGTGGAGGAATAACCAAACATTGTACCAACTTTTGATTCATCTGAGCCTTCATGCAACAGATTTACACCGTTAACTTTTCTGCAGTTAATTGTGTTGTTAAACTGAATTAAAATCACAAGAGTTTCCCAATTATGATTTACTCCCCCTTTGAGTACCTATTTTCGATCTTACTCTTATTAGGTGACAAGTATAAAAAATTTAGAAGAAAGAAAAATCCATTTGAGGAAAACAGATTTAGGAACGCACATACTTATCTCGAAAAATTAATTAACGGTTTTTGTGAATTTTCATCTCAGTGCCATAAAAAAAAAGCTCATTCCTTCGATATTAATGGGTTTAGGAGGCTGCGATTGGTCTCATTCTCCTCTGGGGTGTCCCCCCTACAAAGCAAAAGCCCGAGAACATTTTTTTTAGCCTTAATTTTTTTTTCAAGTGGCAAAGTGTAAGGGAAAACCCGAAGAAAAACGTTGAGAACCGGTGTTTTTTGATACGTTTTGTAGAAAATAGGGAGTTTAACACAATTTTACTTAAAAACTAAGTACATATTCGGATTCTACATAAAATTTCCTATAAGTCTGAGTACTTTTTGAGGAGATTTGAGCAAGATGAGTGCTCACCAAAAAATGAAGAAAATTGAGAACTAGAAAAATCGTAAAAGTAGCTACATCTTGAAAATCCGACGTGGAAGAAAAAAACTGACGTCAGATTCGGATTCAGCGCACCAAATACCATAAGAAAAGTGGTGAAAGAACAAGGCAGCCAGACCACCCCTAAATTTTGTAATCTAGTGTAATCTTTGACGTCAGAAGAAAGCTACCTGAATCAAACAATTATAAATATAACCTCAAAACACGTTGTCAATATTGCATCCCTATTATTGGTTTATTATCAAACCAAATTTAGTCGAAAAAAGTAAAGATAACGTTAAATTTGTAAGCGTTGTGGAAAAGCAATCTTCTTGGAACCTGAACCTAAACACCAGCCAATTATGAGCGATTTCCTTAGTAATTTATAAAATATTATTCAAATGTATCTACGTTTTCGTGAGGTGACACTCTGACGTTAATCCAACTGCAATAAAACTAACAAAAAATTTATAGAAACCAATCCAGCATTTTTTTTCGGGAATTGCCATCAAAATTGAACTATTTTTTTGTCAAACACAGATATGGTGTCAAAATTGTTCTAAAATGAGAGCAAAATGCAATTTTGGAGTATTTAAATTTTTCGACTTGGTGCATAACGTTCCCTACTTTTGATGGTGAATGAACAAAAAAGTTATTTTTCTTTGGTTTTGTTCATGTAATTCATTTGTTGTGTTCATTGTCAATTTCCTTTGGGAATACGGAATGGATGTAGTTAAGTGAGGGGCCTATTAGGAAATATGATGGTGCTTTCTGCCCAGTCAGCGACTCAGTTAAGCACGGCGCAAAGGTACACCTCTCCCTCAAGACTTACCAGTCATGCAGGTTTTGCATACTCACACGACAATGAGTTTCCTTCTAAAATCATCTTGATCCTTCACGCTGAAATTCACGGTAATTATCTTCAGTTTTGAAGTACAGATATTAATTTGTTTCAAAGTTTCCTTAATTGAACTACGTTTGAATAAAATTTTGGAAATAGTGCTAAAAATAAATTCAAAATTTGTCAAAATGTCCACTTTTCTCATCTCTAACCACTATTTATGAATGTAACATTAAGTTTGTCATATCAGTATTCCTATTAAATAAGAAAATCGGATAGAAATTGTGGAAGTTATGACTGTTACAAGGAATTCACATTCGCGCATGCGCAGCGGCTATCAGTTCGGGGGTGATGATTTTCATAGGAAACTGTCTACAACCAATTCAAAACATTTTGCATTTTACAATCTATTTCGGTCATGTTCGATTCTTGCTGAATATATTGTAATGAAGTGAAGTAGGTATACCTATACCTTTTGGAACAAGGCGTCATCAAAGGTTGTAAATTCATAAACTGTAAAGGTTGTTCAATTTATTGCAATTTATACCAAGTTATGGATGAGTTTCTCAAGCCGGAACGACTGGACGTGGATCCATCATCACCGGTTGCTACGAAACAATGGACCCAGTGGTATTCTATTTTTCTCCACCTATTAAATACCTATCAATCTTTCCCTGTCTTGAGCTAAGAAATTTCAACTTCTTGTTAATTGTATTTCTTCTGAAAACCAACTGGGTTGGTGACTTACAGAAGATTGAATGAAAGAGGAATTTTTGGGGGTGTTCATACAATATTCCGTAATTCATTCAAGATATTACATTAGTCACATTGTTACTAACGCTACTTTATGGACATGGAATGATTTTGGTTTATTATATTCGATAATGAATGACCTTTGGAATCGACCAGGAAACAATTTTTTTTAACACCCCCTCAAAATCTGATGGTTTACGTTTTAAGGTACGTAGAACCCAAAATTCGAATGAAAATTTGGCCGTCCATCCGCCGTACACTTTCCCCACTTAGCATTGACCGATTTTGATGAAATTTGGTATGTAGGCTCCATTTGGGGTCTAATTGTGCCCCGAAGATTTTGGTTGATGTAAGTCACTTTTAAAAGTTGAAAAATAAGGTTTAAAATTTATAAAACGCTCTAACTCAAAATATTTTGATGTAAAGGTATTGTTTTTCCATCAATTTAAGATTCTATAGAATTTTTAGAATTTTTTGAGACCACGCGGAGCCCTGTAGGACAAACCGTTTGTTCCCCACGATAATTTAAGGGTTGGACTTACGATAAATCAGAAACACGAGTGTGAATTGCAAAAGAGGCCTAATCTCCATTCAAATGTTAGCTGACCGAAATGCGATCTCTTCTGCGTTTTCTTCTGCGTATTAACATTTGTTTTTTCCAAGATTATTTGCTTACACAATATTTCAACCCGCGTTGAAAGTACTCTTCATGACGGTCAATGTGGTGCCAATTGAAAAGAAGATTGAACAACCACCCTTTACGATTTCATTAACTGCCCAGTCTTAACCGGCTAGCTGGTGATAAAACTGATATCGAGGATATGAAAAAATGACGGACCCTTTAACCACTTAAGCCTTCGCCGACTCTATTGAGAGATCAGGTCGCGAACGGCGTGGTGGGAGTCCTGAAGAGGGTTCCGAGAGTGAATATGAATTGGTAGACTCCTCGTAGATAAGCACTATTACACGAGGTACTTCCATAACAGTACAGAAGGGTCCCAGCAGCCCTTGAGGGAGACTCGGATAGTAGGAGGAGCACGCGCCGCCACGGCTTTAAGATTCAAGGAAGCAAAACCGATTATCCAATCACTGTGCTCAGGCGCCTAGAGCCTACACACTGTCTGTTTACTTCCAGACGACTCATTCTTTCAATTGGTTACTTGAATTGGCCACTTCCCCACAAGTAATTCAACAACTTGTTGTGGACTTGTACATTAATTTATTCTAATGTATAAATTAAAGACTATAATTACACCTACAAATTGAGATTTTATACAAAATGTAGAAATACCATGTCCAAGTGAGAGGGGATACAGTGTGTCCCGAAACCAATAAGCAATGCTTGAGGAATTGATTATAAAAGTAACTTGCAGCAAATTTCCTCTTGTAGCACTTTTTACTCCTCTTGAAATGCCAATTTTGGTTTATTATTTTCAATAATGAACCTTTGGAATCAAGCAAGACAAAAAAAGTTTCACCCCCTCAAAATTTGATGTTTTACGTTTCAAGGTACGTAAAATCCGAATATCGAATAAAAATTTCCCGTCCGTCCGCCGTACGCGGCACTTTTCTTAGCAACACTGGACTGATTTGGTACAAATTTGGTATATGGGCTCCATTTGGGGTCTAATTGTGCCGCGAAGCTTTTGGTTGATGTAGGTCACTTCTAAGGGGTGAAAATTGAGGGTTGTAATTTTCAAGAATCCCCTAGCTCGAAAACTCTCAATTCAAAAGTATCAATCTTTCACCAATTGTAAATAGAATTGATTTTTTTTTTTAATTTTTGAGACCACCCGGAGCTTTGTAGGACAAACGGTTCGCTCCCTACGAGTACTTGAAGGTTTTCCTTCGATAGAACAGAATCACGAGTGTAAATCACCAAAGAGGTCTCCGTTCAAATTTTATCTGACTAAAATACGATCGCTGTTCATTTTTTCGAGTTGTATTCAGTTTTGCTTTCTGTGCAACCAGTAATCAAATTTCCATATGAAGCTCCCTTTTTTTCGAATCCAGTGTGGAGCGTTTAGTTCTTTCTAATTAACTTGATTGTGAAGGTGTGAGGCAGTATGGTGTGGTGGGAAGTAGCTACCAATGGTTGGTAGGTACAAAAATAGTTTAAAAAATGTTGATAGGTAAAAAAAAAAAAAAACGCCGCAAATTATTGCCCAAAGGTTTATTATTTTCTGTATAAATCACATTTCTACTACCTACTAGGGCATTTTTGAAAATTTCAACCCCAACCTCCAACCAAATAGAAATGAGGGGTTGAAATGATCAAAAATGCCCTAGTAGGTAGTAGGTACGTACGGTTGGTAGGGAGGGATCTATACAGAAAGTAATAGACCTTTGGGCAATGATTTGCAGTTTTTTTTTTTTTTTTTACTTACCAACTTTTTGTTGCGATTTTTGCACTTACAAAGGTTGTTGCGAATATACTTCTGAGAAAAATGCATTCTAAAAGTTGTTATATTATTGACATTTTCATGTCTTTGCTTTGGCACATAAACTGAAAAATCGTCACGAAAACTAAGCAAGTCTTGCTCGCGCGACCAATAAATAAATAAAATAGACTCACTGTGTTGCGTAGAAAACTATCAACTGTTTTCTTATTTTGATGCTTGGGTACATGAACTAACAACATGAACTAACAACCTTACTTCACTACCTTGTTGTGTAGTGGTTGACATGAAAATGTCCCAATGTGTTGCAGACTCGTATGCAAGCATTCAAAATTCAGTTTCTTCAAATGACTACTTTTTTTTCTACTTGGCTGTAAAAAACTTTGCTTTGTGTTTACAGGTATCCGGGCGAATGACAAACAAAATCAAAGACGGAGTAGAGGATAATTTTATTGTTGGAGCTCACTCCAACGTATTGTTCATAATAATTAATCATGTGAAGTTAGTTTATGTTGCTATGTTAGATTACCAATGTTAAAATTACTATTCGTGGTGTGCCTTTGTCGTACTGCAAGACCCAATAATAGCCGAGTGGGTTCTCTTTGAGTCCTGGAAGACAAGCAGAGTATGTTTTCAGGATTTCGAAGTAAAATATGGAATAAAAAAATTCGATCATTCAGTCATACAACACGAATGGTCGCTCCTTCCAACCAAGTTTATTGAATCGTAGATGAAAAACCTTTATCTCGAGAGTTTTCAAGCTAGAGCACTTTTGGAAATTTCAACCCTTAATTTTCACCCCTTAGAAATTACTGACATCAACCAGAAGCTTCGGGGCACAAATCGAGCCCATATAATAAATTTTATCAAACTCAGTCCATAGTAACTAAGGGAAGTGCCGCGTACAAAGTAAAGTAAAGTTGCTAAGTTCACTTGTTAGGTTGCTTTATTCCCCATAACGTTCAACTGAAAAAAATTGTATTTAGTATTAGGGAAACAGGAAAATTTACGATCTTTCCAACGGTCTCTTTACATTTGAGATTACTCGGGAAATGAGGGAGCTATGGCCGTTTTAATGAAGTATGGTCGATAACATGAAACGACCTCACTTTATAAATGCTTGCATACGAGTCTGCAACACATTGGGAGTGCACAGTACATTGTTTGCTTGTCATGACCATGAACGATGAAGATACCGCTAGAGAACTGGGTTTTGATGAAACTGTAACTTACTGCTGCAATAGACGCTACTACTTCTAAATACGAGATAAATAATTATAATTTTCAATGTCTAATTCAACTCGTACTGGGAATGTTGGAGTATCCGAAAATCATTGTCCACCTTGGTATCGCACATGCACGCCATAACGAAGACGCTCTTCTCACCACTCGGGGCTCTCGTTGTTGTTTTTCCCAGTTCAAAGTGTGAATTGGACGCGATAATTTCGGATTGTTTGAGGAAACACGGGCGGGTGACATCCGGTGCTAAGTGAGCGACACCTCTCGTCTGGCCGCGGCAGACGAAGGAGGAAGTGCGGCGCCTGGGAGTTGACCTGGATACCTCGTCTTCCAACATCGTGACGCGAGCCCTCGGTAGAAAGTTAGCGCCTCTTTCCTAAGCAAACCAACGCAGATTTTAGTTTCAAATGGATGAATTCTGGCAATTCCTGAGGTACAGTTCCAGGAACGACTTTTTGGTACTGGTTGATGAGTGTGTGATATTTCACACAGAATTGAAATCTAGAAACCGCTGTGTCGGTGTCTAGCTTTTCTTAGTCATAGCCATGTTTTTTAATCAATTTAGGTTAGTATTGAATTTTTAGAATCGAATGAGACCACCCGGAGCTCTGTAGGACAAATCGTTCGCTCCCTATGAGAACTTGAGGGTTGGACGTACTCGTACGATAAATCAGAAACACGAGTGTGAATCGCAAAATAGGGCTGATCTCCGTTCAAATTTTAGCTGACCAAAAATTACGGTCAGCTAAAATTTGAAAGGAGATCAGCCCTCATAGCATTTAATGCTATCGTTGTTCGTTTCTTTGAGTTATACTCAGTTTTGCGTCCTTAGCAACCAGTAATCAAATTTCCTCATGAAGGCACCCACAACTCCCTGTTTTTTCGAACTGAATATGAAGCGTACATTTCTTTCAAATAAACTTGATTGTGAAGTAGGTATAGAGGTAGGTAGGGGGCGTCGGTGGTCTGGTGGACAGTGTACCCGACTGCGGTGATAGGTTAAGAACCGTCTTGCGGGGACGCGCGTTCGAGTCTGGTCGCCAGCAGAAAGTTTTCTGTCTATTAGACGATCGGCAATCTCTCGTTCCAACCCAGGGTGGTGTTTGGGAAGCCATGAGCGAAATCATCAGAACAAATTCTGATCTCCCCTTAGGGAGACAGCTGATGACGTCCGCGACGCCAAGAATGGCTGTCGGACGAAAATTCAACCTGAAATGATTGCTTACTTTACTTTACTTTACTTCACTTTAGAGGTAGGTATATAGAAAAATAATAAACCTTAGTGTAATAATTTGCAGAGTTTTTCCTATTTACATTATACTGTACTTACCAACATACTGTAAGCACAGGGTGTATATTTAGAATATAATTGTTGTTTCTGTTGTTGTTTATTTCGATTTCCGGTATACCGCACTGTATGCACCATACCGTATGCACAGGGTATGTTTTGAGGATGTTAGGAGTCTACATTCATGTTCTACTCGTTATGTTACGGACCATCCAAGTATAACATAAATATATTATTCCCTGATTTTGATTCTAATATCCGCAAAAATGCTGCAAATAATTACACAAAGGTTTATTATTTTGTTTTATTTATTATTATTATTATATTTATTTTTGGTTTTATTTTTATTTTGGTTGTCATAAGTTTAAGGTTGGGATATCGGTTCCATTGGGGATCCACTTGAAAAATAAGGGCTGGAATTTTCAAAACGCCCTAGCTCAAAAACTTTCGATATAAAGGTATTAATTTTCATCAATTTAAAGTATTGATTTTTTTGAATCGAATGAGACCATTCAGAACTTAGTAGAAGAAACCTTTCACTCCCTATGAGGAATTGTGGACTTACAATCAATTACAAAAATACTTTAAATATCCATTCAAATCTCAGCTGATCGAATGCGAATATGGTTTTTTTTTTTTAAATGTAATCGTGCTGTACTTAGTTGTGCTTCTCCAACAACCATAAACCAAATCTCGTAATGAAGGCTCTTACAACACTCGAATAGCGAAGTCAATGCTAGTTAGTAGTATTAATGGAAAATTCGCGTTTTACGGTCACGGATGATTTATTCAGTAAAATAATAAGCCATTTTGTGATCATTTTCGTTTTGAAATAGCAGTCTGCTCGGATACTATCAAATGTTTTTGTCCTCCCAAATTCATTGCTCGTGATAGTGAAAATCAAACTTTGTGTTGGTAATTTTATCTATGGTACTGATAGGCACATTCACACCAAATAATTCTATAGGTCAATATTATTCTACGAGAGGAATCGGTAGGTGCTCTTGGTAGATCAGAAAATGGGTTGACTCAGCAGGATATATTCTGGAATTACTTCTCTAGGTCTCTTTTTATGTTCCAGAGGGGTAATTTTTACAACTCCTGATATGACCATCTGTGGAGTAGTCGTCCCGAAACCACCAAACTGTCCCCAATCAATTAATTTTTCGAAGCTACAGAAATCATTCTTAATTCGGTTCATCAACGTGACCGCGGGCGGTGCTTGTTGTCGAATCGTATAAGGTCACAATAACCAATACTCCGAGACCCGCACAATGAAGATTTACGCTCCCCATCACGGCGTTTCACTGCCTCCTAGATACCAGGGCGGCAGATGACGCCCGGAATTGAAACAAAGTGGTGAAGACCGTGGACTTATCGGACATCAGCGACCATAATATCCCTGTCGAGCTCAATTGCTTCGGTGAAATCGACCTTCCAAATAAAAACAGAGTCGATCACCACTCATCCCGCGGCCGGTGTCCCGCGGCGAGGAGGTAAATTGGTCCAAGAATTGGTAAACGTTGTGAGGTCGAAAGAGGCAATTCAGTTCAATTGAGTTAACAGATGTTACCAGAGAAGGGATAACAACGCGGGTATCCAATGATTTCTGCCGATTGAGCTCTATCAGTAACATTATATAACCGCTTCCAACGACGAGCAGGCGTCGTGCAATTCAATTTGAGCCCAGTCAGTTTTAGTAAGAATGAAGGCACCAGGACTGCTACACCTCCCAAGAACAGAGTAAATAGAAAGAGAATCGGTGTAGATATTGCAAAATACTAAACCGTTGTATAATAATTTTATGACCGGGAAAAAAAGTAGGTCCTGCGCGCCTTTGGCGCTTTGAAGTCGGTCAAAAATAGTTTTGAATTGTTGCTTTTATAGTGAGTAAGTACCATAATCGAATGAAAGTTTATACTAATTTACAATTACATCACTACAATAACCCTGACGATGTTTCGACCCTGTACTAGGCAACGTCTAATGTACCATACGCTTCATAGTAAACGAAAGCGCTCGGACAAGTAGCAAAAGAGGATCGCCCTACAATTCCACAACAACAATGGTGACCAACAATGATCAACAAAACCTTTATTTTGAAATGGAAATTTTTTTAACACAGAATGTGTTTTTGCGATGACCTACCGAAAAAAATCGTCACGAAAAAGCGACAGAAAAAACCGTTACGCGCCTTTTATAATGATTTTCACGTGCAACCAAGCCGTTGGTAAGGAAATAGAACTCCCGCAGTGTTCATTGCACAGAAATTGTTCACCATTCGTTGGAAAGCTCTCAATTTATATAGTATTTTTCTTGTAGTTACATATCGACAGTGAACTTGCAAAACCATGTAAGTCGTTTTCCAGACATTTTACAGGAAACGAGAAAAACTTGCTTCAAAGTGGACTTAACACGTTGGTTCATATTTGTTGCTTTTGTCGCATAGAGAAGAGATAGTCGAGTTTTTGCCAGTTTAGCTCCGTTTGACGGATCAAGGGGGTCTCATTCTATCCAAATAGCTAATAACCTTATTTTTGAAAAAAATCGGACTTACATGGTTTTGCAAGTTCACTGTCGATATTTATTTATATAACATTTATAGGGTTTTAGACCAAATTAAGTGTCTAACAATTATTTATTTTATTATTGCCAAAGACTCCACATTTATTATTGTTGTTTTTTAATTAACGGATGACTAGCATCGCAAAAACACATTCTGTGTTCCTATGATTTCATACAGAGTATGGAAAAAGAAATAAACCGGGGGGTGCAGGGGGGCGGAGCCCCCCGCCGAGGCGCAAAGCGCCGAGTTTTGTTTCGGGAAACCTTTATTTTGTGGTCGCTAAAACAAAAACGCTGCAAATTATTACACAACGGTTTATTATTTGTCGGTCACCCGTCAGCAAAGAACAGGGCTTCTTCCGACCCTTCTATGGACCATTACATGGGTAGGATTGGTGAGGGGGGGTCCTCTCTTTGGGTGTTATTCTGATAAATTTCACTTACATATAACACAAAACATGAAATTTCATTTTCAGTTGACCTGGGTGGTATCATTCGACCCTTAAAATTCGGAGACTATGGCGGATAAGGGACCTTAAAACGTGAAACATAAAGTTTTTTGAAAACATTTTCTTACTTGATTCTAAAGGTTCATTATCGAAGTGAACCAAAATAGGAGGACTCCTATAGCGGGTCTCAAGTCGGTAGAGCAGGTTGCTCTGCCCTCCAGTCTGCCAGTGGTTCAGAATTCTAAACCGGTGAGTTCACGAAGCTCATCAGCTTTATCACAAGTGATAACGAAGGTTGAAGTGCGACCTGTCGTTATTTCAACAACCAAACGAAACTAACATAGACGCCTGATACTCACAATAATTGTTAAGAACAGCAATTATTTACTTCACTATCAAATAAGAATTTTACAAAAATAACAAAAGTTGTTGACTTTTTTATTTTTGTTACCTACTAAATTTCTTTTACGTTTGTAGGGAGCGAACGGATTGTTCTGCAGTGCTCCGTGTGGTCTCAAAAATTTTTAAAAATTCAATACTATTTAAAATTGGTGAAAAACGATACCTTTATTTCTAGAGTTTTCGAGCTAGGGCACTCTCGAAGATTTCAACCCTTAATTTTCGACCCTTGGAAGTGACTGACATCAACCAAAAGCTTCGCGGCACAACTATACCCCAAATGGAGGCCATAATATGGTATATTATACCAAATTTGAACCAAATCGGACCAGTGTTGCTAAGATAAAAAACTTTTTAACAAAAAAACGGACCGACCTCAAAACTGATGATGGCATCCCACTAAAAAGGAAAAAATAATAACGACAACTTATTCAGTTAGGTTGGTAGGTAGGTACGCAGTGAAGTCGCCGCCGTGCCCATCTGCAGAAACAAACATACACAAGTAGATTCCACTTCCATCTGGTTAGTATTACAACATGGGTCGATAGTGCAATACAAAACATGAATGAGAGTGGGTACCTATCATTGAGGTAATGCATGTGTTCCAAAAGGATTAGGTAGTACGTCACTGCTGTCGTATGAAGGAGGATGAGAGAGTGACAATAAGTGTGAATCCCCGTACGAAATGTTGGGATTCGAACAAACCATCTCTTGATTAGATAGTATCTAATAGTTATTTATCTAATTATACATGATCAATCATTGATTACATAATATCTAATTAATCTTATATTCCATGTATGGCATATTGAATGTAGAATTGTCTAGATCATGATGTGGGTTTGTGATATGAGTTCATACTCAAATGAACCAGTTAGTGTTACAACATGCGTCGATAGTGCAATACAAAACAGGATTAAGGGTAGGTAAGTAAGTAATCAACCTTCTCATGTTCAATTTTTATCCAACTACCATTTTTGGTGACGCAGACGTCTTCAGCTGTTATCAAAGGAAATATTCTTACTGAGATTCATTTTTTTTTTTTTTTTTTTTTTTTTTTAAATTAACTCCCCTCAAGACAAAATGTCTTTGGTGACGGAGGGGGCACGCCATAAATTAAAAAATAAATAAATAAATCAAAAATAATGGGGAGGACGCCCAGGACTCACCCGACGCCGGCCCTTGGGATAAGGGAAGATGAGGAAGGTGGGGGTGGGAGAGAAGGATGAAGGGAAGTGCCTCTATAAAACGACCACCAGTTCAAATATGAGCCGAGCAGGACACGGGTGGTGATACCACGGAGTACGCCTACCGAGATGCCCAACTCGCGCAACTCCGTGGCACTTTTCCCGCACCACACACCGCGCCATGACAAGGTCGCAGCCATCACCCTGATGTTGTTGGGTGCCACTCCTTTTAGCTCCGACACTGCTTGCCGTAAATCATTTGTGTCATATTTCCTTATCTTGGCCCGCCAAGTCTGCTCCATGTCCAAGCTGCCATTGACAACTTGGACATCCAGGATAATGCAAGACCTGTCGGGCTTGACGGCAACAATGTCGGGCTTCTTACCCTGGTCACTTGGCATGTGATACAATCTCTCTCTCTCAACATCCCAGCCGCTAGATGACAAAGCACCTGCTATCTGCTTGGCGACCGCATCATGACGTAGAATGCGGCCACCATGAGTCCGAGGACACTGCTGCACTACATGGTATAAATGTTCATTTCCACTCCGACAGGCGCGGCAAAGGGGTAGGGTTGTCCCGCGACTACCTCTTGAACACCTCACCGCAGTTGGCAAAGATGCCACGCGGATGGCGTGAAAGTGTCGGTAGTCGCGGGCCCCAATGCCCTCCGAAGCCCAATCTACCCATTGGGATGAGACAAGGCTTTCGGAGCACTGTCGGAGTTCTTTACCATCCACCGATTCATGCAGCGCAGCAGCGAACTCAGCAGACGAACTGGGTTTTGGAGCAGATGGTGTTGCTCGGTCGCACCATGCTAACTGCTGCCTGACAAAATCAAGATCAGCAGCTGCACGGGCGACCTCCCAGCTCGACCCTTGAAGGGCTAGCAGGCGCCGGCGGCGCAGAGAAGGGATACATGCCGAGAGAGACACAATGCCAAGCCCACCGGATTTGACCGGTGCATGAACGTAGGCACTTGGGACACCAGGTGGGAACTTCAGCCAAGAGCGCACAGCAGAGCGAACTTCTCGATCTAATTCTTGCAGCCTCCCCGCCGTAAGCCTGCCAAAGACTAACCCATAGGTTAGCTTTGGCAGTAAGTACGTGCGAAGGAGGCGCAGCTTCTGCTGTGGCTTCAATGGAGCCTTGGTAACGCGAGCTAGCGCTCTACCAAGGTCCACACGGCTGGCAGTTATAGTGGCCACCCCCATGAAGTCGACTCCGAGGTACCGCCAAACCTCCAACACGGATCGAGATGGGATGGGGGACTGTCCTACGACAAAACCCCCGTCCACAACTTTCACCTTATGTTGGCGACCCGACGGGACCAAGGAAACCGACCCACACTTATCAGGGTTAACCACAAGTCCACACCCGGCTAGCTGCTTAGCAAATGCATTGAGGGCGATCTGCAAGCCCTCACGGGTTTCTGCGAGTAGGATAACATCATCGGCAAAAGCCAATGCTCCTACTCGCACCCCAGGGGCGAGATCAAACCCTACTTCTGTGGGCAGCTTACCCAAGGCCGTATCCACGACCAGGTTGAAGAGGAGTGGTGATAGGGGATCCCCCTGGCGTACCCCACGCCCGATCCGTACATCCCCTGACACCTCACCTCCTGCCTCGAGGACCGTCACGCCTTCCTGGTACAGACAGGCCACATACTCGATTAACCGAGATGGGGCCCCGACACCACGAAGGCAATCGGTCAGGGCAAGGTGACTGACTGTGTCAAAGGCCTTAGCGACGTCCAGAGCGGCGAGATGGAGTTGCCGGCGTTTAATACGGGCCAGCGAGATGACAGTTTGGAGAACTGTAAGGTTCTCCGCTGTGCCATCTGCTGGCCGAAACGCTCTCTGGACATCACCAATGACACCAGCCACCTGGAGGCGAGATGCCAGTACTTTTTGGAAGTGGCGGAAGACTACCGAAGATACAGAGATCGGTCGATAGCCTCCAGGCCCACTTCCCCCTTTCTTGGGAATAAACACGGTTCGGGTACGAGTGAACGCTTTCGGGGGTCTTCCCGCAAGGAGGAGCAGGTTGAGGATGAGCAGCTTAATCGTCTTAGGTGCTTTATTCCAGCGTCGGGCGGAAACACCATCGGGCCCAGCGGAAGTGGAGTTCCTGACACGGCACTTGTGTGCCTCGTCAGACAGCACCGGCGAGCACATGATGCTGCGCAAGGAATCCCTGGTGGAGACTGGGGGAACCACACACTCCCCAGGGTCGTGACTGGGAGCACTCAGAAGTGGCTCCCAGAAATCCACAAACTCCTGGAGAGGGGGTTGAACTTGATTTTCCCCAGGCTCCTCCAGTACCTCCGCAGCCACACGCGCCGGATGCTTCCCCCACAAACTCTGAACCCGGTGGTACTCCCGCCGTCTTGCTTGTTTAGCTGCTCTGCGACCTCCACGCAACACCATTCTAGGAGGAGGTCCCCCCTGGTGCCGCGTCACGGTCGCATCCCCAACCCGCGGGAAGATTCTCCCTAAATAGGCTGCAACCTCATCTTCCAGGTTATCCAGCCCTTCAACAGCCCGCCTCACCAGATCCTGCAGGTAGGTGCTTTCATAGCCTTCAATACGACCTACCTGCCCCCCGAGCCTCAAGACTTCGGTCTTCAGATCGGCAAGAAGACCGGAGGTCCCGGGGGAGGGATACTGAATGGCAGGCTGCTGCTCCACATCAGCAATAGGAGATGCGGGAGAAGCCCCACTGCTATTTGCCAGGATAGCTTCCTGGACAAGCTGCTTATAGTGGGGCTTCAGGCGGATGTTCTTGATTGCAATGACTGTGCGCGTGGGAAAACGTTCATTTAGATAAACATTAATGTTACGTACCCCATTACGCACAGCCACTGCCTCATCTGCCGCCATCCTGCGCAATTCCTCGGAAGCATACCTGGGCTGTATTCGTTCAATATCAATAGCAGCATTAGCAGCAACAGGATGCTTCCGTCTGATGTGGAGACCAAGGCCGGACCTGGTAGTGAATGCCCGCTCACAATGGGCACACTGGTGGTTCAAAGAGGCAGTGGATGAGGACGAGGGTAGGGATGATGAGGAAGAGGAAGAGGGGGAGGATGGCCGATGCCCCTGCCTGGGGCGCCTCTGAGCGCCTCCCCTAATACCCTGCGAGCCAATGGGCTGGCGGGGGTTATGAGGCTGGTCCTGATTTGTATCCATAACGGGGAGCGCTAGAGAATAAGGGTCAGGGAACCCGTTGACAGGGGTCCCCTCCCTAATCGCCAGAGGGTCATTCAGCCACCCCTGGAAATTCAAGAGGGGTCCACCAGGGAAACCTAATGGGACCACTTCTGTCCATCCCAGGGGGCCCGGGTTGTGCGACGGGGACGCATGACCTTGACTTGGGTAGGGATAAGAAGGGCTCCGAAGAGATAAAAACACCCTCTATTACCCTACCCCAACAACCCACTTATTGTCACTCTCTCATCCTCCTTCATACGACAGCAGTGACGTACTACCTAATCGTTTTGGAACACATGCATTACCTCAATGATAGGTACCCACTCTCATTCATGTTTTGTATTGCACTATCGACCCATGTTGTAATACTAACCAGATGGAAGTGGAATCTACTTGTGTATGTTTGTTTCTGCAGATGGGCACGGCGGCGACTTCACTGCGTACCTACCTACCAACCTAACTGAATAAGTTGTCGTTATTATTTTTTCCTTTTTAGTGGGATACCATCATCAGTTTTGAGGTCGGTCCGTTTTTTTGTTAAAAAGTTTTTTATTTTACTATTTTTGTATTTTCATAATTTTTTATTTTTTACTTTTTAGTGGTTTTTTAAATTTATTTTTAAAATTTATTTTTTTAAATCATTTGATTTAATCTTTAACTTATTAATTTTTCGACTTTAATTATTTTAATTTTACATAACTTACCTACTACCAAGTACTTTTGTTTAAGTTTTTAAATCATTCGTTTTAATTTTTAACTCATTAATTTTTTCGACTTTTATTATATAATTTTTTTTTTTAATTTTACATAATTTATCTTCTACCAAGTACGTTTGTTTAAAGTCGGTATTCTTTGAGTTACCGACCGTTAACCTTTTTTCGACATTTTTCGCTATTTTTCTTTTTTAAATCTTTTACTTGTATTTTTTAATCACTAATGGTTTTTTTAATGTGGAATTAATTATTACTTTTTGAGGTTTTTTTTATGAAGGTAGTAGGTAACATTATTGTTTAATTTTTACATTTTATTTTAGTACCTATACCTACAGTATTATTGTTTAAAGTAGTTATTAGTGAGTCCAAAAAATTGTTAAACATATTGTTTAGTAATGCATGCATTCCATGGGACGTCCCATTGGATAAGCATTAAGTCAATTAGAACCTGTTGGTGAGCGAAAAAACACGCATTATTATTTCCCTTCCTCCTGCACCAAACTGTTTCACTCAACGTAAGTAAAATGGGGGCGATGATGTCCGTAGAGTATCTACACTCAAATCCGCGCAATTCCAGAAAATACCATCGAAATCAGATGGAAAATGTAGGAAGTATAGCTCTTACAGGGAATTCACGTTTGCGCATGCGCAGTGGCCATTATCAGTTCCTTGGCAATGCTTTTCATCGGGGACCATCTATAGCCAATTTGCATGGGACCTATGCCAATTTGCATGATCTCTGAGAATTTTATTGAAATCGGATGGAAAATGTGGAAATGATGGCTGCTACAAGGAAATTATCGTTTGCACATGCGCAGCGGCTATCAGTCCGGGGGCGATGATTTTCATAGGGGACCATCTACACGCCAACTCGTACAATCTCTGAAAATTTCATCGGAATCGGACTTGAACTTCATATTTTAGCCCGCTGCAACATGTTTTGGATGATGAGAAGGCTATGTGCTAGACCCACTTGGTAGTCTACCGAAATTTGATGGTTATCGGAAACCCCCTCATACAGCATCTCATTTTTTGTGAAGCTTAGAATCGGACCTTAAATTTGAATGTACCTACACAAACATGTACAAAAATGTACAATGAGTCGGGAAACTCGTCTTTCAATGAAATGTTAAAGTTATTTTCAAAATTGAGTTCAATATCATTTTTTGAAATTAAAATTTTGCTTCATAATCAAGTTTATCTTGAAGAAATGAGCGTTTCACTCTTAATGGGGAGGATGGTCCCCAATGAATGAGAGGGTGGTCCCCCTTGAATTTGTTGTGGGGCGGCAGGCGTCCGAGAATATGCCGGAGGTGACGGGCGGGTGGGTGGTGGTGGGCGGGGGGGGGGGACGAGCGGGTGGGTGGCTTCGACGAGTCGGGCGGGGGGAGAGGATGCGGAACAATCTTCCGAAAAAACACGTTTTTTGAACTATTTTCACGAAATTTCGATACTTTTAACAAAGCGAAATGAAATCTGATTAAAACGGGACCACTATGGATACTTGTAGAACACTTTTCGAAAAGAATCAGGCAGATTGGTGGCCGAATAAGAAACTGCTAGTGGTACAAACATGCAGAAAAAAAAAAAAAAAAAAAAAAAAAAAAAATCGTCGTCCCATGACACACCGAACTGTATACCTCCTTCCTTCGGCGCGGCTTCGCCGCGCATGAAGTCGGTCAAAAAGTGCCGCGTACGGCGTTCGGTGTACGGCGTACGGCAGACGGACGGAAATTTTTTTATTCGATTTTCGGATTCTACGTATACCTTGAAACGTAAAACATCAAATTTTGAGAAGAGGTTGAAATTTTTTTTCTTGCTCGATTCCAAAGGCTTATTATTGAAAATAATAAACCAAAATTCGTGAAATTCGCCTATTTGATCTCTGGAGTGTGAAAAATTGGATTCCTGTAGTAGTGACGACATCCATGTCAAAACGCTGCAAATTATTACTCAAAGGTTTATTATTTTTCAATATATAGATCACTCGTCTGCAAAGCCACTAATCATCCAACATGAAGAAAAACATCGATCGCATTTCGGTCAGCTAAAATTTGAACGGAGATTAGGCCTCTTTTGCGATTCACACTCGTGTTTCTCATTTATTCTACGTCCAACCCTTACATTCTCGCAGGGAGCGCACGGTTTGTCCTACAGGGCTCCGCGTGGTCTCAAAAAATTCTGAAAATTTTATACTATCATAAATTGAAGGGAAAACAATACTTTTATATCAAAATTGTTTGGGTTAGGGCATTTTCAACATTTCAAAATTTATTTTTGAACCCTTGGAAGTGACCTACATCAACCAAAATCTTAGGTGCACAACTAGACCCCAAAAGGAGCCTACATACCAAATTTCATCAAAATCGGTCAATGCTAAGTGGCAAAAGTGCCGCGTACGGCGGACGGACGGCCAAATTTGTATTCGATTTTTGGATTCTACGTACCTTGAAACGTAAACCATCAAATTTTGACGGGGTGTTAAAAAATTGTTTTTCTTGGTCGATTCCGAAGGTTCATTATTGAAAATAATAAACCAAAAGAGTAGTTCCGATTGTGAAATTGAAGTAAATGTGTTCGTAGTGAATTTTGCTTCCGAGTCTACCAAGGTAGCGGAAGCTTTGTTTTCACTTTTCAAGGACGAAAAAAAAGTTCTCCAAAATCAAAATTTTCACTCGCGTTTTGCGTTTTAGACCTTTCCGAACAATTTTGGTTCCGTGTCTGTCTGTCTGTGTGTCTGTGTGTTCGTGTGTCTGTGTGTCTGTCCGTCTGTCATCAATTCCTTGTAACGCGCATAACTATACGAAGTTACTGTCCGATTTCGATGAAATTTTCAAGGATTGTGAGGGTTGGTGTGTAGACGGTCCCCTATGAAAATCATCATCCTCGGACTGATCAAAGCGACTGCGCATGCGCAAACGTGAATTCCTTGTAACGGCCATAACTTCCAC
Organism: Apolygus lucorum; assembly: GCA_009739505.2. Lineage (NCBI taxonomy): Eukaryota > Metazoa > Arthropoda > Insecta > Hemiptera > Miridae > Apolygus > Apolygus lucorum. The sequence goes on from CM019176.2 coordinate 15,223,045, forward strand.
ATTTTTCACTCGATTTCGATGAAATTTTCAGGGATGCTACAGATTAGTATCTAGATGGTCCCCTATGAAAATCACCTCCTTCGGGTTGATAGTAGCTACTGCGCATTCACAAACGTGAATTCCTTGTAACGGCCATAACTTCCACATTTTTCACTCGATTTCGATGAAATTTTCAGGGATGTTACAGATTAGTATCTAGATGGTCCCCTATGAAAATCATCTCCTTCGAGTTGATAGTAGCTACTGCGCATTCGCAAACGTGAATTCCTTGTAACGGCCATAACTTCCACATTTTTCACTCGATTTCGATGAAATTTTCAGGAATGTTACAGATTAGTATCTAGATGGTCCCCTATGAAAATCACCTCCTTCGGGTTGATAGTAGCTACTGCGCATTCGCAAACGTGAATTCCTTGTAACGGCCATAACTTCCACATTTTTCACTCGATTTCGATGAAATTTTCAGGGATCATGTGGATTACGTTGTAGATGGTCCCCTATGAAAATCATCATCCCCGGACTGATAGAAGCGACTGCGCATGCGCAAACGTGAATTCCTTGTAACGGCCATAACTTCTACATTTTCAATCCGATTTCAATGAAATTTTCAGGGATGTTACAGAGTAGTGTTTAGATGGTATACTATGAAAATCAGAGAGAATTGTTTTTCATAGAGGGATTCATTCATAGAGGGATTCATTCATAGAGGGATGGTCTCCTGTGAGAATCTCAAATCTTATTCATGACAAGGCTTCAATAGCTCCGAGGACAGAGTCTTGATTTGTGCTCTAAGGATCGCGGGTTCGAATCCCAGCCGAGGCTAAGAATTTTTTTGATCCAATCACATACATCTACTCACTTATTTTTTCATCCGAATTTGATGAAATTTTCTAGGATTGTCCAGATTAGCGTGTAGATGGTCCCCTATGAGGGTAGTGAAAGGTACTTAGAGATTGGTGTTTTGAGATTAACTACTTTGCATCAGATCATCTATACAATCGGGTTATGGACACGAGGAAGCTATGTGCCACACCCACTTGGCAGACGTTTTTCCAGTTCTGAGTATTTAGCCATCTAATCTAATAATATAAAACGCCAACCGTACGTACGTACGTACGTATGCACGTAGGGGTTGGAGGGGTCGTGGGAGGAGGAAGAGCTGAGGGCGGGAGGAGCTGGGGGCGGGGGGAGCTGGGTGCGGGAGGTGCTATGGCGGGAGGAGCTGGAGGCAGGAAGAGTAGGAGTCGGGAGGAGCTGGAGGCGGGAGGAGCTGGGCTCTCAGGAGGATTCGTTTTTGGCTACTTTTAGTAGGCTTTTCAGCTAGTCTAATATAATAAAACGCCAACCGTACGTACGTACGTATGCACGGAGGGGTCGTGGGTGGCGGGACGAGTCGGAGGGGGGGGGGAATCGGAGGCGGGAGGAGCCGGAGGGAGTGGGATGCGGGGAGAGTCGGAAGAAGCGTTTTGCCTACTTTTAGTAGGCTTTTCAGCTAGTATCTTAATAATATAAAACGCCAACCGTACGTACGTACGTACGTATGCACGAAGGGGTTGGAGGGGTCGTGGGAGTGGGGAGAGTTGGCGGAATCGGAGACGGGAGGAGTTGGTGCCGGGAGGAGTCGGAGGGAGTGGGTGGAGGAGAGAGTCGGAGGAATCGTTTTTGCCTGCTTTTAGATGGCTTTTCAGCTAGTACTGTAATAAATCACTTTCGGTCGTGGTCGTGGTTTGATATTTATTGGTGTTAACCAATTTTAGTATCAGACTGTTTTTATAATTTATTTTTTCAATAAACATGTTCGCTTCTTCTCCTGCATCATTCGCAATATCCTACGCCGTGGTAGTCCAATCAGTGAAAAGCAATGATGACTCGACCAAGAAAACTATCCTTGTTCTCTCAAATCGGTGGCGCCGTCTGTCGGTGACTGCCTGCCTCGACAACACCCCGATAGCGTGATACTCGGCCGTGCGATTTCTGAGTCAGGCCGGCTAATTAGATTGACTTTACGGCACCAGACGCTAACAGTATACTAGTAGCCCATCTGAGACGTTCTCCCGCCAGTGAACCCAGCCATAGGTTCTTCCACGCTATGTCCAAGGGATTCATTGCCCCATCCTCCCGACCCGAGCGTGGGTGCTTCGCCCTGTTTTATTTAGAGCTCACAATTTATGGCCGATTTCCCAGAGCTTCAGAGAGCCCCTAGTCGTGAAAGCGGCAGTGAATAGAAGCTTTGTTACATTTACCGTAGTTTTGTTTGAGCATTTCCGTTTTCTAGTCAAGCTGATGGACTTTTGAGTTCCCGACTCATTTTATCGCTTGGATTCATCGCTTTTGACGATACAGTCATCGTTACTCTTGGAGTTAAAGTTATTTCAACGACATCAAGAGTGGATGAATCCTACGTACAATATGGCTTGCGTATAGAAGTTCCAATCATGATTCAGTCGGAGAATGTCAAGGATGTACATCAATACGTTTACGTTTACGTTTCAAGGTACGTAGAATCCATAAATCGAATGAAAATTTGGCCGTCCGTCCGCCGTAAGCGGCACCTTCCTCAGTTAGCATTAGCGATTTTGATGAAATTTGGTATGTGGGCTCCATTTGGGGTCTAGTTTGCCCCGAAGAATTTGGTTGTTGTAGGTCACTTCTAAGGGTTGAAAAGTAAGGTTTGAAATTTTGAAAACGCCCCAACTCAAAAAAATTGAATATAAAGGTATGGTTTTTCCATCAATTTGGAAAAGTATTGAATTTGTAGAATTTTTCGAGGCCACCAGGAGTTCTGTAAGGCGAACCGTTCGCTCCCTACGAGAATTTAAGGGTTTGACGTACGATGAATCAGAAACAGGAGTGTGAATCGCAAAAGAGGCCTAATCTCAGTTCAACTTTTAGCTGACCGAAATGCGATCGATGTTTTTCTTCATGTTGGATGAGAAAACGCTGCAAATTATTACACAATGGTTTATTATTTTTTATTTTTCTATATAGATCACTTGTCTGCAAAGCCACCAACCATCCAACATGAAGAAAAACATCAATCGCATTTCGGTTAGCTTTAATTTGAACAGAGATTAGGCCTCTTTTGCGATTCACACTCGTGTTTCTGATTTATCGTACTTCCAAACTTTAAATTCTCGTAGGGAGCGAACGGTTTGTCCTACAGAGCTTTGGGTGGTCTCAAAAAATTCTAAAAATCTATAAAATCTTAAATTGAAGGAAAAACAATTGAGTTAGGGCGTTTTCAAAATTTCAAAATTGATTTTGGAACCCTTAGAAGTGACCTACATTAACCAAAATCTTCGGGGCACAACTAGACCCCAAATGGAGCCTACATACCAAATTTCATCAAAATCGGTCAATGCTAAGTGGCAAAAGTGCCGCGTACGGCGGACGGACGGCCAAATTTGTATTCTATTTTTGGATTCTACGTACCTTGAAACGTAAACCATCAAATTTTGAGGGGGTGTTAAAATTTTTTTTTCTTGGTCGATTCCAAAGGTTCATTATTGAAAATAAAAAACCAAAATAATAAACCATTGTGTAATAATTTGCAGTGTTTCTCTTTCAACTTGTACCAACTCAATTTTAAAATATGTTTTCTCTTTCATCTTACACCAAGTTTCCACTGTGTGCCACTTCCATCAATGTACCACTTAATGGAAGTGGTACTTAATGTGATACTTAATGTACCGTGGTTCCACTTGTACCACTTTTATTTCAAGGTGACTGTAATTTATGGACCCATCTTCATCAAAGTTTAAATGTTTTTCGAATACTCTCCAACGTTTAAAATTTTTTAATCAACATAATGTCTAAAATGGACGATTTTCTGAATTTACCCCATCCCTTCAAAATTTGTAACAAACTTAGGTAGTCATAGACTCAAATACAACTACGAATAATTTTACGTATTTTGTTTCAGAATGGTGTGGAACGGAAATTAGTAGGTAATTTCATTTCTAATTCTATCCTGGCCTATATCAGTTGCATGATGATGTATCCTACCTGGATACGTCCTGTAAATCATATCACCGTTTCTGACTACCGTTCCTACCATTATACACACCAACGATCGACTTCGTGACAGATCTCACTGTACTAAGCAATTAGTAGGTACTAACCTAGCAAGATCGAGAGAGATAGACGAACATCGGAGTTTGGCGAGCTGATTGTGTCAGAATATTTCTACTACTACTTCTACTATTACTGTGACTTTCAAACAGAATCTAAAGAAGCCTTTCTCCAACTCGACTCATCACCTTGATTGGATTGTTCCTCCTAACCCCCTTGACATACACATTTTGAGGGGGGTTGAAAAATATTTTTTCTTGGTCGATTCCAAAGGTTCATTATTGAAAATAATAAACCAAAACTAGAGTGCAAGTTTTTGGAGAATCCGAAACGTGGTAAAGAAGAGATCATCTTGTTAATAACAATAAATTGAATTGTTGAAGGGTGTTGAGTCGGATGATAATAGTCTTGTTGATGGTCGAAACGACTCTGGGTCCTTTTTGTGAATAAAAAGGGAAACGTTGATTTTCTGTTGTTTATTCTTCTTCTAGCTACAGTTTCGCTGGGGCAACTTGCCAGCATCTTCAGGCTTATCAGTTTTATGTAGAATATCCATTCGCCAATGGAGAATATCAGTTTCCTTTGTTTCTATGAAAATTTTTTTTCCGCATTTTTTTTAAATAAAAGTAATTCCTACTTTTTCTAAACTCCTTCTTAATCAATTTTAAAGGACCTATTAACAAACAATTATACCATCTAACAAGTTTGGATCGATTGAAGCGATCGTTCTTGAATAATTTAGAAAGATTAGATAATGAAACAAGCAAGAAGTGTACATTCTACATAAAACTGATAAGCCTGAAGATGCTGGCAAGTTGCCCCAGCGAAACTGTAGCTAGAAAAAGAATAAAAAACAGAAAATCAACGTTTTCCTTTTTATTCACCAAAAGGACCCAGAGTCGTTTCGACCACCAACAAGACATAAATTGAATTATTAACAATAACGGAGGCGCAATATCTCTTCCGATACTTATCCCGATGGGGTCTTAAATTGACGTACCTACATTCTAAATCATTGTCAGTCAGCATCCAAAGTTTCAATCACGGTCTTAGAAAACGATGCACCGGATCATGTAATGCCGTGAGGTAATTTTCGTTAGATGGAATGGAAGCAGCCAGGTCATTCGAATCACGAGATTCACAGGAGCGGGAATTTCCGTAGATGAAATCGACTGTGGAGAGTAAATGTGATTGTAATTAGACAGCGAATTCCGCAGAGGACCTTCGCCAACTGGGACTGCGAGTTTGCATTCAGCGCACGGGGACGCATCAAAGTTGTATCCTTCACATCAGCGGTTGGAAGAAGAGGGGGAGAGGGACCTAAACATTTCATTCGGAGACCACTTAGGGTAAATTATATTGATTGAGCCAAACCGGTGGGGCGGGCTTACGAGAAATGATCGGGTTTCCTATATCGCTTTTCGCTCTGAATTATTTACCGGAGCGGTTTCGAACTAATAGACGGTGGACCTCTCGTGTTGATTTTGTGTCAGCTGGGAAATAGATGGCGTAATTTCAACCCATCCCCAGTTCATCGGGGCGATATTTCCAGTAATGAAGTCCTCCGCAATTCTTGATTCGAATATACAGGAGTCCTTACGGTACAGCCTGCTGTTTGCTGACAATAAAATCACTCTGATCATACAAAGTCGATGATAAATCTCATGTGATTTCTTAAGGGTTACAAATGTTAACTATAATAGTTTACATCACAATACTACACGGGTTACAATCGGTTACTAGATACATAGAAATAGCTGGACTTCCAGACATTGCTGAGCTCTAAAAAGCTTGTAACTTGGGAAACTGATTCAATCCATATTCAGAACTCACGCTTGCAAGCTAACTGAGAAAATTTGACTAAACCTCAACTTAGAGCTCAAACTAACCAATTTGTATTTATCAAATGTTTTTCTTATATTATTTTAGGAAAAATCAATTTAGAAATATTCAATTCCTACACATTTAAAAAACGCTGGAAATCATTGCTCAAAGGTTTATTATTTTGTGGATAGATCATCCTTCTGTATAGATCACTGGTTCTCCATCAATAGCACCTACCACCATCTGTGTTCTCTCTTGACCTTCCCTCTCAAATTTCAGCTTCCTGCGTTCAATAGGATTGAAAATGGCTTCGGACCCCTCTCAGCTGATCAGTGCTCTGAAGAGTGAAGAAGATCTCCTCGAATGCTGGAGACGCCTGGAAGAGCACTTCCATTCAATAGGATTGAAAATGGCTTTGGAGCTCACTCAGCTGAGCAGTGATGTGAGGATTGAACAAGATCTCCTCGAATGCTGGAGACGCCTGGAAGAGCACCTCCATTCAATAGGATTGAAAATGGCTTTGGAGCTCACTCAGCTGATCAGTGATGTGAGGAGTGAAGAAGATATCCTCGAATGCTGGAGACGCCTGGAAGAGCACCTCCATTCAATAGGATTGAAAATGGCTTCGGAGCTCACTCAGCTGATCAGTGATCTGATCAGTGAGCAATGATTTGCAGCGTTTTTTACCTACAAACATTGTTTTACCTACCAACTTTTTTTTACCTACCAACTATTGGTAGGTACTACCTACCACACTATAATGGCTTCACACCTTCACAATCAAGTTTATTAGAAAGAACTAAACGCTTCACACTCGATTCGAAAAATAGAAAGCTTGATATGGAAATTTGATTACTGGTTACGCAGAAGGCAAAACTGTATACAAATCGAAGAAATGAACAGCGATCGCATTTTAGTCCGATAAAATTTGAATGGAGATTAGACCTCTTTTGCGATTCACACTCATGATTCTGTTTTATCGAAGGAAAACCTTCAAATACTCGTAGGGACCGAACGGTTTGTCCTACAGAGCTCCGGGTGGTCTCAAAAACTTTTAAAAATTCTGTACTATTTAAAATTGGTGAAAAAACGATACCTTTATTTCGAGAGTTTTCGAGCTAGGGCACTCTTGAAAATTTCAACCCTTAATTTTCACCCCTTAGAAGTGACCTACATCAACCAAAAGCTTCGCGGCACAACTAGACCCCAAATGGAGGCCATATACCAAATTTGAACCAAATCGGTCCAGTGTTGCTAAGAAAAGTGCCGCGTACGGCGTACGGCGGACGGCGTACGGCGTACGGCGGACGGACGGAAATTTTTTTATTCGATTTTCGTATTCTACGTACCTTGAAACGTAAAACATCAAATTTTGAGGGGGGGTTAAAAAATTTTTTTCTTGCTCGATTCCAAAGGCTTATTATTGAAAATAATAAACCAAAATGGAAAAACAATATTTTTAATTCAAAAGTTATTGAGCTAGAGCGTTTTGAAACTTCAACCCCTATTTTCACCCCTTGGAAGTGAAAATAACTTCGTATAATTTTGACCATTCAAAGATTTCATAACAGACGCACACACAGACAGACTAACGCGTAACCAAAATTGTTCAGGAAGACGTAAAACGCAAAATGTGAAATTCGTGAAATTTTGATTTTTGGATAACAGTTTTTTTAACCTTGAAAAATAAAAACAATGTATTCGCTATCTTGGTCGCAAAAAACATTCCTTGATTACAATCAGATATACTTCAGCCTGCTACAAAGAACAAAAATATCTGAATAAATTTACTTTTTTGTTGTCTTGGGAAACTTTCTTCAAGCTTGTGATATGTCAAACGTCATAAGTTCAATCTTAACAACCGATTTGTAGAATTTAATGTCGGTTATGTTCGTGTTTTACTTTGAACCAACACATCGTTCGGCATTTTGGGTTTATTATTTTCAATAATGAACCGTTGGAATCGACCAGAAAAAAGAAAAGTGTAACCCCCCTCAAAATTTATTGATTTACGTTTCAAGGTACGTAGAATCCAAAAATCGAATAAAAATTTGGCCGTCCGTCCGCCGCCTGACGCAAGGTCCCCGCGCACTAGGCAGGCACAGGACAGGAACTTGACGCGGGACACGGGACTTTTTCTTCGCATCTGTGTATTTCAGATGGGGAGACGACCACTACGCGGGACACCGCCAAAACGTCCCGTGCCAGGCACAGTGCCGAGCCGAGCCGAGCGAGCAGCCGCGAAAACGTCCTGCCATCCCGCGGGATGTTTGCCCGCGCCGCCCCCTCCACTCAGGCCTCTCACCCTTCTTAGGAATAAGTGATTTCCATTTTACTTTGTTTTCATTCCTAGTTGAAGCAGTGTTTATTCCTTGCGTAGTTTTTCATCCATTTTCTTTAATTTTTCAACCCTTTTCACATTTTGCTTCCGAGTCTACCAAGGTAGCGGAAGCTTTGTTTTCACTTTTCAAGGACGAAAAAAAAAGTTCTCCAAAATCAAAATTTCCACTCGCGTTTTCCGTTTTAGACCTTTCTGAACAATTTTGGTTCCGTGTCTGTGTGTGTGTCTGTCTGTCTGTGTGTGTCTGTCCGTCTGTCATGAATTCCTTGTAACGCGCATAACTATACGAAGTTATTGTCCGATTTTGATGACATTTTCAGACATTGTGCGGGTTGGTGTGTAGATGGTCTCCTATGAAAATCATCATCCCCGGACTGATAGAAGCGACTGCGCATGCGCAAACGTGAATTCCTTGTAGCGGTCATAACTTCTACATTTCCCATCCGATTTCAATGAAATTTTCATGGATGTTACAGATTAGTATTTAGATGGTTCCCTATGAAAATCATCACCTTCGGACTGATAGTAGCCACTGCGCATGCGCATACGTAAAGTCCTTGGAACAGCCATAACATTTACATTTTTCATCCGAATTTGATGAAATTTTCTAGGATTGTCCAGATTAGCGTGTAGATGGTCCCCTATGAGGGTAGTGAAAGGTACTTAGAGATTGGTGTTTTGAGATTAACTACTATGCATCGAACCATCTATACAATCGGGTTATGGATACGAGGAAGCTATGTGCCACACCCACTTGTTTTTATTTAATGAGGTATCGTTGCTTATAACTGATAATAGGTGGAAAGGGTAATAAAAAGTAAGTAGGTACATTAAAAAAACGTCTGCCAAGTGGGTGTGGCACATAGCTTCCTCGTATCCATAACCCGATTATATAGTTGATCCGATGCATAGTTGTTAATTAAAACCCCAATTAAAACACCAATCTCTAAGTAGGTACCTTCCACTACCCTCATAGGGGACCATCTACACGCTAATCTGGACAATCCTGGAAAAATTTCATCAAATTCGGATGAAAAATTAAGTGAGTAGATGTATGTGATTGGATCAAAAAAATACTTAGCCTCGGCTGGGATTCGAACCCGCGACCCCTGGGGGACAGTTGAAGTTACGGCTGCTACAAGTAATTCATGTTTGCGCATGCGCAGTCGCTTCTATCAGTCCGGGGATGATGATTTTCATAGGGGACCATCTAAATACTAGTCTGTAACATCCCTGGAAATGTCATTGAAATCGGATGGAAAATGTAGAAGTTATGGCCGTTACAAGGAAATTCACGTTTGCGCATGCGCAGTCGCTTCTATCAGTCCGAAGGTGATGATTTTCATAGGAGACCATATAAATACTAGTCAGTAACATCCCTGAAAATTTCATTGAAATCGGATGAAAAATGTAGAAGTTATGACCGTTACAAGGAATTCACGTTTGCGCATGCGCAGTCGCTTCTATCAGTCCGGGGATGATGATTTTCATAGGAGACCATCTAAATACTAGTCTGTAACATCCCTGAAAATTTCATTGAAATCGGATGAAAAATGTAGAAGTTATGACCGTTACAAGGAATTCACGTTTGCGCATGCGCAGTCGCTTCTGTCAGTCCGGGGATGATGATTTTCATAGGGGACCGTCTACACACCAACCCGCACAATCCCTGAAAATTTCATGGAAATCGGACAATAACTTCGTATAGTTATGCGCGTTACAAGGAATTCATGACAGACACGGAACCAAAATTGTTCAGAAAGGTCTAAAACGCAAAACGCGAGTGGAAATTTTGATTTTGGAGAACTTTTTTTTTCGTCCTTGAAAAGTGAAAAAAAGCTTCCGCTACCTTGGTAGACTCGGAAGCAAAACTCATTTTTGTAATTTAAGCTTGAGAAATGTCATTTGCACACATAATTTGGTATAAATTTCAAAATTTTGAAAATAAATTGAATTTATGTATATTTTGAAATATTTTGGTATGAAATATTTGGTAGGTACCATTTTAAAATAATGTATACAAGATAAAAATTGGAATTCATAAAGATGTGGAAATAAATTGCAACAGGTAAAATTTAAATTTAATTATGAGACGTAGAATTTTAAAAATAAAATTTATAATGTAACTTTTCTTTTTAAAATTCTTCTTTATGAGAGAGAGAGTATTAGGTATTCGCTATTATACAGAGTACATTGCAATAGTCGTTACAGTAGTTTAGAAAACAAATTTCAGATTGTGTGCACCAGGTGTGAGGGGGCTCGTACAACCCCCTCGTGCCGGCCGGGGCCACCCGGTAATGTATTATTTAATGAAGGTCATCAGCAATACGTCTGCAAATCAAAACATCAAGATTAAAGCGCAAAGGCGCTATGTCCATCCATCTTCCAAATTTCTCATTTTATGTTTTTTAATTTTAGAAAAACTCAAATTCAACAGAACTATCATTGACCTTCTTGAAGATCATAGCTTGAAAATTCCTTGAAGAAATTAAAGAGTGTATCGTAATAAACTATTATTTTACGAATTGTGCACTGGTAAAAACTTCTTTTGCATTTTTGTCTGAACTCCGTTTCTGTACACAGTGCCTTTGTGCTTCAAGGTATCGACAATATAATATATTGTATAATTTATAATGTTACTATTATAATATTATTATTATATTATTATAATGAAATCAGTATAATATTATTATGTCCCTTCTTTCCTTTCCACTTATAATTACTTACATACAACGATGCCTCGTCAGTATCAGTAATTTCAGTGTATGAAATTGGTTAATAGTTAATGAAATTGGTGAAAAAATAGTGGAATTGGTTGAACAAGAGAGAGACGATAATGAGACTGGGACTTGACTCCATATTCAAGGGGAGTTAGGGCAAGTGTCCCGCATCCCGTGTCCTGTCTAGTCTACGCTTTAGGGAAAAGACGGGACACCGCCGTTGTCTCGGCATCCCGCGTCCTGCCTGTGGCGTTTTCTGTCCTGTGCCTGCCTAGTGTGCCGAGACCTGTACGCAGCACTTTTCCCATAGTTCCCATAGACCGATTCTGATGAAATTTGGTATAACATATGGGCTCCATTTGGGGTCTAGTTGTACCCCAAGCTTTTGATTGATGTCGGTCACTCCTAATGGTTGAAAAATAAGGGTTAAAATTTTGAAAAGGCCCTAACTCAAAAATTTCGATATTGAGGTACTGTTTTTCCATAAATGTAAAATAATATTGAATTTTTAGAATCGGTTGAGATCACTCGGAGCTCTGTAGGACTAACCGTTCGCTCCCCATGAGAATTTGAGGGTTGAACTTAAGATAAATCAGAAACACGAGTGTGAATCGTAAAATAGTCCTAATCTTCGTCCAAATTTCAGCTGACCAAAATGCGATCGTATTTCGTTTATTTGAGTTGTACTCAGTTGTGCGTCCTTAGCAACCAGTAATCAAATTTCCTCATGGAGGCACCGACAACTCGAGCGTGAAACGTTATTTCGTCAAAGTAAACTTGATTGTGAAGTACCTATAGTATCGCTTCTCGGCCTCTTGGCTAAGATCAAAGTGACAATGGCAAAGCCGTGTTCTTTGCAGACGAGTGATCTATATTGAAAAACAATAAACCTCCGTGTAATAATTTGCAGCGTTTTTAAATACGAATAGTTTGGGAAATAGAGGTGATAAAATCATAAAGTATTCTTCATTAATTCACTTTAGAAATTTAGTTCCTGGATTGACCCTTAACATTAAGTTCAATAGAGATCAGTGAAATCTCTGTGAATCAAAATATCTTGAAAATCTTAACAAGGTTCTCAAAAACGATACTCTGAATTGGATGTAAATTATTCGGTTGATGGAAAAATTTGTCCGATTGGTTGTTAAAATGCAATTCTTTGAGTATGGTGACTGATAGAAATATCCACAAATAATGATAGGGTCTTTGCGTAGAAAAGGAGGGCCCTTTCCGGTGGGCCTTGAGATTTCAATCAACCTTGAAACGAATTACATTCCCTTTTTTATTGATAGGCAGATGCCACATCAAAGTCGAAGAGGCCCCCCCTCCCGATGGTAATTGCCCAATTCAACTTGAGGGGCAGCGAGAAATTGGGACGAAGGGTCAAATGAGACAAAGTATCATCCTGGAAAGCTGAGCTTTTAATCGTGGAAAGGGCTGAAGATTCCATTGCGGTGCTCTTTGATTGGGGTTTCCCTTCAGGGGCCGGTCCGGGAAAGCGGACTTGACCGCAATTAGGGCAGCCTCTTTCCCGCTCTATAATTAATCTTTCCTCGAGAAAGGGCCAAAGAGCTTTCCAGTGGGATGACCCCCGCGCTCTTAATGAATTAATCCCGATTACTTGTCTGGAAAGGTCCGCTGGCCGGCTAATCCCATCGAGAGGCGGATCCGCTGTGAGGTCGTCCTCAGACCTCGTTAGGTTGTGCTCCATGCGGAGGATTCCGAGTACGTCTGTCTGTCTGTCTGTGTGTCTGTCATGAATTCCTTGCCACAGCCTTAACTCCCACATTTCTGATGAGGTGTCAAGGAAAATACGTTCGTCAAGGTATATACCTACATGAAGATAATTATGAATGAAGTTAAGAAGAATTGAAAAGTTACAAAGCATGCATGATAATGATGGTTCTTCTTCCTTGATATTGTGCAAGCCTGCTGGGATAACAGGCTTGAAAGCCTAGTAAATATGATATTTTGTTCCCTTTCGTAGTCCTTCTTAAGTAAACGACGATAGAGACAGTTGATTTCGTGTATGTCTGAATCGTTTCATTGAAAGAACACGTTTTCCCCGTTTCCTTTGTAGGTCACATCATGTCATCCGCATGTGACCCGCAGTGCTCGAACTCCACGGCAAGGAATCATTCAATCAAGCAGTTGAAAAAAACCCACGCAACAGATCTTGCCATTTTTCACTTCCGAGTTTCCGTTGAAACGGGCAAGAACGCCGTGTCAGCTCCAACAAAAGCTCGGGTCACAAAGCTCCGGGTCACAGTCATAAATTCAGGAGGAGCAGCTTTTTTTCGGACTTTCCTCTTCTCCCGGTCGACCCTCCCCCATTTTTGTATGATTTATGCCTGTGGGAAAAGAGCAACCTGGCGACTGATGCTCGTCCTTGCGGACACGTCGGTAATTAAATGCGGGATGATGATGATGATGGCGGCGATGACACGCGATTAGCTGCCACGCTATGGGGCGGCCGTTATTGAGCATCAAGGACAGTTATATTCTCCTTACTTGGTAAATGAAATCCTCCACAAACTGAGAGTGTTGAGACTCAAGATGTGAGTTGAAGAATTGTTAAAATATAATCATCGGTTCACATCCTTCTTATCATCGCAACTACAATGAAAGACCGTTATCAACAAACTGAAGTTCAGTTTGACTATCGCCAAAACCATACTCACTATTTATTTATTTATTTTTTTTACCGACCGAAGGCGCGCGAAAGAGGAGGTACTCAACACCAATACTCATTATGCAGCAGAGTACTAAGTAAGTACATTAATCATTGGTACTACATAGTCAAAAAATGACAGGAGCATCACACGAGTATCACTGTCAATATAATAAGAGTTTGAATAAATTAATTAAAATATACACCCACTAAAATACATACAAACCCATAAAATTATTGATGCTAGCAAGAGTACTTTTACTAAAATTCCTCTGCTGCATGATGAGAATTAATTGTGTATTTATCCATTTAAGTCGAAAATTATAATAATTAATACAGGATCAGTAGTTTATAAAATCTATTCGTTGAAATCTATCTGGTGAATATCGTCGATTTTATACAGGGTGTCACCCTAACTCGAGGACCAAACTTGAAGGATCGATTCTACAACTAATTTGCAAACTTTATTGTCTCGACATTTTTTTTTTAAACGCTTTAAAACTTTTTTCACTTTTAAGATTTTGTTCGTGTTTTCGACCTTGAGCCGTTAAAACGGCCATAACTCCCTCAATTTACTAGATAAACTCAAATATGAGTATACCGTTGGAAAGAACGTTAAATTTTCTATCAGTTCATCAGGACACAAAAGCTTTTTAAGCCTTTCGTATAAGTGAATAAATTGGTCAAAATCAGAAATTTAAAACTTTCTCGAAAATCACCATTTTTCAGGCTGACTCATCTTATGTAATAAACAGCCGTATCGGCGGGCACTCAACGGAAAAAACTTGCCCAGAATCTCAGCTTTCCAACAGTCTATCAATTTTTCTTTTTAACATTCAAATTAGAAGAGTAAATGAAGTTTGAATGCCCGAAAACGTGTGTTTTACAAGCAAATCCAGTGTTTTAAGCGGTTTCTGGTCCCCCTCGACCTCAAGATGGCTTGACGATTTTGGTATCATTTCCTATGTAATTTTCTACGCTGAATCAAATAGTGATACTTCCGAATGGTTCCGACTGCTAAAAAGTGGATTTTTCGAAGAAAACCTTCGTTTTTTGTACATAAAATACGCATTATTCTTAAATGTGGTAGTGAGCATGAAGTAACACCTTTTAACTCAATAAAAACACCGAATTTCTAGTTGATTGAAGTTTTTGTTGAGTTCAAAGGTGTTACTTCATGCTCACTACCACATTTAAGAATAATGCGTATTTTATGTACGAAAAACGAAGGTTTTCTTCGAAAAATCCACTTTTTAGCAGTCGGAACCATTCGGAAGTATCACTATTTGATTCAGCGTAGAAAATTACATAGGAAATGATACCAAAATCGTCAAGCCATCTTGAGGTCGAGGGGGACCAGAAACCGCTTAAAACACTGGATTTGCTTGTAAAACACACGTTTTCGGGCATTCAAACTTCATTTACTCTTCTAATTTGAATGTTAAAAAGAAAAATTGATAGACTGTTGGAAAGCTGAGATTCTGGGCAAGTTTTTTCCGTTGAGTGCCCGCCGATACGGCTGTTTATTACATAAGATGAGTCAGCCTGAAAAATGGTGATTTTCGAGAAAGTTTTAAATTTCTGATTTTGACCAATTTATTCACTTATACGAAAGGCTTAAAAAGCTTTTGTGTCCTGATGAACTGATAGAAAATTTAACGTTCTTTCCAACGGTATACTCATATTTGAGTTTATCCAGTAAATTGAGGGAGTTATGGCCGTTTTAATGGCTCAAGGTCGAAAACACGAACAAAATCTTAAAAGTGAAAAGAGTATAATTTTAAAGCGTTAAAAAAAAAAAAAATGTCAAGAGACAAAAAAGTTTGCAAATTAGTTGTAGAATCGATCCTTGAAGTTTGGTCCTCGAGTTAGGGTGACACCCTGTATAGTGGATTGCTAGTTAGCGCTGCTTTGATTGTGCTCTTGAATCTTGATTCACCGCTTTCACTTATTGAGCTATGGATTTTGTTCAGGAGAACAGGCCCCAAATAAGTAAAGCGGGACTGGGAACTGGATAATCGACAAAACTTAGCCTTAACAGTCTTATATGTTGCAATTAAAGTTATTATTTTGGATATCGAATCAAAATTTGGAACTTTGAACTGCTCAAACAGGTACCTCAGCAGATGGGAAGCGTCTTTAATGTCTTTGTTTCACCTAAAAATCATATATCAATATTCATGTGACTAGGTTGAGCTCAATAAGGTAAATAGTAATATGATAAATCCTCAAATGTGTCCCTTGTATTTCCTTAGTACTATCACGCTTCATGTAATGTTATGATGTACATGACGGAGAGGGCGAATTCACTGATCATAACTCGACATTATCACACCACTTCAATTGCTCCATAATTGCATTACGATTGAATTTAACTTATTAAACATTACTAGGCCGACCTCCCTTTGCGGGGTTTTCTCGAACTGCCTGTCCCCCTCTCGATACATCGATACCTCCGTCCAGTATCGATAGATGATTCAATAGGCTTCTCGTTCATTCGATCCAACGAGAAGGCGATTCAGATATCTTATTATATTTCGGTGGTTTTAAATACTTTGAATTTGAATACTGGCGAAGCCACCGACTTATACAACTCTCACTAATTTGTGTTTTTTGCTGATTGTTACTTTTGCATAGCAGTTGCCCTGGTGTGGTTTTATGAACAATTCATATTAATTTTCCATAGGGGAGATTTTTGACATTTTATGTCTTTACTATGGCACATAAATGAAAACGCTGCAAATCATTGCTCAAAGGTTTATTATTTTCTGTATAGATCACCCTTCTGTATAGATCACTGGTTCTCCATCAATAGCACCTACCACCATCTGTATTCTCCCTTGACCTTCCCTCTCAAATTCCAGCTTCCTGCGTTCAATAGGATTGAAAATGGCTTCGGAGCTCACTCAGCTGATCAGTGCTCTTCCAGGCGTCTCCAGCATTCGAGAAGATCTTCTTCACTCTTCAGATCACTGATCAGCTGAGTGTGCTTTGAGCAATGGCTTCGGAGCTCACTCAGCTGATCAGAGATCTGAGGAGTGAAGAAGATCTCCTCGAATGCTAGAGGAGACGCCTGGAAGAGCACTTCCATTCAATAGGATTGAAATTGGCTTTGGAGCTCACTCAGCTGAACAGTGATCTAAGGAGTGAAGAAGATCTCCTCGAATGCTGGAGACGCCTGGAAGAGCACTTCCATTCAATAGGATTGAAAATGGCTTTGGAGCTCACTCAGCTGGTCAGTGATCTGAGGAGTGAAGAAGATCTCCTCGAATGCTGGAGACGCCTGGAAGAACACTTCCATTCAATAGGATTGAAAATGGCTTCGGAGCTCACTCAGCTGATCAGTGATCTGAAGAGTGAAGAAGCCTTTGAGCAATGATTTGCAGCGTTTTTTACCCACCAACATTTTTTTTACCTACCAGCTAGGTACTACCTACCAAACCATACTGGCTTCACACCTTCACAATCAAGTTTATTAGAAAGAACTAAACGCTTCACACTCGATTGGAAAAATAGAAAGCTTCGTATGGAAATTTGATTACTAGTTACGCAGAAGGCAAAACTGTATACAAATCGAAGAAATGAACAGCGATCGCATTTTAGTCCGATAAAATTTGAACGGAGATTAGACCTCTTTTGCGATTCACACTGCGATTCTGTTTTATCGAAGGAAAACCTTCAAGTACTCGTAGGGACCGAACGGTTTGTCCTACAGAGCTCCGGGTGGTCTCAAAAATTTTTAAAAATTCAATACTATTTAAAATTGGTGAAAAAACGATACCTTTATTTCGAGAGTTTTCGAGCTAGGGCACTCTTGAAAATTTCAACCCTTAATTTTCACCCCTTAGAAGTGACCTACATCAACCAAAAGCTTCGCGGCACAACTAGACCCCAAATGGAGCCCATATACCAAATTTGAACCAAATCGGTCCAGTGTTGCTAAGAAAAGTGCCGCGTACGGCGTACGGCGGACGGCGTACGGCGGACGGACGGAAATTTTTTTATTCGATTTTCGTATTCTACGTACCTTGAAACGTAAAACATCAAATTTTGAGGGGGGGGGGGGGGGTTAAAATTTTTTTTTTCTTGCTCGATTCCAAAGGCTTATTATTGAAAATAATAAACCAAAATCGTCACGCGGGGATCGTCACGCGGGGAGCGTTACGAGGGGAGCGTTACGAGGGGAGCGTTACGCGGAAATTTCTGATGATTTTCACGTACAACCAATCGTTCCTAGGGAAAACTAACTTCCTCATTTTCCACCCCACAAAAATCGTTCACCACTCATTGGAAAGCTCTCAATTTATTAAATATAAGACATAAAATGTCTCTCGTGGTTGCGTACTTGTACGAAAGCTGTATCCACCGTTTGTGTTTTTCTATCATGAACCTTTGGTTTTAATTGTTTGCACTTTTCCTTAATGATTTTGTTGATGGCCTTGAGGTAGGTGTAAAAATTGGAGACCAGAAGATCGGTGTACTGAAGTACGCTGACGATTTGGCACTGTTTTCTGACTCACCTGAAGGGCTGCAATCGCAGATTGATTGGCTTGAGCAGTATAGTGATAGATGGAACCTGACCATAAATCTGCAGAAGTCAAAGATCTTGGTGTTCCGAAAGGGCGGAAAATTGGGATCCAACGAAATGTGGTCTTATAAGGAACAACCGATTGAAGTGGTCAACCGTTTCACGTACCTTGGGATTTTTACTTTCCTCCTCCCATCGCAAAGTTGAAATGAGAATAGGAACTGCAACCTGCAGAAAATCTGTTTTCTTTAACGCTACTTTGAAATAGGTCTGATCGATGTTTCCCCTTTTCAGACTATCATCCTCCAACTTCCCATGAGTATTATGACATTAATGTACGTGTTTATTTTCGTTATCGATGGATGAATGAAAATTTAGAAAATAATTTTCTTTGATCAGTAAATAAAATATTTAAGTGAAGATAAGTATTTAGTCCTTATTTGGTTGATGTAATCCTGCGTATAACATTACTTATTTTGTATAAATTGAAATAATTTACTGTAATGCAAGACTGGATTTGAGGACGAAAAGATCAATTGGGTGGAACATGTTATACGTAGAAACCTCCAGCTGGTTCCGTTGGAATTTCCGGTGGAGGTCTCGGAAGTCTAATCCAGTGCAAGTCTCCTTTTCCAAGCAGTTTCACTTCACCTAATCAGAACGCCGGGTCAGGGGTTACTCTAATGAAACCACTCTTATAAATCAAACGCTCTAGGAGACCTGAAGGCCTGAACATTTAATTAAATCTACCGTATTAGAAGCGGTGTCAGTGGCGGGGAGGGGGGGGGGCATCTGGTCCTGCTTGAGGTCGTCTTGGTTGTCTTAATGAAATTCTTTACCGAGTCAGTTTGTTTCAGAGAGTTGCATTGTTCTTTTGGGCTATGAGTCGTTACGGCTACTTATTTGTGAACGATTTAGTTATCCAATTGAATTACTCCACGTTCCCTTGGAAGAGGTTGGTGAATGGTGAGTAATGTTCATGAGAATAATGAGCATGTACCACCGTATTGATATCATCATTGGTCGGGTCTTTGGCTGGGTTCCGAATCGAGATTTCTCTAAGGAATTAGTTACAAATGTTACACAGTGGAAATGACCCTGGGAGTATAAAATGGTTCAAAACATCGATTACATGGCTTTTTCATGGCCTATTCAACCCAACAAAGGACAAACTAGGAAATTGTTTTAAATCATTTTTCCGCGTTTTTCTCATCGGTTTGTCTTGGAAGAAGCCCGGAAAATTTTAAGAAAAATTCCTCCCCCACCACAGTCACCACAAACAGGTGTGACATATGCGTCACGCTCATCCTCACAGGGGGGGGGGGGATTAGCTTTTATAATAGGAAACTAGTGATAACAACAAACGTCTGCCAAGTGGGTGTGGCACATAGCTTTCTCGTATCCTTAACCCGATTGTATAGATGATCATTAATAGTAGTTAATCTCAAGACCCCAATCTCTAAGTCCTTTCCACTACCCTCATAGGGGACCATCTACACGCTAGTCTGAACAATCCTGAGGAATTTCGTCGAAATCGGATGAGAAATGTAGAAGTTATGGCTGTTGCAAGGAATTCACGGTTGCGCATGCGCAGCAACTACTATTAGCCTGGGGAAGATGATTTTCATAGGGGACCATCTAGACGCCAATCTGAACAATCCTAGAAAATTTCATCAACTTCGGATGAAGATGTAAGTCTGTTAGGTACAAGGATTTTTGTTACAAGGACGTTTGCGCATGCGCAGAGGCTACTGTCAATTGTAAGGCCTTGATTTTCATTGGAACTACAACCCAATTCGCATAGTCCATGAAAATTTCATCGAAATCGGATTAAAAATGTGGAAGTAATGGCTGTTACAAGGAATTCACGTTTGCGCATGCGCAGTGGCTACTTTCAGTCCGGGTTCGATGATTTTTATAGAGGACCGCCTACACGCCAACCCGCACAATCCCTGAACATTTCATCGAAATCGGGAAAATTTTTCTTTTCTTTCTTCGTTTGCCGGTTACAAGGATTTCATGACAGACACACAGATAGACAGACACGGAACCAAAAAACGCTGCAAAATATTACACAATGGTTCATTATTTTTCTATATGGATCACTCGTCTACAAAATCACCAACCATCCAATATGAAGGAAAAAAAAATCAAAAAAAAAAAAAAAACCACCAACCATCGATCGCTTTTTGGTCAGCTCTAATTTGAACGGAGATTAGGCCTCTTTTGCGAATCACACTCGTGTTTTGATTTATATAATATATATTATATAGGTATATAAATATAAACCCTTAAATTTTCGTAGGGAGCGAACGGTTTGTCCTGCAGAGCTCCGCGTGGTCTCAAAAAATTCTAAAAATTCTATTGAATCTTAAATTGAAGGAAAAACAATACCTTTATATCGAAATTTTTTGAGTTAGGGCGTTTTCGATATTTCAAAATTGATTTTGGAACCCTTAGAAGTGACCTACATCAACCAAAAGCTTCGGGGCACAACTAGACCCCAAATGGAGCCTACATACCAAATTTCATCAAAATCGGTCAATGCTAAGTGGCAAAAGTGCCGCGTACGGCGTACGGCGAACGGACGGCCAAATTTTTATTCGATTTTTGGATTCTACGTACCTTGAAACGTAAACCATCAAATTTTGAGGGGGTGTTAAAATTTTTTTTTTTCTTGGTCGATTCCAAAGGTTCATTATTGAAAATAATAAACCAATAGTTCAGAAAGGTCTGAAACGCGGAGACCAGTAGGAAAAACCGTTTGCTCCGAGAATTTAAGGGTTGGATTTACGATAAATCAGAAACACGAGGGTGAATCGCAAAAGAAACCGAATCTCCGTTCAAATGTTAGCTGATCGAAAAGTTGGTTGGTGATAACAATGGCAAAGCCGAGTTCTTTGCGGACGAGTGATCTATATTTTTAAAAAGCCATTGTGAAATAATTTGCAGCGTTCCTTAATTTGTTTAATCCCTTCATTTTGCATCGTCAAAACCATACTACCACAGTATTTCTATCACAATCAACTACATGGTATTACGAGATAGTTAGACTCAGACTGTTGATTCTTTGGACCAAACATTCATGCCTAAGAACTGCGTGGATGGAATGACCGGACGTTTGTTCTCGTCAGCCCCTGTAAAGTGAGAGACAGGGCCTCTGACCACGAAAGCCGAGATCGGCCTCTCGGGTCCAGTCAATTTTTCCGTCACTGCTCCTCTTCCGTTTTCCTTCGTCCAACTGCTAAATAATTCCAGGTGGAAAAACCTCTAAGGAGTCGCATGGCACTCGGCAGTTAACACTTGACCGCCTCCGTCAATAAATTCGGAGCGAAATCTAATTTGTCCTGAGGGATTTATTTGTTCGCGTGCTCCAGGGATTGAACCCCGAGGTCTTTCCCGGCGGAGGTCCTCACTTATTCAGGAACCTCTTTTAAACATTTCGAGGAAACGGCCACTAGGGAGGGTTTCGACTCTGAATTCGATGGTCTTTCCAGGCAACAACGTTTGACCACTGTACCACACAAAACTCACTCTTCAAGTTGAACTTGATTCTGACTTCAATTTACCACAAACTAATCTATCAAACATCAACTCGATACAAAAGGAACTCTCCAACACCAAGTAAACAACAGTTTGGGAGTTGAGGACAGATGAGTGTGGTTTGAATCAGGAATGGAGTTAGTAGCTGAGGAGTTGAGGGAAGGAATGAAAGAAAATGAAGTCAGTTGTTGGGAGCTAGAAATAGTACTAACAGTAAAAACGGAGTTGAGTAGAACGTTGTCTATTTCCACGAAAACAATGAGTTACAAGTTAAATCGATTTCGACGGTTAGGTCATCATCAGTAACACACAAATACTATTTAAACATATAATTAAAAAATTTCTAATTTAAAAATTACTGATGATGACCTAACCTAAAATTTTCGCCCATTGGTAGAAAAAACATAAAAGTTTGATTTTCTTGTCTGAAAAACTCTTTAATTGGATGTTTAGAACATATGAAAGGCAGCAAAATATTTTACATGTACTTCAATTAGAAAATAGCAATTGTTGCGTTTACGCAACAATGGCAGGAAGTGGGATCACACTTGAAATTGTTTGAAACAGTCTGGGTGAAGGTGAATATCACATTTTTCACACTTGTAAATCGTTGGATTATTGCAGTTTCGACATCTTTTCCACACAGTTGGGTTGCTCCGAATTATGAGGTGGCCTTTGCCATCAGATTTTGTAAAATTATCGATTAATTTGCTGGCAACGCGGCCCCTCTGCTGAAATCCTTCCTCTGACTCTGAATCTACACCTCCTGAGGCCTCTTCCTTGAATTTTATAAGTTAAATGGTGACTGCTGAGCGAAATTCGATCTTCGAGATTTTCTTGTCGTTCACGTGGATTTTTCATGCGTTTACCAAATAGCTGTCAACGGCATTTATGAACAAGGGCCACCACCATTTTCTTCCCTTTGATTCGGATTCTATAGTTAGCGATGCCATTATCATGTAAGTCCACGAAATACTGAAGTAGGCGATCTCACAGCGTATGGCAAACACTGGAACAAATACCCATCTGAGGAGCACAAACACCATAATTCGAAGCCAAACCTTACAGGCTTACCTCGGATGAATTGTTTGGCAGTACGACGTCCGAAATAAGGGTCCATTTCTTCGTGGATTGATAAATGAGCAACGGATATCGCAAATTGCAAAAATTTGCCGTTCAGCTGAGAGAAAAGGGGGCATCAACTTCATTCGCTTCTTCATCAGGAATGTCATTTAGAAATATTTCCTGGATTCCCGCCAGTGTCCACGCGGATATTTTTTTCTTTGAATTACTTACTCATCACTCTGGCCCGGAAGAAAACAAAGCAAGAACTAAAAAAAAAAAAAAAAAAACTTGCGGAAACCGACCTGAAAACATCCCCTCCCCCTGAAGATTTGGCCCAAATGCTTAGCGAAATGGTTTCTGTCCGAACATGCATCAAAACATTAGCACTCCTGCCTTCCACCTCGGGCTGCAGCCCAAGAGGCTTGACCTCACTTTCCGCCAACGTTGCGCTCATGCAACGTTACCGCGTTTTTTAATCTTCCCATCTTCTGAAGTAAAATATGACAATTATTGAAGTGTCCTTATAATCTGGAGATCCCGAACGACTAAGGTATGGGGGCATTATGGATCCTGATGAGCAGCAAGTGGACTAAAACAGGAACTGAAATAGTTTGATTTGGAGCGATAGAAATTGACTAACTTCAGAATTTTTCAAGTTGGGCAGAAGTCCCAACGGGCTTTGTTAGCATATTTTCGAAGTTAGTTCTGCTTCTAAATAATGGATTGCAATTGGAAAAAAGTAATTTATTTATAAAGTAAGAGATGAGAAATCCTCAAAGTTAACGTTGCTTATACGCAACATTGGCCAAATATGGGTTAACTTGGAACTCGTGGAAATAGACAACGTTCAACTCAACTCCGTTTTTATTAAAATGGTTTTCCACGATCTCATCGCGAGTGATTTTATTAGTACTAACAGTATTTACGTTATCTCGCAGTCGCACATTTTGTCATGACAAGTAACTAAGGAAAAGAAAGTACTCGACTTTTTCACTCAATTGGAGGTGACAACAAGCTTCTGAAGGTGTCTAATCTTTCGAGTGAACCAACGAGATTCGATGGTTTCGACATTCTCTCCCTCGACTTTTTCACTCATTTGGAGGTGAAGATAAGCTTCTGAAGTGGTCTTGTCTCTCGAGTGAACCAAAGAGATTCGATGGTTTCGACATTCTCTCTCTCGACTTTTTCACCCATTTGGAGGTGAAAATAAGCTTTTGAAGGTGTCTTGTCTCTCGTGTGAACCAACGAGATTCGATGGTTTCGACACTCTCTCTCGACTTTTTACTCATTTCAAAACTGTGGAAAAAACTGTAAGGAATGTTTTCTTACCTGAAATGCTTGAAAATTTTGAAAACTGTAGAGCGTAGGGGCTTATCACCAAACACATATTTCTAAACAGAAAATTTATTTTCACTCCTAAATTCAGGGGCATCTAGGATGTGAGGGTGGTGAGACGGCATCAGCGCTGCCTGGCGACGATTAGACGAACCTTCCGGAACTCAAAACCTACGTTATCACACTTATCAA
Organism: Apolygus lucorum; assembly: GCA_009739505.2. NCBI lineage: Eukaryota > Metazoa > Arthropoda > Insecta > Hemiptera > Miridae > Apolygus > Apolygus lucorum. The sequence goes on from CM019176.2 coordinate 15,247,335, forward strand.
TCGGCCGATGTGATTTATGAAGTAGGTATCGTGTGACATCGATCACCTCGTGTCTTGGCGTCCCAGCGATCGTAGATGTTCAGATATTTAGTGGAGGCACCTCCTGTGTAAATTTCGCTAGTAACCAATGAACTGAAAACTTATTTTCGCCATTTGAACTTGGACTGTCCCATTACTCTATGAGTCCCATTACTACTATCCCATTACTCGTATACGGTTTACCCTAAAACCTGGCCTATTCTCTGCTGTGCAGATTGGCATGAACTATTATTACTTACTCGAACTAATAGATTCTTCTCCTTCTCCGATCTATCCTAAAAGCGAAGGATCAAGTCTGAAACGTTTTCCGAGGGCATCTTCCCCTCCGATGTTGAGGCTCACCAACGTAAAAGTGTATTGATTTAGAAACGAATCGCTTAGGGAGATTAGAAAGACGACATTCCCTTTGGAATGTAAATGGGACAGCCTCCCCCTCGGGGCACAGGGTTTTCCCATCAAAGGCCGCCAAACTTGGGGACAGGGACCCGGGGAGCATATTATGTAAATCAGGAGAATATGCCATCTTTGAAGCCCTGGCTGGTTTTGCCTTCCCATTTCCTTTTCTTCCCAAGCAAGAATTGGACAGTCTAAAAAGCCTATTGAACCTTGAATGAATTTACTTTGGCATCTGTTGTAATATACTTTGGTAAATATGTACCAGTTTGAGTACTGATCATCTACCAAGACTAGTCATTACCGGAAGAAGGGATGATTTGTATTCGTGCAGTTGACCAGTAAAATTGGTTGTCAAACTCACGCAGTTTGCGTTTGAGGACTTCCTGTACTCATGTGCAGAATGCTGTACTGTCTGGGCTCAATACCTTGTTCCTGGTTTCTAAGCTTAAATCAGGAGAGTAGTTTGGGGCTCCAAGACTGATTCCATAGTATTGAGAACAATAGAAGCCACAGCACAAGTGAAAACTTCTGCCAAGTGGGTGTGGCACATAGCTTCCTCGTACCAATAACCCAGTCGTAGAGGTGGCACTACCCACCTAGGAAACCATCTACACGTCAACCAGCACATTTCCTGAACCTTTCATCGAATTCGGTTGGAAAATGGAGAAATTATGGTTGTGACAAGGAATTCACGTTTGCACATGCGCAGTGACTACTATCAGCCTTGGGGTGACGATTTTCATAGGGGACCATCTAACAACCCGCACAGTCCCTGAAAATTGTATACGAAATCGGACAACAACTTCGTTTAGTTTCGTTCGTTACAAGGATTTCCGACACACACACAGACAGACACGAAACCAAAAATGTTCAGGAAATGTTGATGTCGTTGAAAATTGAATTTTCAGCATTGAAAAGTGAAAACAATACTCCCACAACCTTGGTAGAATCGGAAGCGAAATCAACATAATCGGGAATTCCGATTCGTTTGATGTTCGTCAATCCAGGAAAATTCTCAACATGTTCGTGGAAACATATTACATATTGGAGGATTCTGACTGATTCCACATGTCCAGTTACTAAGCGAGGTACTGCCCACCCAACTTGGCACACTTTTTATCAACTGTTTTTTCCTCAACGCTGAAATGGTTTCACGGAATGAATAATTCAGGATGGCGTGATGAGGAGCGAGAATCAATGTTGTTATTATATATGACGTGTGGTTTAACCTTTGATTAACCAGAGAACTGATGGTCCGACGAGTGAGGCTCACGAAGAACTCCCCACCTAATCGGTCCTAATATTCATTATAGAATAACTACGCGATGGTTTGTCATGCGACACTCGGATCTCAGCGCAGTCTTTATACCACTGGGTACTCAAGTTAATTGGTGTACCGTCAAGGAAAGAAAGCTTTGTAGCTTGATATACTGCTGAAATAGCTAATGCACGGAAACAGTATTGTTTTAAGGATATGGAGAATCTGATTAATTAATGATAATAATTTAATCTTTGCTGTATTCTACCCCTAGCTAACAATACCTACGTTTCGTTAGAATACCTATTCCTTGGTGGAGATCAACCTAGGACTAGGGATGGTGAATGAAAGACACAAATTGAATCAGAAAAGATAAATAGATATATTATCCTACAATCAATGAGGCTTGTATCTATACATGGGGGGGGGGGGAGAGAGAAGTATCAATTGAGTTTTCCTATTAGATCTTTGGATTTGAACCACGAGGGTAAGGGAAGTGATCTTGTATGAAAGTAGGTACTCACAGATCTGGATGAGTCTGGATGTCTGGAATGAGACGGGGGGGGGGGGGGCAATCCCTGAGTTGTGATTTAGGGGAACGAAGGAACTGTTCCATCAAATCACCAATCAGGTGTCAGAGCAACTGTTGCTCTGTCATAGTACTTAGCTGAAATGTTACGATATATTTTGTTACGCAACAAAAAGTTTAGATATATTGAATAAGTTTGATTTAAAATACTTTTAGGAATCGCAATATTCAAGATATTAAGAATGAAACATCAAATATTAGGAAGGTAGATATCTAACTTATTTCAGAATCTGGCGAACAGAAAGTAGGAAAACGCTGCAAATTATTACACAAATGTTTTTATTTTTCTGTACAGATCACTCGCCTGCATAAAACATAGCTTTGCCATTGTCACCACCTATTTTTTTTTGTTTTTTTTTTGACATTTTCATGTCTTTGCTTTGGCACATAAACTGAAAAATCGTCACGAAAACTAAGCAAGTCTTGCTCACGCGACCAATAAATAAAATAGACTCACTGTGTTGCGTAGAGAACAATCAACTGTTTTCTTATTTTGATGCTTGGGTACATGAACTAACAACCTTACTTCACTACCTTGTTGTGTAGTGGTTGACATGAAAATGTCCCAATGTGTTGCAGACTCGAATGCAAGCATTTGATTTCATATGAATCATGGATCATTCTTTGGTATCATACTGTAGCATGCAACTTTTTTAACTACCCTCAAAAACAAATTGTCTTTTGTGACGGAGGGGGCAAAATACAAAATAATACAAAATAAATAAATTAATCAAATATAATGGGGAGGACGTCCAGGACTCACCCAACGCCGGCCCTAGGGATGAGGAAAGATGAGGAAGGTGGGGGTTGGAGAGAGGGATGAAGGGAAGTGCCTCTATAAAAATACCACCAGTTCAAATAAGAGCCGAGCAGGACGCGGGTGGTGATACCACGGAGTACGCCTACTGAGATGCCCAACTCGCGCAACTGCGTGACACTTTACCACAATCCGCACCACGACAAGGTCACAGCCATCACCCTGATGTTGTTGGGTGCCACTCCTTTTAGCTCCGACACCGCTTGCCGTAAATCATCTCGATCATACTTTCTTATTTTAGCTCCCCAAGTCTGCTCCATGTCCAAGCTGCCATTGACGGAAGTTCCGAGCCCCAATGCCCTCCGAAGCCCAATCCACCCATTGGTAAGAGATGAAGCTTTCGGAGCACCGTCGGAGTTCTTTACCATCAACTGACTCATGCAGTGCAGCGCCAAACCATTGGTACTACCTACTTACCACATACCTACTTCACACTCAGTTTGATGAAATAGGGAGTCGAGGTTGCCCTAATTATTAGGAAATGCGATTACTTGTTGTTAAGGACGCAAAACTGACTACAGCTCGAAGAAACGAACAACGATCGGATATCGGTCAGCTAAAATTTGAACGGAGGTTAGGCCTCTTTCGCGATTTACACTAGGGGTGTGTCGGTCCAGGTATTTCCCTGGAATGGTTCCAACGGTTACGCTGACAAAGATGTAACCGTTCCAAATTACCGGTACAGTTCCATTACCAGTACAGGCGATCAAATCCCACTCTCATGGCATGGATGAAGCAGGCAGTCAAATCCCTATCGTCCTTCTTCCATGCTTATGATCTCAACTTGCAATACAATAGCATTATTTTCCTTGACAATTCGCTAAAAGGAAGGAATTTGAACAAGTGTTACAAAAGAGGCAATTTATTATAAATAATAGTTACCAAACAATTCAAGGAAGGAATAATGACGTTGCAGTTTAAAAACTTAACATGACAATAATAAATTAATAAAACTGGAGACAACTTCCATGCTAACCTGTCCAGAAGATAACTTCCCGCTCAAGAGCCATTCCATGAACCATTCTCAGTCCATGGAAGTAGTAAGGGCGCTTCCAGGTACAACATGGAACAGAACTGAGAACAAGATCCATGCTTACCGGTCCAGAGCCATTGAACCATTCTCTATGATATCTTATCGGCCCGGTTCCATCCTTACTGGTCCAGTTCCATCCTCACCAATTAGAATGATCAGATTGATGAGATGATTGATCAGATCATTCTGATTGGTGAGGATGGAACTGGACCGATGGAAAATATTCTCTTCCCGGTCTAGAGCCATTTCAAAACATCTTATCAGTCCGTGGAACTGGACCGGTAAGGGTCGAGTTTTTGTCACTGCGTGGAACCGTTCCAACCTGATACTCGGTTCCACAGTCCCGGTACAGCTGTACCGACACACCTCTAATTTACACTCGTTGTTCAATCAAATAATTCTTCCTAACTGTTTCGTGGAGTGAACTCTCCGAAGTAAATAATTTACCTAACATCTCTTAGATACCGTGCGCCTCACCTTTCAACCCTTCATCTTATCAAGTTCAGTAAAAATAGCTCTATTCTTCCCATTAGCCAGTCAGTCACAACTTTCTCTTGAGACCACGCGCGTCACCGCATCCGTTCAATTAATTTATTTGAGTCGCATTTCAAACATTAGCTTTAAACGCAAAGTAGTACTTTTTTGGTTTTCACTCGTTTATGACAACGGTGAGTTTCGGACTGAGAGGAACCGGGCGTCCAACTTCCTGGCTTGCAGCTCGAGTACCTACCTACCAGCAGAAGGGCCCTTCTCAACGGGATCACCGTATTTCAACATGGTATGCCTCATCAAAACCTATATGTAATACTTTGCGACCTAATTTTTCATTTTACTTACTCCTTTTTGACCGACTTCAACGCGCCGAAGGCGCGCGAAAGAGGAGGTACTCAATTCGGGTTGTCGTGGGACGACGATTTTTTTTTTTTTTTTTTTTGTATGTCCGAGTCGCTTGCATTTCTTTATTCTGGTACCAATCTGTCTGGTTCTTTTTGGAATTTGTTCTACCAGTATCCGTGGTGGTCCCGTTTTAAACAGATTTCATTTTGCTTTGTTAGAAGTATCGAAAATTTGTGAATGAAGTTGAAAAACGTGGGTCCCGTTTTCGGGAATATCGGTCCGCATTCACTCTTCTTCCCCTGTGACTTCCGACTGAGTCGATGGAGGACCATTTGTGTATAGTCAAATTAAAGGTCTGATTGTAAGCTTTAAAATGATATACTATATGAGGGGGGTTCCGATAATTAAAAGGTGCTGCGGTGATGAGAAAGGGGGAAATTATACTGAGTTATTCGCTCAGAACCTGCATGAGCCATATCAAACGTGTTTATCAATGATCGAGTATGTGAGTTTTCCTACCAAATATGAAGGATAATCGTAGTACTGTTAGTTAGGTATTCTACCATGTGGGTGTAGCACATAGCTCTCTCAACACAAATAACACGATTGGGTAGGTAACAGTGTAGGGGATCGTCAGATCTACATAGTGCCGTACCAAATATTAGGGATATAATTACAGTTAGGTGATGAGAGGGTATTCTACCAAGTGGGTGTAGCACATAGCTTCCTCCTCATCCATGACATAGTTGGGTAGGCAATAGTATAGGAGATTGCCATAATTGCATAGTGTCATACCAAATATGAGGTATATAGTACAACTCGGTAATGAGAGGGTATTCCACCAAGTGGGTGTAGCACATAGCTTCCTCGTCATCCGTAATATAGTTGGGTAGGCAATAGTATAGGATATTGCCATAACTGCATAGTACCATACCAAATATTAGGTGTATAGTACAGTTAGGTGATAAGAGGGTATTCTACCAAGTGGGTGTAGCACATAGCTTCCTCGTCATCCATAATATAGTTGGGTAGGTTATGGTATAGGAGATCTTCAGAAGTACATTGTGCTGTACCAAATATGAGGTATATAGTACAACATGGTGATGAGAGGGTATTCTACCAAGTGGGTGTAGCACATAGCTTCCTCGTCATCAATAATACAGTTGGGTAGGCAATAGTATAGGAGACTGCCATAACTGCGTAGTGCCATTCCAAATATGAGGTATATAGTACAACTCGGTGATGAGAGGGTATTCTACCAAGTGGGTGTAGCACATAGCTTCCTCGTCATCCATAATATAGTTGGGTAGGTAACGGTATAGGAGATCTTCAGAAGTACATTGTGCTGTACCAAATATGAGGTATATAGTACAGTAAGGTGATGAGAGGGTATTCTACCAGGTGGGTGTAGCACATAGCTTCCTCGTCATCCATAATATAGTTGGGTAGGCAATAGTATAGGAGATTGTCATAACTGCATAGTGCCGTACCAAATATGAGGTATATAGTAGAACTCGGTGATGAGAGGGTATTCTACCAAGTGGGGGTAGCACATAGCTTCCTCATCATCCATACTATAGTTGGGTAGGTAATGGTATAGGAGATCTTCAGAAGTACATTGTGCTGTACCAAATATGAGGTATATAGTACAGTTAGGTGATGAGAGGGTATTCTACCAAGTGGGTGTAGCACATAGCTTCTTCGTCATTCATAAATAGTAGGGTAGGTAATGGTATATGAGATCGTCAGAACTGAATAGTGCCGTACCAAATATGAGGTATATAGTGCAGTTAGGTGATAAAGGGTTTTCTATCAAGTGGATGTAGCACTTAGCTCCCTCGTCAATCATGTCATGGTTGAGTTGATGAATTGTGTTGTCAGAACTACCAAGTACCTACGATATATGAGGGAAGTCGAACAGTTAAGGGATATGAGAGTAGATGGCTAAGAAGGAAAGTGACCCCAATACCTCCTGAAACTGATCCATAAACGGAAACTCATCTACACGTATGGAAACTGATCCGGATTACAAAATGTCGTCCACCCTATGGCTTCTAGTTCACCTTACTGAAATGATGCACAGTATTGAAGTAGATCTACATTGCGAAAACTGATCGAAAAACTGCGGGTAAATTAATTTCTGATTCAAATTGAGGACCACTAAAAAGTGAAAAATAAAAAATAATATAAAATGGAAAAATAATCAAATAAAAACCTTTTTAACAAAAAAATGGACCGACCTCAAAAATGATGTCCGTGAACACCAAAAAGGAAAAAATAATAAACTTAGCGAAAACACACTGATGTATTAGGTTGTTGGATATAAATATCTTGTCAACAGATGGTATGTTGGAATACCAAATATTATTTGTAATGTGATTCACACTCATTGTCACACTCATATCCTCCATCATACGATAGCAGTGACGTACCCCAATAGTTTTGGAACACTTATCTCTACTCGTATTCATGTTTTGTAATACTCACCAGATCATGTGAGTATTACTCAATAACCACAGTGTATCCAGATAGGTAGGTAGGTACGCATTGAAGTCGCCGCCGTGCCCACCTGTAGACACAAACTAATCACCTTCCTTACTCGATGATCTGGTTAGCATTACAAGAGTAAGTACCTACCATTGAGTTACAATGTGCTCCCCAAACTATCAGGTACCTAGTACGTCTCTGCTGCCATATGAGTATGATAGTAAGTGTGAACCTCCCTAGGAATGGTTGTGACGAGTAATTTGAGACTCTATTATTACATGAGACTGTTTATTTTATTGGTGGATATATTAGGTATATTGTAGCAACATACCTTCGGAATCGTTGTTACCTAATTAACGTTCAAAACCGTCCACAATTTTAGACAAAAAGATATATACGTTCATACTCGGTGTGGAAGCATGTCTGTGGTATGGGAGGTATGTACCTATATTTCCGAAAACGAATAAAATGTTGGTAAGTAGAACATCTAGGAGACGTTTGTGTCTACAGGTGGGCACGGCGGCGACTTCAATGCGTACCTACCTACCTATCTGGATACACTGTGGTTATTAAGTAATACTCACATGATCTGGTGAGTATTACAAAACATGAATACGAGTAGAGATAAGTGTTCCAAAACTATTGGGTAGTACGTCACTGCTATCGTATGATGGAGGATATGAGTGTGACAATGAGTGTGAATCACATTACAAATAATATTTGGTATTCCAACATACCATCTGTTGACAAGATATTTATATCCAACAACCTAATACATCAGTGTGTTTTCGCTAAGTTTATTATTTTTTCCTTTTTGGTGTTCACGGACATCATTTTTGAGGTCGGTCCATTTTTTTGTTAAAAAGGTTTTTATTTGATTATTTTTCCATTTTATATTAATTTAATCTCGAACTCACGCTCCTAATTTTCGCTTTCATGAAAACCGCTCTTTCCTTAAATTAAGCATACAGTCCCCTGTTCAACATACACTTGTGTTTCTGATTTATCGTAAGTCCAACCCTCAAGTTCTCATTGGAAGCGAACGGTTGGTCCTACAGAGCTCCGGGTGGTCTCATTCGATTCGGAAAATTCAATGCTATTTTAAATTGATGGAAAAACAATACCTTATTTTTCAATCCTTAGAAGTGACTGACGTCAACCAAAAGCTTCGGTGCACAACTAGACCCCAAATGTAGCCCATATTCGAAATTTTATCAAAATCGGTCCATGGTAACTAAGGAAAGCGCCGCGTCCGGCGGACGGACGGAAAAATTTGTATTCGATTTTCAGATTCTACGTACCTTGAGACGTGAACCAACAATTTTTTTAGAGTGGGTGAGGGGCTTTATATTTATTTTAAAATACCAACCCGAATATCATGAACTTTTTTCGTTCTGATTTATTTTTTCAATAAATTTATTTTTGTCAATAATGGATTTTTTTCCGTTCACAACATATGAGACCGACAATCTGAGGCCGATGCTATAACTTAATTTTGCCTCGAAGAATAGCTTAAACAGAGATGAGCTCTTAAATATCATTGGACTGTATCTTGAAATTATTCTCGTACGCTGCTCAGAAGCTATCGTGGATCAATCTAAATGAAAATTATTATAACCTTTTGGTTCCGTCATAGTTAAATACTCTGGTTAAAAGCGCTGAGATGCTATTTTTAAGACGACTCCTCGATCCTCTTATAGAACGCCTTCTCTTTTATTAATTTACAACTCTCCTCGATATCTCAACTGGACACTTCATCATGATCAGTGGCAAAGAGGCCGACCGCAGACGGACGGACGCCCATCTCTGCCAGTTGAGCGACTAAAAACCTTGGGGCGAGGCCGTGGGAAATGCGCTCTAAAAGAATTTACACTGAATTAACGACACTCTCAGCCGAGTAAATTACTCATTGACCTTTGTTGACACTCGCCGGGCGAAGCAACTGATTCATAGGAGCGGTCGAATGCGAGGCATGATTGGGTGAATCACTTTTGGACAATCTTGAGGATCTGACTAACACCACTCATTTCTTCCTTTCCTGCTTTTTATTAGTCACAATAACACGGAATAGTTATAATGGCACCCAAGTCATAAGTTTGAGTAGAGAAGAAGACTCCAAAAATATCTCTTCTATCATAAATTGATGGAAAAACAATACCTTTATATCATAATTTATTGAATTAGGGCGTTTTCAAAATTTCAACTCTTAATTTCCAACCCTTAGAAGTGACCTGCATCAACCAAAAGGTTTGGGGTACAACTAGACCCCAAATGGAGCCTACATACCAAATTTCATCAAAATTGGACAATGCTAACTGAGGAAAATACCTCGTACGGTGTAGGTACGGCGGATGGACGGCCAAATTTTTATTCGATTTTTGGATTCTACCTACCTTGAAACGTAAACCAACGAATTTTGAGAGAGGGGTAAAAAAATTTTTTTTTGGTTGATTCCAAAGGTTCATTATTGAAAATAATATACCAAAATCGAATAATTAAAAAAAATTGGCCGTCCGTCCGCCGTATGCGGCACTTTCCCAGTTTGCATTGACCTATTTTGATGAAATTTGGTATAATATATCAAATTTCATCAAAATCGGTATAATTTGATATAATAGAGGTATAATTTCATCAAAATCGGTCAATGCAAACTGAGGAAAGTGCCGCGTATTATGGGCTCCATGTGGAGTCTAGTTGTGTCCCGAAGATTTTGGTTGATGTAGGTAACATATAATAGTAGAAAAATAACGGTTGAAATTTTGAAAACGCCCTAACTCGAAAGATATTGATAAAAGAAATGCAAGGTATTCTGACATACAAAAAAAAATAAATCAATCTTTCTCTTATGTAGAGGTCAAACCTCCTCTTCGGATTCTACATTCTTTGACAATCAAATTTTGAGGGGGTAAAATTTTTTTCTTGCTCGATTTCAATGGTAATTTCACGAAAAATTCGTGCATTTTTGAACAAACACCGTTACTATACAAAAGGCAGAGAATTTGGAATTGAACTGAAGTCGAAACTTTAATCAGGCTTTGGTTTATACAGTTCAATGAGCTGTCTTTGGTCAAGATTCACAAGCGTTTTCTATATCTCTGAAATTCGTACAGGACTGGACAGTTTAGTGGCTCAAGGTACTTTATATTCCAATCAAGAAGCAGACGTTTTCTACATCACTGAAATTCGTACAGGACTGGACTCTAAGACAGTTAAGTGGCTCAAGGCAGTTTATTTTCCAATCAAGAAGCAGACGAGGCAGAACCAAATTAATTAGAGTTCATAGCCAAGAAAATATCGATAATAGATATCCAATCAAGATTGACCTGTGGGTTCTATACCAGCCCTAAGCCAGTACAGAAAAATTCAATGCTATTTGAATTGATAAAAAAAACAATACCTTTATATCAAAATTTTCTGAGCCCTCATTTTCGCCCCTTAGAAGTGACTGACATCAACCAAAAACTGATTTATCGTAGGAAGCGAACAGTTTGTCCTACAGGGCTCCGCGAGGTCTCAAAAATTTCTAAGAAGTCTATACTATCTTAAATTGAAGGGAAAACAATACCTTTAAATTGAAATTTTTTGAGTTAAGGCGTTTTCAAAATTTCAAACCTTATTTTGAACCCTTAGAAGTGACCTACATCAACTAAAATCTTCGGGGCACAACTAGACCCCAAATGGAGCCTACATACCAAATTTCATTAAAATCAGTCAATGCTAAGTGGGGAAAATGCCGCGTAGGGCGGACGGACGGCCAAATTTTCATTAGATTTTTGGATTCTAAGTACCTTGAAACGTAAACCAACAAATTTCGAAGGGGTGTTACACAATTTTTTTTCTTGGTCGATTCCAAAGTTTCATTATTCAAAATAATAAACTCAAAACATTGAAATAGGCCAAATAATTCACACAGTGAAGTGTATAATGTATTAACTTCTTGCTATCCCGTGTGCGATGTGACTTGCAGACCAGATGGAGAAGATATTCATAAGGTTCACAGAATTTGCGTTGGTCAGGCGAGTTTATTGTTTGTTTAGCCAGTTTTGACAGGTTGACGCATGTTCGCCAGTGTTTGCAGCTCCAGGATAAACACATAACTCAGGCCCCGGGGCACTACCTTGCTTCTCTCCAGAAACAAGGGAAAGCTTTCCCTCTAATTAAGTTGAAAGCTGATTTGGCGGCGGTTGAAAAGGAAAAGGAAGGGACGGTGAAGTAATAGAAGGAGTGCGGGAGCAAACAAATAGCCGCCGTCCGCTAGGCCCCTCTGGTCAGTGTCTGCAGGCGGAGAGTGAGTGATGTGCGGCAGCTTCCAAGTCAAGTCCCATCTCCTCCTCGCAGATCACTCCATCAGGCCCCTGTCCACTCCGCCTCTTCGCACCACACATCAACTCTGCTCCACAACCTCTGGTCAAATCACTCAGCTCTCCAGGTACTGGCAATCATCTTATCCGGAAATAACAACTTCGCACGAAACCTACGAGGGAAGCAGAGGATATTAGTGTAATGTCAACACTGACGCGCAGCTAATGATGATTAGCTTCTAAATGACACAGAAATGTCGTCTTACTCATGGAAATATCGCAACCAGAATTTTTGTGCTGAATAAAAGATATCAAATCAACATACCAAATCCTAGGAACCTCAGGAAACACTAGAGTTGAGAGTTGGATTTTGGAGGAATTTTCAACACCTTCCAATGTAAAACGCTGCAAATTATTACACAATGATTTATTATTTTCTATGTAGATCACTTGTCTGAAAAGAACACGGCTTTGCCATCGTTACCACCAACCACCCAACATGAAGAAAAACATCGATCGCATTTCGGTCAGCTAAAATTTGAACGGAGATTAGGCCTCTTTTGCGATTCACACTCGTGTTTCTGATTTATCGTAAGTCCAACCATTAAATTCTCGTAGGGAGCGAACGGTTTGCCCTACAGAGCTCCGCGTGGTCTCTAAAAATTCTATACTATCTTAAATTGATGGAAAAACAATACTTTTACATCAAAATTGTTTGATTAAGGGCTTATTCAAAATTTCAACCCTTTGTAGTGACCTAAATCGACCAAGATCTTCGGGGCACAACTAGACCCCAAATGGAGCGTACATACCAAATTTCGTCAAAATCGGTCAATGCTTAGTGAGGAAAGTGCCGCGTACGGCCTACGGTGAAATTTTTTCATTCGATTTTCGGATGCTACTCACCTTGAAACGTAAATCATCAAATTTGTGGAGGAGGGGGGGAGGTTAAACTTTTTTTCTCTTGGTCGATTGTAAAGGTTCATTATTGAAAATAACAATCAGCTAATTTTTGCAAAAGGATTGATTTGGTTTGAAAAAGGAATTATTTGACTTGGAAATGCTATGGTTAGAAAAATTGGTTTTATTCGGGATGCACCCGAGAAGAAAGTTTGATTTTTGAAGGATTTTCGTTTATTATTTTTAGTAATGAACCTCTGGAATCGACCAAGAAAGAAGATTGTACCCCTCCCCCCCCTTCACCCTCAAAATTAGTTGGTATGCCGTAGAATCCAAAAACACTTTCCCGTTAACAAGGGCCGATTTAGCGATTCACACTCGTGCTTCTGATTTATCGTGAGTCCAACCCTTAAGTGCTCGTGGGGGAGCAAACGGTTGGTCCTACAAAGCTCTGGGTGGTCTCATTCGATCCTAAAAATGCAATAACATTTTGAATTGAAGAAAAAACAACAACACTTAAATTGAAAGTTCTCTAGATAGGGTGTTTTGAAAATTTTGTCCTTATTTTTCAACCCTTAAAAGTGACTTACGTCAAGGTTCGGAGCACAACTAGCTCCCAAACGGTGCCCGTATACCAAATTTCATCAAAGTCCGTGTTAACTAAGGAAAATGCCACTTACGATGGACGGACGGCCAAATTTTCATACGATTTTTGGATACAACAAATTTTGACGGGGGTTAAGAAATTGTTTTCTTGGTTGATTCCAAAAGGTTCATTATTGAAAATAATGAACCAAATATAATGACTCAACAGTTTCTCCAATATGTCCAATCATGCTCTTATGCTCTGAATTATGAATATTTATCCGCTATAAGGGTTATTGATGAGAGGTAATTTACTTCGTGGAAAAGATTATAAAAACGAATTCCTACCGAACCAACGGTTGAGGCGATGGGGACAGAAAGAAGCTTGCGCAGCCCTGGAATCCCTTTGGGTAACCTGAACCGCCGAATTATTTTATTTCCGAAGTCATTTACCTCTACCTGAGTTCTCAAGGGAAAAACTCCATAGGCGAACGAGGGGTGGGGAAAAGCAATATAGATTTAAATGCATTCGCTTTATTGGAATTGCCATGCAAATGTAGTGAACGGCGATGGGAAAGAACCTAAACGAAATCCAATAAATAAAATATAAGGGAAGTGTTTTTTTGCTCCATAAACCTTTGAGATGGAGGCGAACGGAGGGTCCTGGACGTAAAAGAGAACCCAGGAGTCGTAAAATCGTGTGCCATCGGGTGACTTCGGAGGTTATGGTCGGAGAGCAGCAGCAGAGCTGACACAGAGTTGTAAAATTGTTTCGGCAGTATGCGGATCTCGAGGAAGATGCAGCTCAAGTGGATTTGCAAGTTTGAGGTGAGAGCTGGCTGGGTCATATTCAGGGTTTAGATCCCACCCGGCTCAGCATGTATTGAGAAATATGAAGTGAGGAGTTGTTGGTTACTAGGTGAACCTCCCTTATTGTGCATCTTATGAAGGAGAAGAAGAAGAAAAACATGCTTTATTGCTTATAAATACAAATTAATCTATAATATAGATTAACATATTATGTTACTGATAGAAAGGAAGAAACGCGTTATGCAGGAAAACGATAGACAAGAACTTATATTTTTCACTCCTTCATCATAACACAGAAATTTTAATGTCAACAAATATCATATGATTAGAACATCACTAATAACAAGCGCCTATAATCAACCCTGTCGGTGACATTCCTCCGGGGCGCCTACTAGAAACTATCATTGTAGGTGCAGTTTTGCGATTTTCGCTGCAAAAGTCCTTCCAGTACCTCCCTATGCGCTGCCACATACTGTCATCAATCCCCAGTTCCCCTCGTCTTCGGCCTCCCTCAGGAAAGCTGAGCTAGGAAACTAACGTGCGACCAACTCTCTTTGGTGGAGACCCACCTCCAGTCAGCTCGTGCTGAACCTTCCTGGCTCGGTCCTTGCTTAGCTTGTCGCTAATCTCTTGGTCCCAACTGATTCCGTCTCGCCAGGTCTCTTGGAGCAACCTTTTCCCTCCAATTTCTACAAGCGTAATCAAACCTACTAGGTCAAAAAGCATCATTACCCACAGCAACATTGCTCGCTTTGTTGGATTGCAGTTCCCTGAGACTAATTCCCCTTCTAGTCGCTGAAGTTTCACTTGAAAATGGAATTCGTCGTTACTTGATCGCCACTGAAAACCCAACAGTTTCTCCGATTGGTTCTCACCAAGATCCAGACTGGTTCCTTTGGCTGAATTTGACGAATGGAGCCCATAATATGGGTATATTATACCAAATTTGAACCAAATCGGTCCAGTGTTGCTAAGAAAAATGCCGCGTACGGCGTACGGTGGACGGACGGAAATTTTGGTTTAATATTTTCAATAATAAGCCTTTGGAATCGAGCAAGAAAAAAAATTTTTAACCCCCCTCAAAATTTGATGTTTTACGTTTCAAAAAATGTCCGTCCGTCCGCCGTACGCCGTACGCGTCACTTTTCTTAGCAACACTGGACCGATTTGGTTCAAATTTGGTATATGGGCTCCATTTGGGGTCTTGTTGTGCCGCAAAGCTTTTGGTTGATGTCAGTCACTTCTAAGGGGTGAAAATTAAGGGTTGAAATTTTCAAGAGTGCCCTAGCTCGAAAACTCTCGAAATAAAGGTATCGTTTTTTCACCAATTTTAAATAGTATTGAATTTTTAAAAATTTTTGAGACCACCCGGAGCTCTGTAGGACAAACCGTTCGGTCCCTACGAGTACTTGAAGGTTTTCCTTCGATAAAACAGAATCATGAGTGTGAATCGCAAAAGAGGTCTAATCTCCGTTCAAATTTTATCGGACTAAAATGCGGTCGCTGTTCATTTCTTCGATTTGTATACAGTTTTGCCTTCTGCGTAACCAGTAATCAAATTTCCATATGAAGCTTTCTATTTTTCGAATCGAGTGTGAAGCGTTTAGTTCTTTCTAATAAACTTGATTGTGAAGGTGTGAAGCCAGTATGGTGTGGTAGGTAGTACCTACCAATAGTTGGTAGTTAAAAAAAAGTTGGTAGGTAAAAATATGTTGGTAGGTGAAAAACGCTGTAAATCATTGCCCAAAGGTTTATTATTTTCTGTATAGATCACCCTTCTGTATAGATCACTGGTTCTCCATCAATAGCACCTACCACCATCTGTATTCTCCCTTGACCTTCCCTCTCAAATTTCAGCTTCCTGCGTTCAATAGGATTGAAAATGGCTTCGGAGCTCACTCAGCTGATCAGTGCTCTTCCAAGCGTCTCCAGCATTCGAGAAGATCTTCTTCACTCTTCAGATCACTGATCAGCTGAGTGAGCTCCAAAACCGTTTTCACTCCTATTGAATGGAAGTGCTCTTCCAGGCGTCTCCAGCATTCGAGGAGATCTTCTTCACTCTTCAGATCACTGATCAGCTGAGTGAGCTCCGAAGCCATTTTCAATCCTATTGAACGCAGGAAGCTGAAATTTGAGAGGGAAGGTCAAGGGAGAATACAGATGGTGGTAGGTGCTATTGATGGAGAACCAGTGATCTATACAGAAGGGTGATCTATACAGAAAATAGTAAACCTTTGGGCAATGATTTGCAGCGTTTTTCTTCAAGTTGGTTGGTGGTAGCAATAGCCTTAGCCGTGTTCTTGGCAGACGAGTAATCTATATAGAAAAATATTAAACCTTTGTGTAATAATTTGCAGCGTTTTTTGTCGATGAGAAGCTAATAACATGTTGAAAAGGCTAAGGTGGGGTTGGCATTCCCTCCAAGCCCAGGTTTCAGCCCTGCTGCCTACAGTTTGGGTGTTTATCGACTTGCGGGCGTGCAAAAGGCCGTACCCACCTCAGAGCCCGGTTAGCCCAGGCATGGAGGCAGAGGGGTAACTTTGATCCTATAACGGCAAATCCCCCGCTACCGGTGATTCCGCCCGGAATCGTTCCGCTAACGTTCCTTCTCTGTGAATGCCCTCCCGTTTTTACTCCTCTCCTCCCTTCAGCCCTTAGACCCCCCCCCCCGTGATCCCCTAATTTGCAATGCTAAAACCTTTCCCGAGCACTACACGGTACAATTGAACCAATGGCTCCCTTGTGCCTCTCCGGGCCTCACCAGCCAACTCGCCGATACAGGATTCAATGCATTTCAATACCCAAACCCCTCCAGGAGCAATCTCTATTTAGCTGGCAACTTCTCCCCGCACACAAACCAACTCGATTCAGGGCAGATTATATAAATATTTATCGACGCCAGTGCGGGTAATGTTTTACTATACTTGGTGTTGAACGCGTAAATCCCCTGGAGGGAAGGAGAGATATTCGAGGTTTCTCCCCGACCCCGTAAAACCTGCACAAACCGAATTGAGCAAACGTGCCTGGAAAATAGGTGACCCCCAATCATTTCTGAATTAAACAGTACTTGGGTTCGATGCCTGAACGACATCCTTTGGGAATCTCACGACCTGCGCTCTCATATGAGTTTGGCTTCCCACTGTAATCACACTTTCTTGCATTCATTTTCAGCACGTCCCACAGTAAGACTTGGGCGTTCTTGTGCGATTGATCTGGGGTGAAGGAGGACAACACTCAACAGAAAAAAAAAAAATAATAACCACACACTAATCCGTTTCAGACCATTCTGAATCCAAATCCGAGGAAAAAAACCATGGGTTCAAGAGTGCCCCAGCTCGAAAACTCTCGAAATAAAGGTATTGTTTCGTCATCAATTTAAGATAGTATTGAATTTTTAGAATTTTTAGAGACCACGCGGAGCTCTGTAGGACAATCCATCCGCTCCCTACGAGAACTAAAGGGTTTTCCTTCGATAAAACAGAATCACGATTGTGAATCACCAAAGAGGTGACACTAATTTCCGTTGAAATTTTAGCTAACCAAAATGCGATCGGCGTTCGTTTCTTCGAATTGTATCTAGGTATTACTTTTATCCGTGTGACGTCACACAGAATGGATGTATCGATTCTTCGACTAATCGAACAGTTATTCGAATCTCGCTGAAAGGCGGCCATGTTGACTCCGTTGTAAACAAAGATTGTATGGACGGTTTTTCATTATGCCAATTTATGCGGTTATTAGTTGCTCTTCTCGTCCCGAAAGCGGTATTTAATTTTTCGTTTTGCCAAAAGTGATTAGAAACCGTGTGGAAAGACAAGAGAACGTTCCGAAAAAATAAGAATATCAGCCTTTTGGCATCGCTGATTCCCAGCGTTCCTGACAACCATGTTCGATGAACTGACTAAATTCCCATCGTTGTAAACAAATAATTTTTCATTAGACATGCCGATTTGTCCGGTGTTTGGCTGCTCTTCCCGTCACGGGAGCAGTATTTCGTTGTATGGTTTACCGAAAGTCATTAAAAGCCAATGTGAAAAGACAAAAGATGGTTATGTTTGATATCGAAAATAATCGATTATTGAGTCTCGAGGATAAAACGAATGGGCGATAGTCGATAGTTGCTATCGAAATATCGATAGTTCATGACTATCGATAGTACTATCGATTGTCATCCACTATCGATAGATTTTTGCTTTTTTGTATTTTTAATCTCATCATTTGGAGAACTGTGATAATACTGAGACGATTGGTGCAGCCTCAACTCCGGGAATTCCATGTGAATGAACTCCTAAATTCACTGGTATTCTCAAAGTTGAGGCTCGTGTCAGTATTTTATTACCAGCTGTATGTTGTGATTACCTCATTTCGAGAAATTAGATATTCACCACTTGTGCAAAGACAAAAAATTCGTGGTATCGACTTTACCTCTTACCTTCAAACTCTCTCCCTTTCTCTCTTCAGGCAATATGTGGCTCAAGGGGAAATTCAAAACTGGAAATAATTTTTAAACATTTTAAATGAATTTGTTTTGTGTTTGAAATATTTGTGTAATCTCATGAATATACCAAATCCTGCAAGTAATAGATAGTTCAATTCAATTACATTAAATTCTCCATCGGGCATGTAGGTACGGAATAGGGAGAAGTATCGATAGTTTTTAATCGATAGAATCGAACCATCGATAGTGCTGAACTATCGACTATTGCCCATCCTTAATTGTATCCAGTTTTGCTTCCTTAGCAACCAGTAATCAAATTTCCCATATGAAACTCCCTATTTTTCGAATTGAGTGTGAATCTTTTATTTCTTCCAAATAAACATGAATGTGAAGGTGTGAAGTATGTAGTAGGTAGACAGGACCTACCTAAAGTTACATCAGGGTGATGGCTGCAACCTTGTCGTGGCGCGGGGTGTGGTGTGGAAAACGTGCCACGGAGTTGCGCGAGTTGGGCATCTCGGTAGGTGTACTCCGTGGTATCATCACCCGTGTCCTGCTCGGCTCATATTTGAACTGGAGGTCCTTTTATAGAGGCACTTCCCTTCATCCCTCTCTCCCACCCCCACCTTCCTCATCTTCCCTCACCCCTAGGGCCGGCGTCGGGTGAGTCCTGGGCGTCCTCCCCATTAACATAAACCGCTGCAAATTATTTCACAAAGGTTAATTACATTCCTGTACAGATAAGTCATCTGCAAAGATCACAGCTTGGCCATAGTAGCTATTTATTTATTTTTTTTTTTTTTTTACCTACCAACCATAGGTACCTACTACCTGCGAGAGTTTTAGAGCTAGGGCATTTTTGAACATTTCAACCCAAAGCTTCGCAGCATAATGGAAATTAAGGGTTGAAATGTCCAAAAATGCCCTAGCTCTAAAACTCTCGTAGGCTACTATGGCCAAGTTTTGATCTTTGCAGATGAGTGATCTATACAGGAAAATAATAAACCTTTGGAATCGAGGAAAACATAATGTGTATAGAGAAATATTTAATTCAACTAATAAATTATTTATAGAAGAAGGAAGGAGACTCTTCCTGTAACCATGAAACTGCTTGAGTTGACGGTTTTTTGTGTACAGAGCTGTTTCCTATTCAAAGTCATTTAAACCCAAAACCGATATCCCTTGAGGGTTCAAAGTCTGCCGAAAGGGGCGGTAATGATTGGAAATCAACAGCCGTTCGCTTCCTTCCCTCGCCCAATGCATAAATTATGTTATTTTTTACCGTCGCTCTTCTCATAAATTGATTATTAGGGATTTCAGTATCTTTCGCGGGAAGGAAAGGCCATATAACTTTTATACACCTTGGGGACACTCTTCGATTCAAATAGTTGCATTTTCCGGTTTTTATCCGAAACGGAGAAACCATCATGTTGCTGTGCGTGGCTTCCCTCGCCTCACCCGCTCCACCACAGTCTGCTCAATTCTTCCTTTTATGGGTCTCATGAGGGTTTGAAACCAATAGCCGATTTTCGTATCCTACCCCGACATTCAGTTCCAACGGTTACTCGGTTCGGTTCAGCATATTTTCCCATCCAAAATATAAATGGAAACGAAAACACAAACGGTGGATACAGCTTTCGTACAAGTACGCAACCACGAGAGACATTTTATGTCTTATGTTTAATAAATTGAGAGCTTTCCAATGAGTGGTGAACGATTTTTGTGGGGTGAAAATGAGGAAGTTAGTTTTCCCTAGGAACGATTGGTTGTACGTGAAACTCATCAGAAATTTCCGCGTAACGCTCCCCTCGTAACGCTCCCCTCCCCGCGTCACGATTTTTCATTTATGTGCCATAGTAAAGACATAAACTGTCAAAAGAATAGCGTTAGTCTTAGTTTTTACGCTGTATTTTGGGGAGTGTAACGTTTTTGTGAAAACTCAAATGATTTTGGTTAATTATTTTCAATAATGAACCTTTGGAATCGACCAAGAAAAAAAATTTTTTTAACACCCCCCCAAAATTTGATGGTTTACGTTTCAAGGTTACGTAGAATCCAAAAATCGAATAAAAATTTGGCCGTCCGTCCGCCGTCCTCCGTACGCGGCACTTATGCCACTTAGCATTGACCGATTTTGATGAAATTTGGTATGTAGGCTCCATTTGGGGTCTATTTGTGCCCCAAAGATTTTGGTTGATGTAGGTCACTTCTAAGGGTTCCAAAATCAATTTTGAAATTTTGAAAACGCCCTAACTCAAAAAATGTTGATATAAAGGTTTTTTCCCCCTTCAATTTAACATTCTATAGAATTTTTAGAATTTTTTGAGACCACCCGGAGCTCTGTTGGACAAACTGTTCGCTCACTACGAAAATTTACAGTTTGGACGTATGATAAATCAGAAACACGAGCGTGAATCGCAAAACAGGCCTAATCTCCGTTCAAATTAAAGCTGACCGAAATGCGATCGATGTTTTTCTTCATGTTGGATGGTTGGTGGCTCTGCAGTCGAGTGATCTATATAAAAATAATAAACCATTGTGTAATAATTTGCAGCGTTTTTGGAATAACTTCAGGAATCGTTTTAGAACGTTCCAAAACGGATGTTAGTAAAAAAAAAAGTCGATGCTAAAAATATTGAGTCTAATTCAATAACTTATTTTTCTCAATTCGGATTAGACAAGCTTGTGTAGGCTTGCTACTTGTGGCGGCTTGTGTCGATGACCACAGAGGTAGCGTCCCGCTTACTCGTGGGGGTTGTGACGATCGTCACACCAGTCGTAAACGGGATGTTCGTTCGACAGGGTTGAGATTTTGATCCGCAGTGAAATTGGTAGCGGCCCGAGGTTGTGACGCCACGTGCCGATCCCAAGTTCCCCGATTGATACAAAACCTAACGTGGCGAGCTCAGGTGGGAGGGGGAAGACAAACAAATATCGAAACAATGTGAAATGTGAAAATTACAAGGGGGAGCGTAAGGTATTTACCTGTGACGAGGCGGTGAAGCGGCCAGTCAGATTCCTCGGGATGATGCAATCTGAAATGTTTAGCCTTAAGGGCGTCCTACGAAGAAAATGGCGGACACCAAATGTGACGCTGCCGGAGGGGCCTACGACGGTTTCTGAGGGAAACCTTGGAAGATGTGGCGGAGTGTGACGCGTCACCAAGCTCCGGATTTCACACTGAGGAACCAGGTAAATGAGAAAATATCAAATGCAGAATTACAACAATAAAAGGTAATTTTATTAATTAAACGTTCTCGGTCTCTGACTAGGCACACTGAATGTGTGTCGAAAAGAAGCCTGATGGGCGAAACAACAAAGGTAAGTATGGCACAAGTATAAATTATTCAATATGATGAGTTGCAAGTAATAGTTCCATATACAATTTAATAACTCCAATTTGACTTTATGTTTCAGGTTTCCAGAGCAAATCAGTTCAACGTTCCAGGTTTTCAACAAAGGTGAGTATGGTAAGTATAGGTTATCTTTATGCTGCAGGTAAGTATTTAGCTTTAAGTTTACAACTTCTCAAATTACGACTTTTGTCAAAATGTTTCAGATTTACTTCTACGCACTGTCCTAACTGCATTGGCCAATGGTTAAAAGGTAAGTTATAGTTTTCACTCACACGTGTCAGGGCCCTGAGGTATCCTTCCAGGTGTGATGTGGCGGTTGTGGTGGTTGTGGCGGCGGACGTCCGGTGGATTCCAAGGGATCTTCAACCAGATTGTTCGGCGCAGGACTGCAATTTCGATGGTCAGGGATCTTACGAAATGCGTCTTGAAAGTATTTGGGGGGGCGGTTTGACTCTAACAGGCTCAAGTTCACGGGCTGCTGGGCTCACGGTGACTCTTACTGAATATCTCGGGGGGGTCTGCCTGTGGAGGGGGCTGCCTGTTGGTTTTGTTCTGGATGGTCCCCCTCCGCTCCCTCGACGGACGGGCGCCTGCCAGGTGGAGTCTTCTGATTGGCTCCCTCCGCTGAGGGAGGGACGCTCTGGCTGGAGACGGCGTCTTCACGTTGAGGGGGGGGAGTGACGTCACCTTTTGAGCTGACCACGGATCCGAATCTGAACAATACTCGCCGCGGGTGGCTATGACAAATTCGGATCAGAAGGGAGTTAACGAATTAACCCAGCCTCTTCACTGGAAAGGTTCCCCAGTGAGCGGAGGCTCACACTTGGACTGTGAATTTGTTATGTCAGCCTGTTTTTGAGTGAAGGCAATGGCCTTCTCGATGACTTCTATTGTTCCCTACTCAACATGGATGTAGGAGATTTACCTACACTCGCTTCCCGGCCCATTACTGCTCACCGATGGAAGGAGTGTATAAAAGTTGGCTCTAGCCACGGACCTCGGCGCGAATATTGCAGACCGGCGGGAGGTGGCACATTTACCAAGTGGCTAGTTGGGGAAGACAACTCCTAGGTATGATGGGAGCTGAGGCGGACTCCCCGACGGCTACCGATGCTTCTGAGGAACTTGGGCTTGTAGATGAGACGAAGGAGAGAGAAATGATAAAGTCGAATTGTTGAAGTAAACTGCATGAAGAACAAGCTCTGAGTCGCCCATTTATATAACAGGTAACAAGTTAAAGGAAGAGTGGAGGAGGGCGACGTCAGTATGAGGTGTCTACCCCATTATCTCACTCTACCTACCGCTCAATGACTCACTCAGGGGTTGCCCTTCAAGTATCTTTATTGGAGAACTAAAACAGGTAGTTACCTGGATCATTACATAATTCAATACTGAATCTCAAAACTATGAAAGCTTCATCTGTCTATAAATTCATAGACAGACTGAACTAAAGCGTCCCTTTTGTTGAAAATCAGCGATCAATTGAAACTTGAACCCATCCCCTTGATCCTCCCGTTGGGTAGGTAGGTAGGTAGCTCAATTATAAACAAAAATTCAAATCTGGCTTCATAAAAATGTGATCATCCAATGCAGATTCGTTGTAAGCATGATTTGGTGGAATCCACGCAACAGATTCAGTAACTTCACGATGATCATTGTACGAGTGTGATTCATGCAACGACAGATTTTCTGTTGTTTGAGTTTCATCACACAATCGAAGGATGGGGTTTGTGGTCGTTTTATTGGTATATTTGTTGAAGTTCCATCCGGTGAAGTCAGGGGAGCATGAAAAATCCGAAGGTGAGGTTAACGCAAATAAGGGGAAAGAAGACTGTTATCTGAACGTTCATACAGCTTTCCCTTACGTGGTGAAAATATGGGACACGGAAAAGAAACGAACGGGGATGCATGGAGCGATATTTGGTAAACTTGCTGTGCTGACCGTCTGCGATAAGCATCTCAGGCTGGGCAACCCCAGTTCGTATGAGGTGGTCGCTCAAAGAATTCTATCACTTGATGACATGTACCAAAATATGTGTTCGCAACAGAGGAAGGTTACGCAGATAATAGCTCATCCCTCGTGCACAACTTCGCCGGCTGTAAATTGTATAGGACACGCTGCAATCCCCACCTGTTTCGTAGTGATGGTTATCAATAGCGCTTTCAATATCGTCAAAAACGAAAACGTGGATACCGCGTACCCGACGTTTTATTTTCCGATTTCCCCCGTGGATTTGCTCTTTAAAGTGAGATTCGTCAATGCCGAGCCTCAGAACAGATGCCAGGTACCGCTTTTCTTCGAAAGAAACATTAAGAAGCCAGCGCTCTACGCTCCGTCCATCTCTCATGATTTCGTCTCCATACCGTACCATGACAAATGCATCAACCTTCTTTGCGAACACGAGGAATCGACGGACTGGCCTTCGCACGAATGGGAAAGACGACGAAGACGAGATGTGGAATTGAAGAGGCCTAAACGAGGCCAAACACGTTACACGTACGATGCAAGCGAGAGCGAGCAAATTGAGTGCAGGATTAAGTACCAGGAGGTTGAATCCAATGCGGTGAGGATTTGCGTTTTTCCAAATTGGACGAGGAGACTCGAGCCCTTCGAGACGTTCGCAGAAGGCGAAACGAATTATTACGGGGGCGCGACTTTAGTTTGCAACGGAACAGTGATTGGACTCGTCCGAGCTGAGAAAGGACACATGCACAGGCAAGTACACAATTCATATGGGAAGTTTATAGACGTCCAAATTATTGCGAGTTGAATCACTCACAGAGTTGGGCAAAATCATTCTCATGAATAGGTATTATTAGGATTTTTATTCATAGGAATATGTTTAGAGGGAAGGCACCAATTATTGGACAGGCTCTAGTTATAGGATAAACCT
This sequence comes from Apolygus lucorum, assembly GCA_009739505.2. Classification (NCBI taxonomy): domain Eukaryota; kingdom Metazoa; phylum Arthropoda; class Insecta; order Hemiptera; family Miridae; genus Apolygus; species Apolygus lucorum. Next base: position 15,272,075 of record CM019176.2, read on the forward strand.
TAATAATATGGGTTTTACTGCGGAAATATTGTAGTAGTTAAAGGAACTTTCCTTTAATGATTTTTAATAATTTTCTTAATATGAAAATAGTTACCCTCACATTAGTAGCCTCTGCGCACAAGCAAACGTAGAAACCTTGTGACGACTATAGCAGCTACAGCTTCCGTTCGATTTCGAAGGGATTCTCGAGAGTTGTGTGGTCCAGACTCTGGATGGTTCCCTATAAAATGTCATGGGAGGAAGCTATGTGCCGCACTTACTTGGCAGGCTTTACAAAAACCATTTGATTTACACATACTAATTGGTAATAATTCTGCTCTCCTACAGGGTGAATGACCAAAACTACAGGCAGGACTTCCTCGTGGTGAGTTCGTTTCTGAGGGCTTGGGCGTGGTTTGTAGAAATGAAGGATTTCTTCACAGCGCCTCACATCGTCCCGAGACACATAGACAAACTGGGAATGGTGGAAGGGACCAGAATACCATTACCCAAGATTGAAGGCCCTTTGCCACTGTACAAATTCAGCCAGGCTACGGTTCTTCAAGTTCACATCGTGATAAAATGCGTTCAATTCTTATCATTCCTCCTAAATTAGTAACGTTGAGACTGTCGAGGTAAATATTCATGTTAAATACAACAAATAAATAGTTTTTAAATGATAATTTTATATAACAATCCTTGGTTAATCAATATATAACTAGTTACAGATAACCATTTGTAATTACTCATATACTCGAATACGTTAGCTATCCAATAAAGGACACAAGGGAAACTCTGAGTGACTCATTGTGCCAGGTAGGTAGAGTGAGGTATGGGGGACAAAGACGTAACTTGAAGTCACCCTCCTCCACTCACCCTTTACCTTGTTAAAGTAGTATAAAAGGAGGACTCAGGGCTTCACATAGAGACATTCATGCAATCGTCTTCTAACAATCGTCTTGATTATTTCTCATTCTACCTCGCCTTCTGTTCTCGGTACGCACATTGCGCCGGCCTCCGCGCCCATTTCGCCTAGGAGTTGTTTGCCCCCAACTAGGACTAGGTAAATGTACCGCCTCCCTCCGGTGCAATCGCGCCAAGGATCGCAGCTGAGCTGAAATCACTCCTGCATGCGGTAGGCGGTAACCCGCGCCGGGCAGAAAGTGCTGTCCCATCCTTCACCTTCGTTGAGTAGGGACCAATAGAAATCAACAAGCCGACGTGAAGACAATCGCCTTCACACATACGCCCACATAACACCATTGATGTTCTTTAAATCGAAAATATGAGCGTGGTACAGTCCATTGCGAGATGATGTGTTTTAGGGGGTCGTTTTCGTTTTAGATTAATCGGTCACGATTGCTCTTTTATTATTTAAAATTACCTCATAAGAACAGACGATTTTTCGAATAATACACCTAAATTACGGCTGCCATTTAGAAAAATTACAGTCAAATTAGAAAAAGTATGCCAAGTAGGTGTGGCACATAGCTTCCTCGTATCCATAACCCCATTGTATAGATGATCCGATGCGTAGTTGTTAATCTCAAAACATCAATTTCTAAGTACCTTCCACTACCCTCATAGGGGACCATCTACACGCTAATCTGAACAATACTGAGAAATTTCGTCAAAATCGGATGGAAAATGTAGAAGTATGGCTGTTACAAGGAATTCACGTTTGCGCATGCGCAGCGGCTATTATCATTCCGGGGTGATTATTTTCATGGGGGACCATCCACATGCCAATCTTCATAATCCCTGAAAATTTCATTGAAATCAGGTGATAATTGTAGAACTTATGGCTGTGGCAAGGATTTCCTGACAGACAGACAGACAGACACGGAACCAAAATTGATAAGGATTTCATGGGATAAGGATCCGTGTCTGTCTGTATGTCAGGAAATCCTTGCCACAGCCATAAGTTCTACAATTATCACCTGATTTCAATGAAATTTTCAGGGATTATGAAGATTGGCATGTGGATGGTCCCCTATGAAAATAATCACCCCCGGAATGATAATAGCCGCTGCGCATGCGCAAACGTGAATTCCTTGTAACAGCCATACTTCTACATTTTCCATCCGATTTTGACGAAATTTCTCAGGATTGTTCAGATTAGCGTGTAGATGGTCCCGGCACAACTATACGAAGTTGTTTTCTGATTTCGAAGAAATTTTCAGGGATGGTACGTGTTGGCGTGTAGACGGTCCCCTATGAGGGTAGTGCAAGGTACTTAGAGATTGATGTTTTGACGTTAACCTCTCTGCATCGGATCATCTATACAGTCGGGTTATGGATACGAGGAAGCTATGTGCCACACCCTCTTGTCAGACTTTTCTCTATATACAGCTTTGCCATTGTCAATAACTACCAACCACATATTCGCTCCACACTCAAGTTTATTAGGAAGAAATAAACGCTTCACACTCGATTCGAAGAAATAGGGATTTGGGGGTGTCTTCATTAGGAAATTCGATTACTGGTTGCTAAGGACGCAAAACTGAGTAGAAACTACTCGAAGAAAAAAAACCCCGATCGCATTTTTGCAGCTAAAATTTGAACGGAGACCTTTTGCTATTCACACTTGTGTTTCTGATGTATCATGAAGTCCAAACGCTGAGTTTTTATGGGCTCCAAAGCTCTGAGTGATCACATTCAATCCTAAAAATTAAATTCTGTTTCAAATTGATGAGAAAACAATACCATATTTTCGATAGTTTCCGATCTAGGACACTCTTGAAAATTCCAACCCTTAGAAGTGACTGACACCAACACAAACGCTTCGCGGCACAACTACACCCCAAAAAGAGCCCATATACTAAATTTCATCAAAATTGGTCAATGCTAACTGGGGAAAGTGACGCGTACGGACGGAATCGACTTTCGGATTCTATGTACCTTAAAATGTAAACCATCAAATTTTGAAGGGGGTAGATTTTGTATTCTTTCTCAATTTTAAAAGTTCATTATTGAAAATAAAAAGCCAAAAATGGGAACTTTGAAAATTCGATCTTTTATTCATGCTGCACAAATGGGATTTTTTGTTTTGTTCTTGTTTTTGAACAAGAATTACCTTAGGTAATTTGGGAAAATAGAATGGAGCATAAGTAATTTATTCGGAATCAGCTCTAAATCTTACAAGAGATCTTGTCAAATTTCATGGATTAATAGAATTAGTTAAACAACCCTAGAACTGCTCAAGACGCAATAAATGTAACTATTAGTTGTCAATGAAAACAAAAATTATGACATTTCATAATGTCAAAAATTTGATCAATACTCAGTGTTGTCTGGGTGCTGTCGAGTGAAGGCGAATGCCTTCTCGACGGCTTGATGATTTATATTGGTCCTCACTCAACAAGGATGCAGGGTGGACAAGCATTGTCTGCCTGGCGTGTTTCCACTCTACTGTTCGCAGGAGTGCATAGGAGATTTTCTCAGCCGCTTTCCTCGGCGCGATAGCCGCAGACTGAAGGGAGGCGGTACATTTACCTAGTGGCTAGTTGGGGCAGACAACTCCTTGGTAAGATGGGAGCAGAGGCCGGCGCCCTGAGGCGGACTGAGGTCTCCAAGGAGCAAGAAATGAACAAGTCGAATTGTTGTGGTAGAATGCATGAGGAGGAAGTCCTGAGTGGTCCTTTTATATTACTGTTGACAAGGTAAAGGGTGAGTGGAGGAGGGTGACGTCAGATGACGTGTTCTATCTCCGTACCTCACTCTACATACCTGTAAGATGAGTCACTCAGGGGGTTCCCTTATGACCTTTATTGGAGATCCAGGATGTATGAGTAAATGGAAAATTGCACTGAGCCATTATGCTCTTAATGGCTTACGCTGGACATAAATATTCTCGAAACTTGACAAATTGATTAAATTTATTCAACTGAGCTAAATTCGATAAATGTTAAATGTTTATTCAAGTGCGAGTTCCGACATGTGTCCCTGGAGACGAGACTCGGACCGGTTGCGGGGCTGCGAGTTCGGGGCTCACCTCGGAAGCATGTTTTCGGGTAAGCCGGTCGCAGTTCCCCCTCGTCACAACCCAGGGCGGTGAGGCCAATGGGAAGCCATGAGCGAAATCATCAGAACAAATTCTGATCTTCCCTTCGGTAGCCAGCTGATGACGTCCAGGAATGGCAGTCGGACGAAAATCCAACCTGAAATAGTTGTTTGCTTTACTTTACTTACTTACTTACTTTACTTACCCTGAAATTTTCTCACTTGGCACAGAGTGGCACCAACGTTATGCTAGCCCCATCGGTTAATAGATTCCCACTTTTTTCTTCTTCCTCTTGACCACCGTGACACAAATTAGGACAGATATGAAGTTCTACAATAAACAGACTCACTTGTGAAGCGTGTTATTACAAACTCTTGTAAACACCTACGCGTAGAGGTTCGTAACAGAAAGGACTCCACCGCTCAAAGAAACAACCTCTTAATTAAACCTTCCAAGTTATTTCTTCCAACACTTTTTTCCCCTTTATCCCATCCATTGGAAAACCCTCGCTCTGTAGTAAGTAACATTATCTCAAATGAAAAGTGGGATGCTTCGTCATGAATATGTAAATATCTGAACAGCGCCATTGATCAAGAAAACTCTGTACCAACTCCGTTCATTTCAGTAAAAATGTTTCCACTAAGAGAGCAGAGAGGGAGAACGGGGAACAATTCGTTTTTCGCCTGTGCGCACAGGGACACACAGCTGAGAGAGAATCCCTCAACCGACAAAAACCCCATTGGATACCGAAGGGGCAAAAAACGAAAAAATGAAATTAATTACAGAGAACTTGTTTCTCGAATTTTTTTCGTCGTTTTTCCCGGTGAAGAGTGAGTCTGGTCGTTCTGGGGGGGGGGGGGGGGGGCTTAAACCTCCCCCAACGTTACCAACTCTCGCTCGACTCAAAAACAGAAAACCCCAAGAATAAACCGGAGTTTTCGGAGGTTGAGGGCGTGGGCCCGTGAAAAAAAGTTGATTACTCAACGGAAAGGGAGGGTAGTGTGAAGAATAACACGTTTTTTGTGTTTTCCTCCCAAAGGACGTCCGTTTATCCTGTGGCGGACAAGGATGTGGAAGAGAGAGAGAAATAAACAAAAGAAACATTTTTGATTAATCAAAAAACTGCAAACCTTCGGTTGGTGTTTTTTCGCTCAATTGTGTAAATTCGACGGTTTAGAATAATTCAGGAGTACTTTTAGTTCGCTGTATGAAATGAAGAACACTTGCAGTGGAACTTTTACATATATCGCACTTGTCGTGGAATACTGTTACATCTAAATTTTTGATTTTGGTTTATTATTTTCAGCTAGCTGAAAAGCCTGCAAAAAGCAGGCAAAAAATTGTAGATGTGTAAAAAAAAATTTGATGCTGTGGCCTGGAATTGAACCCGGGACCCCCACGTTCGGGCGACATACGTACGTACGGTTGGCGTTTTATGTATACAGGGTGTTTCACGAAAAGGTCACACCCCCCTTCATTACCGCAAAATACAGGGTAAAAAATTCCGACCAACGCAATTCTTCATGATTTATTGTGAGGATCTCAGGAAAAATACTTTTGAGCAAAAAAGTTGCGCGCAATCGTGCGCAATTGACACTAACTTCATTTTTTCAAATAGAACCCCCCCTTTTTTATTACAGATTCGGATTCTACGTCAAAATTCATGAAAAATTCATACCCGAATCGATTTGTTTTATTGCGCGCAACCTGGCTTTTTGGACGCTCTAAGTTGCGCAACTCCACAATTGCGCAAAAATTAGGTTTTGGAGAACCCTTAGTGTGGCTTATGTTTTTCCATCATTTTTTGACGCTGAATCACAGGGTGTCATCCGTTTTGAGGAAGACCAAGATTTCAAGAGGAAAAATTAACATTTCTTTCACGAAAACATCAGTTTTGTGGACAAAGTCATGTTTATTTTTATTTTTTCACCTCCTTTTGAACCACGGGCTTGGGGCCGTCTACGGTGGAGTTAAAAATAAAAACTGGCAGCCCGATCATGCTTGAACTGAATAAAATTGCCTAAAAACTCATAACGATTCAAAAAGAGGGATTTTTTCACTAACAACAACCGACTTTTTGGCCGCCATTTAGAAAAATTCCAGTCAAATTGAAAAACGGATGCCACCACGTGGTTTAGCGTTAAAAAATGATGAAAAAACATGTGCCACACTAAGGGTTCTCCAAAACCTAATTTTTGTGCAATTGTGGAGTTGCGCAACTTAGAGCGTTTAAAAAGCCAGGTTGCGCGCAATAAAACAAATCGATTCGGGTATGAATTTTTCATGAATTTTGACGTAGAATCCGAATCTGTAATAAAAAAGGGGTGGTTTCATTTGAAAAAATGAAGTTAGTGTCAATTGCGCACGATTGCGCGCAACTTTTTTGCGCAAAAGTATTTTTCCTGAGATCCTCACAAAAAATCATGAAGAATTGCGTTGGTCGGAATTTTTTACGCTGTGTTTTGCGGAAATGAAGGGGGGTGTGACCTTTTCGTGAAACACCCTGTATAGATAATAATGAACCTTTGGAATCGACCAAGAACCTTTCTTTTGATGGTTGATCCCATGGTTGACCATGGTTGATTCCACTGTACGATGCCGCGGTGACTCAAAGATTTCTTAGTTCATTAGAAGAAGAAAATAACGTGCATTAATTTCATCATTAATACGTTTTAATTTATTCACAGCAAATTCCTTGAACTCCAGCCAAAAGACATATCCATGTCAATAAAGACAACCGGCCCCGTCTGACGGAGTATGCCCTTGTTCCACATATTATTTAACTAATTTATTATTCTATGAGACCACGTTTCTAAATCATTCTGTGGGCCATCAATTCAATATTCTATATCCTTGTTTGATACTCAATCGTTTTACTAATTATCTCATAATAAACTTACATTCTAACTCCTACTGCTTTACTAACCAATCTCTTAATTAGAATGCTGGATTATTTTTTTTCTATTGCCAATAAACATTTGACAAAATCGACAAAGTCTCACCATTTAGAGTGCTCAGAAAGTCGTTGCTGGTGAGCGGAGGGGCGCCAAAATCGTTCACAATTTTAGATTATTAGAATCAAGTGGGCTATTGATAAGTAATGTGATCTAAGTTTCGAGACTTGGACTTACTTTGGGGGTTTTGAAGTCGTTAAAATTGGAAACTGAAAATTTGCTCATTCAATCATGTTACACGAATGGGATTTTGTTTGTACGTTACTTTTCTGTGTTAAACATATTGTTTAGTAATGCATGCATTCCAGGGGACGTCCCATTTGATAAGTATTAGATCAGTTTAACCAGTTGGTAAGCGATAAAACTGTTTCACTCGATGTAATTTATTTATTACTTTAGACAAGAAATAGTGACCCCCCCACCTCACTCTTATCCACCATAACATTTCTAGCGGCGTGGGAGCCTCGAATCTGTAGAGCATTTTAAAATCCATGATCTACGATACCCAACATGCGAATTCGAGTTCACCTCCCCCCCCCCCCCTTCCACTCACCAATGGTGCCAGTCTGGCACCAAAGCGGAAATACGTCTTAACATTGAAGTTTCATCTATTAGTTTTAATAGGCAGTCCGTCGAGGTTAACGTTACTTTTCTGTGTTAAAAAGGATATGATTTATTATATTTATTTATTAACTTGAGAGAAGTACGTTGGATTAAGAGCTAGAGGAGCACTTAAAATTAGATCTGGTGAGTTTGGTGGATCTCTAATGGTTCCATCTATAATTGAATCTTTAATGGTTTGGTCCACCAAACTCACCAGATCTAATTTTAAGTGCTCCTCTAGCTCGTAATCCAACTTACTTCTCTCACTTTAATAAATAAATATAAATTATATCCTTTTTAACACAGAAAAGTAACGTACAAACAAAATCCCATTCGTGTAACATGATTGAATGAGCAAATTTTCAGTTTCCAATTTTAACGACTTCAAAACCCCAAAAAATATCTACTCGCCTCGACTCCCTAGACTCATGAGTACTCACACGTAAATTGTTGATTCTTTTCCGAAAATTCTCAGTTGTACATTCTGTCCGAGATCCCACTTTTCCGGCTGAACACCTCATAATTGAAGTTTCAAAATTTCCAAATCGAGATTTTAGTCAATACTACAGCACATAGATATAAACATGTAGGGCTACAACATTCGTAATAACTGTGAGTTTGAAAGAAAAAATTCAACATTTTTGGAAATTGCCAATTTTGTAGTTCATTTCGGGTTTGGCGCTATGACAAATCAGTGCTGGCGTAACTCGTTGATTGAGCGATTGAGAGGAGAGTTCTCATTGGTTGTTAGTTGAAGATTCGCCGCCTCCAAGGATCCATATTGATTCGAAGCAAGAACGAAGAGGATGGAAACCGAGAGAGTGGAAATATCATTAAGGCGTCGGAACATTTGGTGGGTTCCCACAGTCCAACCACTGCCTCCTAGATTTTCTCTCCCGTTTCTTGAGAGATTTCTTTTTACTTCCCACTTTCCCCCCACTCTTTCGTAAGAGGTTTTAGGTGCGAGAGAGACGAAGAAATGGGATCCGGATGAAGGCGAGAGTGAGAGGGTGGATGGGTTTTCTTTCCTTGGGGATTGGAGCTTGATGGATGATCTTCTTCCCGAGCGAGCTGTCAGAATAGCTTCCGTGTGATACTTCGAGGCTTCTCTTTCTCGAACGGGATCAGTTCCGGCCCTGTCAGAGGTTTTCCCTTCAAGTCCAACGGACGAATAATATCGTATCAATATGAAAATACGAGTATGTTGTATAAAACCGCAAGCGGTACGATGAACGAAAATATCTGGGCAGGATCTGTGAGGCAATCCAATTTTAGACATCCTACATTTGGACTGTAGAACAGGGTAAACTTGGATACATCGATACATATACCTAGTTATAAATATATTCATGTCAATTAAGCTGCTCTCCTAACAAAAAAAAACCCTAACTGGACCAAGACTGATAATAACGTCTCACCGCCCGAACTTCATACTGCACACATGTACTTAGGGAAATTGATGGCGATATGAAGAGAACCCAGACGTTCACTACAGCAAAATACAAAAACAAGTGTTAACCCTAAGTGTGAACTCTTCTCCACGAATACCTTCCCCCCTCAACCCTCCTGAGGGTCATCCCATAGGAAGAGCAGAACTTCCCTTTCATTTTTGTATCATTTTTACCAATTTTGAAGTTCCAATCTTCTAGTTTTGAATTTTGAAATATAAAATATTTTCTATTAGAAACCATTTTATTTGTTTAGTAATGCTTGCATTCCAGGGGACGTGCCATCGGATAAGAATTAGGTCAACCACTATGTAAGCGATAAAATACGCATTTTTATTTACCTTCTTCCTGTCCAAAACTTTTTCACTCAATTGTAATTTAGTTAGTATTTTTATAAAAATGTCGCAAATCGGCAAATCGGTCAGAAATTGAGGCCTGGACGGAGTAAACAAAAAATTGTGCCAGAAAACGCATGTTTGCTAAGCATTAACCCCTCCAATACAATAATTGTTTGATCTGCTGCACGAATAAAAACCCCAAGTTTGATAGCAAGCTTCCTAAGGGGCATACCGATAGGCAAAGTTGAATTGAAACTCATATTAGTAAATTCTACCACGCAAACACACTTATCGAAGTAGGACAGATTCCGGAGACGGTTTCAACTGATCCCCTCTCTCTAGAAAAGGATATTTCTGAAGTCTGCGTAGGAAACAGAGGTTTGACGCAATGATATTAGCACCTAATGAGGAAGTCGGTCCATTGGAACTAAGTGGGTGTCCCCACGCGTTCGAAGGGACACAGGATGCGAGTAATTATAAAATCTTCCCGACTCGTCTTTCGCCCCTGACTCACGAGTAAATATAGTTTTAATTGAACTACAACGGAGTGATGCCTCGATCGGAGATCTGCGCCGAACCAGCTCTGCGAATGCGTTAATGTACCATTTTCTCCGTCCATTCCATTTGGGTCAGTGTCATCATATTATATTATAGCTGCACCTATTTCAAGTAACTACATTTATTTATGACGAGAATTCTCACCCTTCACTCGTTCCTAGACGATTTGGTATGTCTTTATGAAAAAAAAATGAAAAAAAAATACTCAACTGAGAATGAAATGAAATACGAAAATCCGTTTCAATCGATCCTGATTCGAAATCAGTAAAACAAAAAGAAACATTAAGAAAAAACAGACTGACCTAAAAACTGATGATGGCAAACCACTAAAAAGGAGAAAATAATTAGGATAACTTATTCAGAAAGGTTGATAGGTAGGTACGCATAACTTCTACATATTCCATCACATTTCGACGAAATTTCTCAGGATTGTTCAGATTAGCGTGTAGATGGTCCCCTATGAGGGTAGTGGAAGGTACTTAGAAATTGTTGTTTTGAGATTAACTACTATGCATCGGATCATCTATAAAATCGGGTAGTGGATACGAGGAAGCTATGAGCCACACTCACTTGGCAGGCGTTTTTAGGACGTCCCACAGTAAGACTTGGGCGTCCTTATGCGATCGACCTGGGGTGAATTTGGACAACACTCAACAGAAAAAAAATAACCACACAGTAATCCGTTTTAGACCATTCTGAATCCAAATCCGCGAAAAAAACCATAGGTGTATGTCTGTGTGTGTGTGTGTATGTGTGTATAGGTGTATGTGTGTGTGTGTAACAAAATCTTGTGTACTCTGCACAGGCCTTAGTTCTCAACCGATTTTCCTGGTTCTTTTTTTGTTTGACTCAAATAACTTCCGAGTTGTACATGATTTTACCAGAGTACCAAAATTCGCAAGGGGAGGGGGTGAGTGGGGGGATAATATTCACAAAATATCCGATTTTTCAATATTTCGGTTCCTTTACTGCTTACTAATTGTACCCAAGCTTTGAAATTGAGGAAAAATTCTCATTATACCTTAGGATTTGCATGAATTATTCTCTGTACCACCATGGAACTAATAGTGGTGCCACCATGGTGCCAGGACATGGTGCCATGATGCCATAAACCGCTTATTTCGTTTTTTTTTTTGTGTTTCACCTTGAATACGGATGTGAACTTCGACGGACTGCCTACCAAAACTAACAGATGAAAGTTCAATGTTACGACGTATTTCCACTTTGGTGCCAGACTGGCACCATTTTTGGCGTTGGGGAGGTGTTGGGGGGGGGGGGGGTGAATTCGAATTCGCATGTTGGGTGTCGTAGATCATGGATTTTAAAATGCTCATCAGATTCGAGGCTCCCATGCCGCTAGAAATGTTATGGTGGTTACGGTGAGGGGGGGGGGGTCAGTATTTCTTGCCTAAAGTAATAAACAAATTACATCGAGTGAAACAGTTTTATCACTTAACAACTGGTTAAACTGATCTAATGCTTATCCAATGGGACGTCCCCTGGAATGCATGCATTACTAAACAATATGTTTTGATTTATGGCGTGCCCCCTCCGTCACATCATACCATCAATCTTTAAGGGGAAGTCGAAAAAAACATCGCCGCCGTGCCCATAGGCTGGATACAAACAAAATTGAAATTCTCTACACGAACACGTTTGATGAGACTCACGCATCAGGTTCTTTTCCCCCACCCCCTGTATTTTTCCGGTTATCGGAACCCCCCTCATAAAGCATCTTTAAATTATCATTTTAAAGTTTATAAACTGACCTCTAATTTGAATGTAGCAAATAGTCCGTTAATGACTCAGTCGAAAGTTACAGGGAAAGTTATGAGAATACGCCTCGAAATCGGAACCACGTTTTGGTTTATTATTTTCAATAATAAATGTTTGGAATCGGCCTAGAAAACAAAATGTTAACCTCCCCTCAAAATTTGTTGGTTTACGTTTCAAGGTACCTACGTAGAATCCAAAAATCGAATAAAAATGTGTCCGCCCAACATACTAAACCTTTGCGTAATAATTTGCAGCGTTTTCTTTGGCAATTATCGTTCGATTTTGATGATTCCAGCGGCAGTATTTCAGTTTTTCAATTCCATAGGGCCAAGCACTAATGAATTTCTAAAATCCTTTAAAATTTTAAATTTAGGAACAACTTTTTAAGTTTTTGCCCCTTCAATTTTGCGAAATACTAAGAAAGAACGGCGACCGAGTGAGACCCACCTAATTTTGGATCAAACTCATTCTCCATTTCATTTCGTGATGAGCAAGTTTTAGTTCATGAGACACTCATCCATCTTATGAGAAAGTTTTCCTATCATTCCCTTTGATTCCTTGATTACAATGTATACCAATTGTAATATCTGAAGCGTGTTTGATTATTGTCTTTAAGGTTCCAAGGAACCTCGGAGACGTCCCAGATCAGCTCTGGGTGGTCATCATGAGATGGGTTTCTGCTCTTGGTGCTGACGCAGGGGTGGGAAGGGCAGGTGGTGAGCACTTGTGAAAATTCGCACGGCTCGCTGTTCCCCTCTCACTGCGCGCATCAGTAGGCCGCATCAAAAGGGACCGCGATCTGATTCGAGAGGCTGAGGGATCATTTCGGATCACCCTGGACCCTTAACCCTTCGATCCGTGGTTTACCGCTGTCACTGCACTAATTCACTTCGTCACTGTCACCGAAGGGGTGAATCCGAACCTCAGTGCATATTTCACTGTGATGCACTTGATATCTCAGTTTGTCTTTCATACATCATTACAGACTATTGTACGATCAACACACTGTTGAGTCAAACCCCGACGATGCGAATACCTCAGAACCATGAAATGCAATTCACCTGTATAATAGTCATGTAGGTACCTGAATATAACACCTGTAATAGGTACCTGAGGTGGTTGCCTTCGAGTTTCAAACTTTCAAAACGCTGCAAATTTTTTAATCAACAGCAATACCTAGGTGCAACCATTTTCGACCGACTTAAAAACCCCGTAGGCCCGTATGCACTCTTTTCGGTGTGTCATGGGACGACGATTTTTTTTTGTATATTTAAAAACATTGCTTTCTTCAATGTTGGTATCAATCTGCCTGAATCTTTTAAAATTCAACATTTATGCTATCAATGAATTAATATACTTCATAATAAAACGACTGAAATCACGAAACACGAATGAATATTTTATTAGAAAACAAACACTCGAATCGAAAGTAGTCTTTTGAAGAAACTCAATTTTAAATGCTTGCATACGAGTCTGCAACACATTGGGACATTTTCATGTCAACCACTACACAAGGTAGTGAAGTAAGGTTGTTAGTCACAGAGTAACGGAGACAAGTTGTTGTTAGTTCATGTACCCAAGCATCAAAATAAGAAAACAGTTGATTGTTCTCTACGCAACACAGTGTTTATTGGTCGCGTGAACAAGACTTGCTTAGTTTTCGTGACGATTTTGGTTTATTATTTCTAACTAGCTGAAAAGCCTACTAAAAGTAGGCAAAACGCTTCTTCCGACTCTCCCCGCATCCGACTCCCTCCGGCTCCTCCCGCCTCCGATTCCCCCCTCCCGCCCCACCGACTCGTCCCGCCTCCCACGACCCCTCCGTGCATACGTACGTACGTACGGTTGGCGTTTTATTATATTAGATAATAAGCCTATGTGTTCGTATCGCAAAAAATTTTTATAACCCCCCTTCAAACTTTGTCACTTTACGTTTCAAGGTGCGTAGAATCCAAATTTGCAATGTCCGTCCGCCGTCCGTGGCACTTTTCTTAGCAACACTGGACCGATTTGGTTCAAATTTGGTATATGAGCTTTCTATTTTTCGAATCGAGTGTGAAGCGTTTAGTTCTTTCTAATAAACTTGATTGTGAAGGTGTGAAGCCAGTATGGTGTGGTAGGTAGTACCTAGCTGGTAGGTAAAAAAAGTTGGAAGGTAAAAAAAATGTTGGTGGGTAAAAAACGCTGCAAATCATTGCTCAAAAGCTTCTTCATTCTTCAGATCACTGATCAGCTGAGTGAGCTCCGAAGCCATTTTCAATCCTATTGAATGAAAGTGCTCTTCCAGGCGTCTCCAGCATTCGAGGAGATCTTCTTCACTGAGTGAAGAACTTCACTGAGTGAAGTTCACTCCTCAGATCACTGATCAGCTGAGTGAGCTCCAAGGCCATTTTCAATCCTATTCAAATCAGAAGGGTGATCTATACAGAAAATAATAAACCTTTGAGCAATGATTTGCAGCGTTTTCAGTTTATGTGCCAAAGAAAAGACATGAAAATGTCAAATGTGCACTGAGAAAAAAAAAGGGCCTTTTCTCGGTTAAAACACGATTTTTTGCTAGGTCCTATCCTGCCAACCTAGAATTTAATGTATTTTCAGTCACGGGTGGATCTATTTAATGTCACGGTTGTATATCATCTAACCGAGACTAAAAACACCTGTGAATTTACCGACCACAAAATGCAAACAACCGTGATTTTAAAGGACTTAAAGTCACGGTCGAAGCTACAACCGTGAAATTAAATGTGCCGCCCCCGGATTTAATCTCTAGGTTAGACTCAACTTGTATTTAACAGTGAATTAAAATGTGCCGCCTCCGGATTTTTAGGTCACGGTTGCTAACGATGAATTAAGAGGAACGGTTAATTGCATAACTTGTTATTAATGTCTCGGTTATTATCATCCTAGTTTATAATCGGGTTTTACTTTCGTGGACGGTGAAGCAACCTAGAAGCAAAAAGTTCTAACCGCCAATTTAATGCACAAATAATTTACAACCAGGGTGATTCAACCTAGTATTCAATAATTGGAGTATTTTCCACTGGGTTGCCTCCAATTTTTTTCTAGGTTGTGTCCCTTTATCATCAAGGTTGCCTGCCTTATTTTGCTAGGGTACATTCCTTTCTTTAACGGTTCTCCCCATCAAATCTCTCGGTTCTTGCACTTTCTATCTAGGTTGGCTCCAGTAAAAGTATAGGTTGTTCCTATTAAATCTCTAGGTTCTTGCACTTTCTATCTAGGTTGGCTCCAGTAAAAGTATAGGTTGTTCCTATTAAATCTCTAGGTTCTTGCACTTTCTATCTAGGTTGGCTCCAGTAAAAGTATAGGTTGTTCCTATTAAATCTCTCGGTTCTTGCACTTTCCATCTAGGTTGGCTCCAGTAAAAGTATAGGTTGTTCCTATTCAATCTCTCGGTTCTTGCACTTTCTATCTAGGTTGACTCCAGTAAAAGTATAGGTTGTTCCTATTAAATCTCTCGGTTCTTGCACTTTCTATCTAGGTTGGCTCCAGTAAAAGTATAGGTTGTTCCTATTAAATCTCTCGGTTCTTGCACTTTCTATCTAGGTTGGCTCCAGTAAAAGTATAGGTTGTTCCTATTAAATGTCTAGGTCGTTCTGTTTTCTGTCTAGGTTGTCTCAAGTAAAAGTATCGGTCTTCCCTATTAAATGTCTAGGTCTTTCCGTTTTCTGGCTAGGTTGCCTCGAGTATAAGTCTCGGTCTTTCCTATTAAATGTCTAGGTCGTTCCGTTTTCCGTCTAGGTAAACTCGAGTAAAAGTATAGGTTGTTCCTATCAAATGTCTAGGTCGTTCTGTTTTCTGTCTAGGTTGTCTGAAGTAAAAGTATCGGTCTTTCCTATTAAATGTCTAGGTCTTTCCGTTTTCTGGCTAGGTTGCCTCGAGTATAGGTCTCGGTCTTTCCTATTAAATGTCTAGGACGTTCCGTTTTCTGTCTAGGTAAACTCGAGTAAAAGTATAGGTTGTTCCTATCAAATGTCTAGGTCGTTCCGTTTTCTGTCTAGGTAAACTCGAGTAAAAGTATAGGTTGTTCCGATTGAATGTCTAGGTCGTTCCGTGTTCTGTCTAGGTTGTCCTTATAGTAGGTTGTCAATTAGTACAATTTCTAATTCAAATGCGTACAAATAAGCAAATTGACAGAACTGATTAAAACAAGAACAATACAACATTAAAAACGAAGAAATCTTGAAAATCTGAAAAAGACAGTAGGTACTGTTATCCGCCAGAAAGCCAACCCTTTTTGATTTTTTTCTTGTAGGAAAAGCTAAATTGTCACAAGCGAATAAAACAAGAAATACAGAAGTACCCTATATGAAGAAATCTTGAAAATACTGCAAAACAAATTCTGTTACTAGCTAAAAAGCCAACCTTTTAAGTACTTGTTTTCTTTTTATACCCAAATACAACTTTTGTAAATTGATGTCATTAATATAGGTTCCATAGATAACAACAGGGTATGTTATTAATGAGTAATTTTATTTTAATGCCTTGTCTTTACATGGTAAGGTATTGTTTGTAAATAAATAAATAAATTTTAACTTAAACATTTTAATATCTTAAAGTAAAGCTTTAGGTACAATTTACAAATTAAGTATTAGTAATAATGATAACATTTCAAAATTGCACCCCTTAATAAGTGTTTCTCATTGTTACATAGACAGTTCCATCATTAGCCTTAGTTAAAGTGATTGGAAAGGGAAATCCAGCAACTGGTAGCGAGCTGAAGGCTTCAATTTGACTTTAACAACTTCGTATGCACGGAAGTGCTCGACAAAACCTAACGTAATGAGATTGTAGCCTCTAACGTACACATCGTTAGTGTTTTCGTTACAATACAAATGTGTGATAAGTATGAAGTTAGGATTTCCGTTTTCGTCTATATTTGTGCATAGCACGTAACCAGAGGTGAAATACACGTTGGAAGCGGTTGTAACAAACTCGACCAATTTCAAATCATCACACAGTGGAACATTGAGAGAGTGGCAGATTTGGATAAGTTCGTTAGGAGGTATAAACATAGTTTTACCATATACATTCACAGCAGGCGGGAGTTCATTTTTGAAAAAAAGACTGTTCAGTTGATAATGGTGTTTATCAGCAGTTGATTTTGGAGTGTTGACTGAGGTGCGAATTGAGGTAACTGCTGCTTTAATAACTGTGTGCTTCGACTCAAAACGCATGCTAGAGAGTGCGTTAAGTGTGCCGCGCCTCATCATCATAGTAGGGTTGTGCGTTAAAAAGTGAAATTTGGGTTGTAACGTAGCAGTTTTGTCACCAATTTCATTGCAAAGGGGCAAATACAAACCCAAAAACTCGTAAATCACAGTAGCTAAGTAAGCGGCTCTTTCGGGAGTTACTGTAGATCTAGGAATATTGTAAAAGAGCTTTTGAATAGAAATCCAAATGTGTTCATACTCCAACGTGTATTTCAAATTGAAAGTGTAAAACACTTTGAAGCAGAGCTCCACTCCTGTCAATAAATTATCGGTTATGTATTCGAAATCGAAAACTCTGACAAATACTTGTTATATGTTATAAACATTACCCAAAACAGCAATATAAGGCTGGACAAAGCCACTATTGGCCAATATCAGCTCCTGATGGTGAGCCCCCTTCTGATCAGGAGTTTCGAAGAAGGCGATGAAGGATCGCGCTTTGATACAACCTGGCGTTTGCGGAGCGTTCGTGTTCGTCCGCTGAAACACAGGAAGTAGCTTTAGGTTCAACGTATTTACACAGCTTGCATCATTGGTGGTGAGAGGGGGGGGGGAGGGGGGAACTAACTGTTCTTTTCGCATTTTTGGTTTATTATTTTCAATAATGAACTTTTGGAATTGAGCAAGAAAACCGTTAAAACTCCGTAAAAACACATTGTGTTGAAAAAAAATTGTACGCCGTCCGCGGCACAATTAACTCTATTTGGGGTCTAATTGTGCCGCGAAGATTTTGGTTATTATCAGTCACTTCTAAGGGGTGAAAACAAGAAAATGACATTTTCAAAACGGTCTATCTCGAAAACTTTGAATATAATGGTTTTTTTTCAAAAAACGCTGCAAATCATAGCCCAAAGGTTTATTATTTTCTGTATAGATCACCCTTCTGTATAGATCAGTGGTTCTCCGTCAATAGCACCTACCACCATCTGTATTCCCCCTTGACTTTCCCTCTCAAATTTCAGCTTCCTGCGTTCAAAAGGATTAAAAATGGCTTCGGAGCTCACTCAGCTGATCAGTGATCTGAAGGGTGAAGAAGATCTTCTCGAATGCTGGAGACGCCTGGAAGAGCACTGATCAGCTGAGTGAGCTCCGAAGCCATTTTCAATCCTATTGAACGCAGGAAGCTGAAATTTGAGAGGGAAGGTCAAGGGAGAATACAGATGGTGGTAGGTGCTATTGATGGACAACCAGTGATCTATACAGAAGGGTGATCTATACAGGAATAATAAACCTTTGGGCAATGATTTGAAGCGTTTTTTACCTACCAAAATTTTTTTTACCTGCCAACTTTTTTTACCTACCAACTATTTTTTACCTACCACACTATACTGGCTTCACACCTTCACAATCAAGTTTATCAGAAAGAACTAAACGCTTCACACTCGATTCGAAAAATAGAAAGCTTCATATGGAAATTTGATTACTGGTTACGCAGTAGGCAAAACTGTCTACAAATTGAAGAAATGAACAGCGATCGCATTTTAGTCAGATAAAATCTGAACGGAGATTAGACCTCTTTTGCGATTCACACTCATGATTCTGTTTTATCGAAGGAAAACCTTGAAGTACTCGTAGGGCCCGAACGGTTTGTCCTACAGAGCTCCGGGTGGTCTCAAAATTTTTTTTAAATTCAATACTATTTAAAATTGGTGAAAAAACGATACCTTTATTTCGAGAGTTTTCGAGCTAGGGCACTCTTGAAAATTTCAACCCTTAATTTTCACCCCTTAGAAGTGACTGACATTAACCAAAAGCTTCGCGGCACAACTAGGCCCCAAATGGAGCCCATATATGGAGCCCATATACAGGGTGTCACCCTAACTCGAGAACCAAACTTCAAGGATCGATTCTACAACTAATTTGCAAACTTTTTTGTCTCCTGACATTTTTTTTTTAAACGCTTTAAAATTATACTTTTTTCACTTTTAAGATTTTGTTCGTGTTTTCGACCTTGAGCCATTAAAACGGCCATAACTCCCTCAATTTACTGGATAAACTCAAATATGAGTATACCGTTGGTAAGAACGTTAAATTTCCTATCAGTTCATCAGGACACAAAAGCTTTTTAATCCTTTCGTATAAGTGAATAAATTGGTCAAATTCAGAAATTTAAAACTTTCTCGAAAATCACCATTTTTCAGGCTGACTCATCTTATGTAATAAACAGCCGTATCGGCGGGCACTCAACGGAAAAAACTTGCCCAGAATCTCAGCTTTCCAACGGTCTATCAATTTTTCTTTTTAACATTCAAATTAGAAGAGTAAATGAAGTTTGAATGCCCGAAAACGTGTGTTTTACAAGCAAATCCAGTGTTTTAAGCGGTTTCTGGTCCCCCTCGACCTCAAGATGGCTTGACGATTTTGGTATCATTTCCTATGTAATTTTCTACGCTGAATCAAATAGTGATACTTCCGAATGGTTCCGACTGCTAGAAAGTGGATTTTTCGAAGAAAACCTTCGTTTTTTGTACATAAAATACGCATTATTCTTAAATGTGGTAGTGAGCATGAAGTAACACCTTTGAACTCAACAAAAACTTCAATCAACTAGAAATTCGGTGTTTTTATTGAGTTCAAAGGTGTACCCCAAATGGAGCCCATATATGGAGCCCATATATATATATCAAATTTGAACCAAATCGGTCCAGTGTTGCTAAGAAAAGTGCCGTGTACGGCGTACGGTGTACGGCGTACGGCGGACGGACGGGAATTTTTTAATTCGATTTTCGGATTCTACGTACCTTGGAATGTAAAACATCAAATTTTGAGGGGGGGGGGGGTTAAAATTTTTTTTCTTTCTCGATTCCAAAGGCTTATTATTGAAAATAATAAACCAAAAGTGGAATTTTTAGAATCGAATGAGAATACAAGGAGCTCCGTAGGACCAACAGCTAGCTCCCTCAGTGGTCCTTGGCGGTTAGGACTAATGATAATCAGAAATATGAGTGTGAATCGCAAGTTAACGTCCATTGTATAGAAACCATTTTCTCTCCTATTCAACGCAGATAGCTAAAATTCGAGAGGGAGGGTCAAGAGAGAATGCTGAAGATGTCTGAGAGATCACAGATCAGCTGAGTGAGCTCCAAAGCCATTTTTACTCCTACTCATCCCAAGAAACTGAAATTTGAGAGAGAGGGTTAATGGAAAATAATGACCCCTCCCCGTTAAAATGTGATGGTTTACGTTTCAAGGTACGTAGAATTCAAAAACGCTGCGAATTATTACACAATGGTTCATTATTTTCTGTATAGATCACCCTTCTTCTGTATAGATCGCTGGTACCATCAATAGTAACTACAAACCTCATTATTTTCCATTAACCCTCCTTCTCAAATTTCAGCTTCCTGCGTTGAATAGGATTGAAAATGGCTTCGGAGCTCGAATGCTGAAGACGCCTGAGGGATCACTGATCAGCTGAGTGATCTTCGAAGCCATTTTCAATCCTATTCAACGCAGGAAGCTGAAATTTGAGAAAGAGGGATAATGGAGAATAATGATGTTGGTAGGTACTATTGATGGAAAACCAGTGATCCAAATAGAAGGGTGGTCGTATTTGTTACTGCATGCACTGGGGGTGTCATTATGCTTCGAAAATTCCCTAAACTGGGAGAAATGTTGGTTAGAAACATAAAAAAAGACAGGATGAAAAACAACATCGATGTGCTCACTTTGTTTGTTGCGGTAGCAGGAGAGAGCTGCGTTGAGGATGGGTATATCCGTATGATACCTCGATCTCTGGCAGTTTTCGGCGGATTTGACGATCACAGGGACGCATTTACGAAGGCCATCATCAGTCCAAACTTCAAATCTTCATAAGGAGCTACAGAGCTCTGGTTGATCTCATTCGATTCTAAAAATTCAGTTCTATTTTAAATTGATGAAAAAACAATACCGTTACATTTGAGTTTTTTGAGCTAGGGCGTTTTGAAAATTTCATCCCCTATTTTTCTCCCCTTAGAAGTGACTGACAATTAAAAACGCTGCAAATTATTACACAATGGTTTATTACTTTTTATTTTTCTATATAGATTACTCGTCTGCAAAGCCACCAACCATCCAACATGAAGAGAAACATCGATCGCATTTCGGTCAGCTTTAATTTGAACGGAGATTAGGCCTCTTTTGCGATTCACACTCGTGTTTCTGATGTATCGTACGTCCAAACTTTAAATTCTCGTAGTGAGCGAACGGTTTGTCCTACAGAGCTCCGGATGGTCTCAAAAATTCTAAAAATTCTATAAAATCTTAAATTGAAGGAAAAACAATACCTCTATATCAAAATTTTTTGAGTTAGGGCGTTATCAAAATTTCAAAATTGATTTTGGAACCCTTACAAGTGACCTGAATCAACCAAAATCTTCGGGGCACAACTAGACCCCAAATGGAGCCTACATACCAAATTTCATCAAAATCGGTCCGTGGTAACTAAAAAAGTGCCACGTGCGGCGGACGGACGGAACATTTTTTATTCGATTTTGGTTTATTATTTTCAATAATGAACCTTTGGAATCGACCAAGAAAAACAATTTTTAACACCCCCTCAAAATTTGATGGTTTACGTTTCAAGGTACTACGTAGAATCCAAAAATCGAATAAAAATTTGGCCGTACGCCGTAAGCGGCACTTTTGCCACTTAGCATAGACCGATTTTGATGAAATTTGGTATGTAGGCTCCATTTGGGGTCTAGTTGTGTCCCGAAGATTTTGGTTGATGTAGGTCACTCCTAAGGGTTCCAAAACCAATTTTGAAATTTTGAAAACGCCCTAACTCAAAAAATTTTGATATAAAGGTATTGTTTTCCCTTCAATTTAAGATTCTATAGAATTTTCAAAATTTTTTGAGACCACCCGGAGCTCTGTAGGACAAACCGTTCGCTCACTACGAGAATTTAAAGTTTGGACGTACGATACATCAGAAACACGAGTGTGACTCGCAAAAGAGGCCTAATCTCCGTTCAAATTAAAGCTGACCGAAAGGCGATCGATGTTTTTCTTCATGTTGGATGGTTGGTGGCTTTGCAGACGAGTGATCTATATAGAAAAAAATAAAAAATAAACCATTGTGTAATAATTTGCAGCGTTTTGGATTCTACGTACCTTGAAACGTACCTTGAACCTTTTTTAAAAACAAGTTTTTATTATTTGTTGATAAAGTGAACTAAAAAGTTTATAAAAAAATAACTCTAATAAGAAATATTATCCACCTTAATTATTAAACCTTTCCGATTTTATCACAGCCCCAATTTTATAAACACAAGCGTGTTACATTGTGATAGCAAGAGGCAAAAGATGGTGCTAAATGTTTTTATTTGTACCATCAAAATGTAACACACTTTTATTTATAAAATTGGGACTTTGATAAAAACGGTAACATTTAATAATTAAAGTTTAATTTTCTTATTTGAGTTAATTTTTCTAACTTTTAAGTTCACTTTACTGATTAATGAATAATAAAATGTTTTTTTTTCTTTACCTAATTTTATTATACATTTATATAATTTTAACGGATAGATGCGGAAAATATTAGATTACACGAAAAAAAAACTGAGAAAATGGACAAATTTTACGTCGATATTTCGACGGGTAACCCTCTTCTCACCCCCACCCCCCCTTAATATGCACCCCCTTATGTGGTAATATTGCATTGTGATCCGATTTATACATACCTGAAAAATTTTAGCTCAATAGAAAACCGGGAAGTGGATCAAATTTAACTTGAAATATTTTACTGCAAACAAACTGGCAACGGGACAGGTGAAACTAAATAAAAGCTTGTAAAAATACAAAAGTCCTGCACACTAGGACTTTTTTTTTAATCACTATTTCGAGATCACTGTACTCATGTTTTGACGGGGGGATACTCTGCGAACTCGACCGGGGGGATTCTGATACACCTCTCTCAACACGTGGGGGTTTTGACGGTCGCCCGAGTTCATAATGAATAGGTGTGCTTAATTTACATAAAATAAATTAGCAAAATGTAATAGTTGTGTGCCTAATTTACTTGATATTAATGAGCAATAGGTAATAATATTGTAGGAAGTAGCTCACCTCGGAAAATTTCGATAGTCGCAGCTGAGAGGCCCCATTCAGCCAACATGCCTGTCACATCTTCCATATCGGGAGAGGGAGAGCCAAGATGAAGATGATAATGAGTTGAGTATAATAAAAAAAGAGAGCGTTATAGGACGTGACACGTGAGAAGTTGTAAACTGGAAGTGGGTATCGGGGTAGGTTGCACGCGCGTTTATATACGGATTGCCCCACCACTGCCACCAAATAATTTCGGTCTCGGTTGAATCAACCAAGTGAATATTTTACCAACATTTTCAAATGGTTATATCATCAATAAATTAACAATTTTACCTTGTTTTCACGATTGAATTCAACAAAGCAAACGTCACTACATCAAAGGAGACATACTTTCAAAGCAACTTTTCTTGAATAAACGCTTGGAGGATGATTGGGATCGCTTACAATTTCGTTCTCGGTTGTATCTTATTTCATGGACGGTTGTTCCAACCGCTGGGGATAAACAAATTGCATTAAATTGACTTTATCGCCATGAAATCCGTGTGTTTCCATCTTTCTCGCAACAAAATCAGATAGAACGGGTTTCAGTCCCTTCGTGACATATGGAGGACGGACTTAAACAAATTTATTTTTC
The DNA here is from genome assembly GCA_009739505.2 of Apolygus lucorum. NCBI lineage: Eukaryota > Metazoa > Arthropoda > Insecta > Hemiptera > Miridae > Apolygus > Apolygus lucorum. The sequence continues at coordinate 15,295,632 of CM019176.2, forward strand.
GAAATGCAGTATATGAACCGTTTGGAGGTTATGTACCACGTGCTTAATAGTTGGGATTTTTGGCTAGCAATTTCGTTCTCGGTTATGACGATTTTATGGACGGTTGTTTCAACCGCAAGGGATAAACAAATTGCATTAAATTGACTTTATCGCCATGAAATCCGTATGTTTCCATCTTTCTCGCAACAAAATCAGATAGAACGGGTTTCAGTCCCTTCGTGACATATGGAGGACGGACTTAAACAAATTTATTTTTCGAACTGCAGTATATGAACCGTTTGGAGGTTATGTTCCACGTGCATAATGTTTGGGATGTTTGGCTACCAATTTCGTTCTCGGTTATAACTGATTTTGTGGACGGTTGTGTGAACCGGGATGGATAAAAAAATTGCAATAAATTGACTTTATCAACATGACATCTGTATTTTTCCATGTTTATAACAACGAAATCAGATAGAACGGGTTCTTCGTGACATACGGAGGACAGACTAAATACAAATTTACCATCTCGAAATGCAGTATCATGAAACGCTTGAAGGTTAAGTAGGATAATAATGCAAAAAACGTTGTATTTTTCTAGAGTTTTTGTGGAAAACATTATCTCCCACGACCTAATGATTTCGGAATCGAATTTTACGCAATTTTTCATGCTAAATCGAATGATGAAATTCAGACCTCCATGGGCTGGGAGCGACCTTCGTTACTCACTAAAAAGAGGTTGAAAATCTTATATGTACTTGACAGTCGGGGAGGTCTGAAACTGTCACCAGTATGCAAAATATTTCCGGTATAGGTAGGTACCCACACTTCTTGCAATTTTGTGCCGTTCTTCAGGAATATTTTTTCCCCCTGTGCGCCTTCAAGTGGATTTGGCTCATGCATCCCCTAACGAATTTTCAATTTGGAAGATATATTTTCTGTGAAGATTATGATTTCAAATATTACTGTCTACGTGAACCAAAAGCTGGTAAAGATCTCTGAAGCAAATGAAATCCAAAGCCATTATACCGACCTACCAATTTTGATAAAATTCGAGCCTTGATTGGCCCACTTTAATTGATGGGTTCATGGATAACGGCTGAAACCCATGACAGTGATTTGTGGACGACAGACGGAACAGCACCTGGAATTGATAAAGCCTTGGTACTGCTTCCGAATTTCATTGCTTGCTCTGAGATTTGACAATGAATCTATATAAAACATTTAATACTCATGAAGAGAGACGAGTGCTTGATAACGTGATGGCTTCAATAGAAGAAATCTGTGACAATTTTGTCTCAACATGAGCCAAGAGAGTTTCGCGGTGGAAATGAAATTGAAATTTGAAATGAAGAAAATCCATTTTGCTTTATCAAGCCCATCAAAGAAATGCCGTATAGTGGAATCTAGTCAAAGCCAAAGTGTTACTTCTGAATCAGTTTGAATCTGCCGCCATTTTAATGGATGAATAATTTATTATCACCGTTCTATCAACCTAAAAAATTATTGCCGATATACCTAACCTAGAATAAAAAAAAAATCGAGAAAAAATTGAACTACTCGGTTGAATCAGCCAATATTTTATTGTATGAATTAAATATCACCGTTGTTTCAACCTAGAAAAGTATTGCTGATATAATGTAGAACGAAATCAGGTGGGAGGGTGTTTATTGTCTATGATGATCCAACCGTGAGCTGATTGGTCAGTAAAGTTCTTCGTTGTAGGTATCAACCGAGTTGTAAATTAGGGGGCAGGGTGGAATAATGTTCGCTCGTGAAGTAACCGTGATCTGATTGATCAGTTTATAAATTTTACGTTGTTTCAACCGAGAGGTAAAGTCGGAGGCAGGGTGGATTAATATTCGCTGGTGAAGTTACCGTGATCTAATTTTTCATCTATAAATTCCACGTTGTTTCGACCGAGAAGTAAAGTTGGGGGCAGGGTTGATTGATATTCCCTGTTGAAGTAACCGTTATTCAATTTCACAGCCTACAATGCTAGGTTGTTTTAACCGCGACAATAAACCTGCTATAACCGTGAACAGATTGGGGGCAGTTTCAAATTTCCATCACTGTTGTTTCATCCTGGAAGTCTTTGAAACAACCGTGACACTAAAGTGGTTTTAACAGAGACTGAAAGTCACCTTTTTTGTTCTAGGGTATATGTTTAGAGTAACGGTTGCTTCTTTTAAATTTCTCGGTTAATTTTTGTGATACAACAGTGACTTTAATGAGGGGGAATTATATGGGAGGTCAAATCATTTCGATCTCGGTTCACCCCACTTACGAGCCACGGATAAATCATTAAAGTCACGGCTTACAACTTTTCTTTTCTAGGTCAAAACATTTGGTCCAGGTTGAATTTTTTTCACTACAGGTTGTGATCAGCAAGTGAACTATATTGGTCTCGGTTGTTTCTATATTGGTCCCGGTTGTATCTATTTTTTTCACTGCTGTATCAACCGGGATTCTTTTTTTTCACGGTCGAATCAATGGATTCACGGTTGTTTTTCTTTTTTTTCACGGGTATATCTGCTTTAACCGAGCCCCTAAAAAAAACTTTTTTCTCAGTGTGTATCATTATCCATGGTGGCAACGAAAAGTGTGGACAATGAGTGAAAATAGTTGAAAACCCTGCAAATTATTACAAAATGGTTTATCATTTTTCTATATAGATCACTCGTCTGCAAAGAACACGGCTTTGCCATTTTTACCACCAACCAACTCGAAATTTTTGAAAAATTGATGAGAAAACAACACTTTTATATCAAAATTTTTTGAGTTAGGGCGTTTTCAAAATTTCAAACCTTATTTTTCAACCCTTAGAAGTGACCTACATCAACCAAAATCTTCAGGGCACAACTAGACCCCAAATGGAGCCTACACACCAAATTTCATCAAAATCGGTCAATGCTAAGTGGGGAAAGTGCTGCGTACGGCGGACGGACGGCCAAATTTGTATTCGATGTTTGGACTCTACGTACCTTGAAACGTAAACCAACTAATTTTGAGGGGGGGGGGGGGTTAAAAAATTTGTTTCTTAGTCGATTCCAAAGGTGCTTTATTGAAAATAATGAACCAAATCAGAAAAATAAACAAAGAAATGAAAGAGATTCCTCTAATCCTGCGCATGTTTTGTGGACATCACAAGAAGATCCACGTGTCGTCACTGAGACGAGTTCATGTGCGCCCTCGAAGGCAGGAGAGTAACACCCACAGATTACTGGAGACCTGTTAGCACCCCAGGTAGACTACCAATTAAATTGGCTCACCAACTCTGCCCTATAGCGCCACGCTGAGCTACAATATTTACCAATGATGTCCAATCTGGGCCATTTATTGCGGCTATGGCTTGGTCCCGGGAAATAGTCGGTGTGCCGAAGATAGGCAAGCGGAACTCGGCGAGAACTGGCCATTTGCACATGAAGTGCCAGAGATCCTCCCTCTCGCACAAATTGCACATTGAGCATAGGTCAACACGAGCAGATGAAACGGCCTATGCATTCAGGTTCAGCATTTCTGTCCTCACCTTCACCACCCATTTCGCCACATATAATGAGGCTCCCGAGTCACTCACCAGGCTGCCGCATCCGCTCGGCCGCTCCAACTCCCTGTACAGCGACTCCGATGCCTCCGCTCCAAGCCAGAACGTTACTTGCCGATCTCTCTTGAATTCCTCCTGCAGAGCCCTTGAGTCCCTCCTCACCAAGCTCGCATCCAGAGATGGCAGGCCGAACCTGGCAGCCAGCAAGTCCACTCAGCAGCCCACCAGATGTTGGCACGTATAACCTCCAGAGCAGCTGCATGAGGCAGACGGTAAGGAGCCATATCCAAAACCTTACACAGATGCCGTGTAATTTTATAAATTATATAAATCAGAGTCTACTTGCGTTCAACACAGAAATCTCACCCTCTTACCATTGGATTGAAAATGACGAAATCTCTCCACGAATTAAAGTGATTGGAATCGACAAAGGACTTTCATTGTCAAAAACCCCCACTTATTATATAAATCCACTAAATAATGTCATACAAGCCTCTCAGTTAACTTCAACATGCCAAAATACCTCTCAAAATTCGAAGCTCATCCCCGAACAATGAAATGGAAACAATTTCCATTCTTCCCACTGCTGCAGACAACACATAGGTAGGTGATATTTGTTCTCAGAGTCCAAGGGTGTGTATTTTAACGGGGTCTCGTTCCGGGTCAGTATTTCCCCAAATTGGAGGGGCTCAAACTTTAAAAATTGTACGTAAATTGGAAATGTTCAAGGATTTTCGAAATTCATTAGTGCTAAAGGATTGCCGCCGGAATCATCAAAATCGAACAATAATTGGAAAAATCCTTTCATTCAGTTTGGTTTTTCCCATTTTGGTTTATTATTTTCAATAATGAACCTTTGGAATTTGTTGGTTTACGTTTCAAGGTACGTAGAATCCAAAAATCGAATAAAAATTTGGCCGTCCGTCCGCCGTACGCGGCACTTTCCCCACATAGCATTGACCGATTTTGATGAAATTTGGTATGTAGACTTCATTTGTGGTCTAGTTGTGCCCCGAAGATTTTGGTTGATGTAGGTCACTTCTAAGGGTTGATAAATAAGGTTTGAAATTTTTAAAACGCCATAACTCAAAAAATTTTGATATAAAGGTATTGTGTTTCCATCAATTTAAGGTAGTATAGAATTTTTAGAGACCACGCGGAGCCCTGTAGGACAAACCGTTCGCTCCCTACGAGAATTTAAGGGTTGGACGTACGATAATTCAGAAGCACGAGTGTGAATCGCAAAAGAGGCCTAATCTCCGTTCAAATTAAAGCTGAGCGAAATACGATGGAAGTTTTTCTTCAAGTTGGTTGGTGGTAACAATGGCAAAGCCGCGATCTTTGCAGAAGAGTGATCTACATAGAAAAATAATAAACCTTTGTGTAATAATTTGCAGCGTTTTTTCTGGCAATTATTGTTCAATTTTGATGATCAAGTTTTTCAATTCCCTACACCCATGCACTAACGAATTTCAAAAATCCTTGAATATTTAAAATTTAGGTAAAACTTTTAAAGTTTGAACCCCTGAAATTTAGGAAATACTGCTCCGGAACGAGGTAGGTATGAACGGTGATCGACTGAAACCCCCTCAAGTTGTAGAAAAAAACTATAACCGGCTAGGTAATCGGAAAAAGTAATTGCATCGAATCTACTGAAACTAATCTACGGAAAATAATTGTACCTAATAATTGCAACGTTCAGGTCGCTTCGATTGTGGTTCAACAAAGAGACTGGCTAAATTTTTGTAAGGAAACAGTAGAATGTGTTTTCATATGGGAGTTCCCAAGTTATTTGAGTTACAAAACCTATTAAACAATCCATGTTAATGAATTGAAATGTTTTTGTACAAATAAAGTTTCGACTCCGCACTACCCAAGGTTTTCCTGGCTCTACCGATGAATATTTTCGAATTTTCTTATTCGTAGATGCGAAATTATTTTTGACATTTTCATGTCTTTGCTTTGGCACACAAACTGAAAAATCGTCACGAAAACTAAGCAAATCTTGCTCACGCGACCAATAAATAAATAAAATAGACTCACTGTATTGCGTAGAGAACAATCAACTGTTTTCTTATTTTGATGCTTGGGTACATGAACTAACAACCTTACTTCACTACCTTGTTGTGTAGGTAGTTGTTGACATGAAAATGTCCCAATGTGTTGCAGACTCGTATGCAAGCATTTAGAATATATTTTAAATAAAAAGAATAAAAATACTTATAATTTAAGTTACTCTCATCGTTGTTGCTCAAGCCAACCCACGAGAAGACATTTGAACGCTATCTCTCGGGTGGAGGAAGGAGACTCGAGGGGCGGCAGGTGGCCCTCAGCATGTGCTGCGCTCTTTCTTCGTTCTCTCGAACTAAATCGAACGAGCCGACCCCCTTTCGAATATCAATTCCCACCTTCGAGGCTCAATCAAAAATACAAACGAGTCGTAAGATCCAGGTTGGTATCAGGTTGCTATCAGCCATTACATTCGTTCGGATGAACCAAAAATTCAAAGGACAGACGGATAAGTGGGTATTGGGTATCAGGCACCTAACATAACAGCGGAGTAAAGAAGCAAATTGTAAAGTTTTGCACAATGTACCTAAGTCTAGTTGTACAGATAAATATAAACAAATTAGTTACTTGAAGTCACTGTAATGTAGGTTTAATAGGGATGAAATTCTTAGGGACCATATGGGGACTTATGAGCAAAACCATGTAGATATTAAAATATTTACGTAATATGATAAACACAATTTAAAATTTCTTATTAAACACGGGAGAAGGAATTTACCATAAACTGACCGATATTGAGCTGAAATTATTCAGGAAGCCCTTCAGAGAAGAATGGGAGCAAAAATTGTTATTTTGAAGACTCAAATTTCTGCTTCTCCTCAACCGAAGGTGGGAAAGCCACGTATTCGTTCACCATGTCAAGAAAAAAAAAACTTTTACCAAGTGGTTGTGGCACATAGCTTCCTCGTATCCATAACCCGATTGTATAAATGATCCGATGCATAGTAGTTAATCTCAAAACATCAATCTCTTAGTACCTTCCACTACCCTCATAGGGGACCATCTACACGCTAATCTGAACAATCCTGAGCAATTTCGTCGAAATCGAATGGAAAATGTAGAAGTCATGGCTGTTACAAGGAATTCACGTTTGCGCATGCGCTGCAACTACTATTAGTCTGGGGGGAGATGATCGGCAGTACTCCAGTCGCAGAGCGTTCCAAACTTCACGGAAGTCATTAGAACCTACAACCATCAACATAATGTTGAGAAGCGTCTCATCTCATGATAAATTCGTCTCCCGGGGATCAGTGAAACTGGGGCTTAAGTGCCTCAATCATCCCAATAAAACAGCTTTCTCGCGAGGCAGGTGCAACGCAGGCACGTGCTAGCAAGGTCACATCTCGCCTAATCAAGCCTGGACTTCATCTCATGAAACGGACATTTCAAGTTTTTCTTATTTTCGAACAAAAGGAGGCCGCTCACATTAACATGAGCTTCAAGGTTTGTTAAGTACGATTATCTATTCAAATGAAGACATCGCTTGAAACCTATTTTTTCTGGGTAAACCTGTAATTTATCTGGACGGTTAGTGGTAAAATCAATTTTTCTGCCAGACGTGATAGTGACAAACATTAACTGTCTATTACCAGTCAACTTGTGATTAGCCTCTAAAACTGCCTTCAGTCGTTGTTAACGTTTTCAGTTGACAGTAAAATACGAACAGGACTGAAAAAAATTAAATTTTTTCACTCATAAAATTATTATGTATGCTGGCTCATACTTATCTCAGCGAAGGGACACTTGAGACCATCTTTTGCTCAATTTTACTTCTTCCCGATAGAATGGTTGGAAAGCTCTGCCTCCTTATGTGGTGCCCAATGCTTCTCAACACAGTTTCTTAGTACGTAAGTGAATGATGGACATCAAGTCTAAAACTCTTGGTAGAAAATACCATACAGGGTGTAACATGAGTGGTTCACAATCTTTCTCCCACGTGTTCTTCTACTAAATTCCGACAAAAAGTGCCTCTTGACATTTTTTGGTATCCCCACTCAAAATGCTTTTTTTTTCACTTTGAAAATTTTTGATACTTTGATGAGAAATAAACTTGCTTGATTGAAAACTTTGCTTTTGAGCTTCAATAGGATTGAAAATTGCTTCGGAGCTCACTCAGCTGATCGGTGATCTGAAGAGTGAAGAAGATCTCCTCGAATGCTGGAGACGCCTGGAAGAGCACTTCCATTCAATGGGATTGAAAATGGCTTTGGAGCTCACACAGCTGATCAGTGCTCTTCCAGGCGTCTCCAGCATTCGAGAAGATCTTCACTCTTCAGATCACTGACTTTTTTTTACCTAACAACTTTTTTTTACCTACCAACTATTGGTAAGTACTACCTACCATACCATTCTGCTTCACACCTTCACAATCAAGTTTATTACAAAGAACTAAACGCTTCACACTCGATTCGAAAAATAGAAAGCTTCATATGGAAATTTGATTACTGGTTACGCAGAAGGCAAAACTGTATACAAAGCGAAGAAATGAACAGCGATCGCATTTCAATCGGATAAATTTTGAACGGCGATTAGACCTCTTTGGCGATTCACACTCATGATTCTGTTTTATCGAAGGAAAACCTTCAAGTACTCGTAGGGACCGAACGGTTTGTCCTACAGAGCTCCGGGTGGTCTCAACAATTTTTAAAAATTCTATACTATTTGAGGTGGTGAAAAAACGATACCTTAATTTCGAGAGTTTTCGAGCTAGGGCACTCTTGAACATTTCAACCCTTAATTTTCACCCCTCAGAAGTGACTGACATCAACCAAAAGCTTCGCGGCACAACTAGACCCCAAATGGAGCCCATATACCAAATTTGAACCAAATCGGCCCAGTTTTGCTAAGAAAAGTGCCGCGTACTGCGTACGGCGGACGGACGGAAATTTTTTTATTCGATTTTCGTATTCTACGTACCTTGAAACGTAAAACATCAAATTTTGAGGGGGGGTTAAAATTTTTTTTCTTGCTCGATTCCAAAGGCTTATTATTGAAAATAATAAACCAAAAGTCGCGGCTAGTCGCGGCAAATTCCAACGGGATTGAGTCAAGGGATAGTGCCAGAAAACATTCATCAAATGCTTTAATTCCTCATTTCTCCTCTTTTTGAGAAATTCACTATTTAATGTTAAGGTTTAAGAAGAAAAATTGGGAATTATTGTTGTGACGATTTTACCGAGTGCTTAGGGGAAATTCATACTACAAAAATTATTCAAAAACGTGAATGAGGCACATACTTATGCCGTGACTCGTCATGAAGAGCAATAAGACCCAACTTGTTGATATGACGGTATCCGCACTCACAATAAGCAGGTAGTTCATCGTTAGCGTTTTGGGTGAAATGAGTTATTAACATAAATGATCGCGGAACTTGCCCTTTGGTGATCCGTAATAGGCTTGTGAGGTCAAGAAACCTATTTAAAAGACTATTTGGGGATAGGTTCTTGCACTTCTTTCCAATACTACCTAATAGACGTTCGTTTTTCGATTTTTTACACATACTCATAGTACTGTGAGACGTAAGGACTTCGCGATACTGAGTTAGTTTGTCAAACTGATGTTCAAATTCAGAGTCGGTCCTTCCCATTTACTTAGAACTTTCCTCTTGTTCACTCTCCATTTTCTTACTCGTTTCGTTATGTGAGGTTGACCATACTATAAGAATGTTCCGCATGAAATTATCCCATGTTCGTAATATTCGTAGTTACTCAGATTCAGATAAACGACCGCATCGTCCTATCTAGATATGCAATCATCAACGAAGAGGATAAAAACACTGAAATTAAAAAGAAACGCTTCATTGAATATTGAAATCCAAAACCTGAAGACAGCTGCTCGTCGTCCCAAGTACACCTGTAGGCCACTCCTGAATCACCCTTGTTCACTTACATCGTAATTACCTATTCAAGGAGGTTCCTTTTGAGAGATTGAAGGATCGTAGAGAACGTCGTCACGCTTCCTTCGAGAGAGCTGACCATGTCAATGGAATATTATTATAAAATGATTATAAGATAATCATCAAACTACCATCTAAGATTATAAAAAATTGACGGTATAATTGTTATGAAATTATTGACATACAAAGATAGATTGAGGAAACTACGGTAAACCGTACAGTTTTACTTCCGAGCCTACCAAGGTAGCGGGAGCTTTGTTTTCACTTTCCAAGGTTGAGAAAAAATTTCCCCGAAAATCGAAATTTCCACTCAAGTTTACGTTTTAGACCTTCCTGAACGATTTTGGTTCCGTGTCTGTCTGTCTGTGTGTCTGTCATGAAATCCTTGTAACGGACATAACTATACGAAGTTATTGTCCGATTTCGATGAAATTGTCAGTGATTGTGCGCGTTGGCGTGTAGACGGTCCCCTATGAAATCATCACCCTCGGACTGATAGTTGCTTGCGCAAACGTGAATTCCTTGTAACAGCCATAACTTCTACATTTTTCATCCGATTTCGACGAAATTTCTCAGAATTTTTCAGAATAGCGTGTACATGGTCCCCTATGAGGGTAGTGGAAGGTACTTAGGAGATTGGTGTTTTGAGATTAACTACTATGCATCAGACCATCATACAATCGGGTTATGGATACGAGAAAGCTATGTGCCACACCTACTTGTTTTGATTTGAAAGGTACCTTCAGTCCAGCGGATATGGCGAGTCACGTATGTGTGTTTAACGAACTCGTCTTTTCATTCTTTATTTCGAACATTTGGCAAAATTTGAAATTTTTGCGAATTAGTTACTTGAATTATCGTTTGGAGTGACACATTTATATCACTTTACTCAAGTTATCGTTATTATAATATAATAACATTATATTATAATATTATTTTAATATAAGTAGGCGTATAAAGATAAGCTTTGTCCAATGTTCCAAAACAGGTTTTAATGGAAAAAAAAAATTTTTTCAAAAAGTCCACGCTAAAAAATTTAGGTTGATGGGTGGATGGAGTAACCATGTTGTTGATAAAGTGATGAGTCCATTGTTCGATTTGCATTTGTTTGTTAGCACATGTTTCGGCAAAACATCGTCGCCTTCTTCAGTCGAAAATTTTTGAAACCAAATAAATTAGATTGTTCAAAGTTCTTTGAAATAAATTAAAATATGTGCTATCTATCGCAAAAATCAATCTGCACAATCTCTGAATATTGTTGGAAAATTTAGAAGTTATGGCTGTTACAAAGATTTCACGTTTGCGCATGCGCACAAAATACTTTCAATTTGGGGGCCATGATATTCATAGGGGACCATCTCCACCCCAACCCGCGCAATTTCTGAAAATGTCATCAATATCGGATGAGAAATGTGTAAGTTATGGCTGTCGCAAGGATTTCATGACAGACACACACACACACACACACACACGGAACCAAAATTGTTCTCATCCCCAACATATCCCTAACCCCTAACCCATACCTGACTCATCCCTTGTTTTAATGAAACAAAAGTACCTAGTTGCCTAACACTTAAATTCAATGCATGCATACCTAGTTACGGTTGTGATAGGTAAAGTGTTCCCATAAGTAATGGTTGTAATTTAAATGGTAATTGTAAATGGTAATAAGGAATTGGTAGTAGGTAGGTATATTGAATAATTTATTGCTCAAATCTAGTAATATTAAGACTGAAGACTGTTATTTTGACTCAAGGAGCCTTAAAGTTGGACTGCGTATTAGTCAACGCCTATGAATTTTCATTTAAATATTTTCCTTTTGCATCCATTTGGGTATTTTGTGTAACCTTGAAACCTGGAGAAAAAAATTAAATAATATTCCTAATATTAAATAACCCAAGCTGGGTATATTTTCATAAAAATCAAATTGAAAACCTTGTAAGTCGGGTGTCAAAGGCTGGGTAAAAGCATGTAAGTCCATTTTTTCGTTCGCAGAAGTAAATTTTGATGAAATTAGTCTCAGGCTCTTTGAAATACTACTGTTACCACCAGTTTTAAGGAATCTCAAGGTGACATGGAGGATCCTTCAGGCAACATGCAAACGCTACATGAGCCGAATAGTGAAACTTCAACTTCACCAGCACCTGCAGATCCTCCGTCTCCAACTCTCTGTTCACCACCAGTAACCCAGGACTCCAGAGCGCCATCGTCTTCATCACCATCTGAGTCAGCCAGAGGAAACGAACTTCGACGGTCCTCAAGAGCTAGAGAAAAACCTGGCTATCTGAAGGACTAAGTAACAAAATGAGGGTGGGGAGAATGTCGTGATCATTACTACTGTATTATTATTACCATAAGTCTTCTTAGTTACTGTCTGAATGTTTATGTACATCTATCAAATTTCTTAATTATTTCACATCGAGTTCTTGGTGAATAAAGCCTTAATCTCGAAAGGTTTGCTTCTACATCAGGAACGAAAAAACTTATTGCATATGGAATGAAAACTGAATTATTTAGTTTTGAGTGTCTCCTGTAAAATCTGATAAACTCGACTTACATGGTTTTCCAGATACATGAACTAAATTCTTTTTGAGCTGCTCCTTTCGACTAAGCAGACCAAAGTGTCCTAGTTTGTGTTTTATTCTCCCCTTCAGAAAAATCCTCAATGATTTGAACCTAATTTCATTGGTACATATGATTGAAACTAACCAAAATTATTTGTGGTAAATAGAATAATGACTGTTTGGCACCTGGAAGTTACCCTACAATATGAAGAATGTGGGTCAGTATAATTCAAGGATCCTCTCGAAAGGCACAATGGACCATCAAATACTGCGGTTTGCGGCCTCTCTAATAATTTCTGAACCCGCTCGTCTCAAAATCAGTCTATTCCCGAGGAAACCCCCCAAAAATGAAGGATGTGGTTCTGGAAGGAGCTTTGTACCGTTTTTTCCGCCGGGAGTCTCTTTGATTGGGACGACTCGCGCTGCCTCGTCCTCGCGCCGCTGGGGCTCGTGCCACAGACGGCTAACGGGGGAGCAGGTGGGCCGCAGCATCTGACTTCCGTCACCTTCGGGAGGTCTCCCTTGGAGGGGGTTTTCTCCCCGTCTTATCACGGTTTCTATCCCAGATCGAGATTCCCGTTTTGTATTGTGAAGGACAGTTCTACCTCAGTCTGTGGTTCTTCTACAGTCGTTAATACTAACAGTGCTGGGAAGTTGCTACACAATATTGCTTCCAAATCCGCCAAGGTGACTAGCGGAAGCACTGTTTTCACTTTTCAAAGTTGAGAAAACTAATCTCCAAAATCAAAATTTCGCAGGACACCTATTTAAAATTGCTGAATCTGAACAAATTTCATGAAAAACATGAAACATGATCCATTTTTCTGAAAAAAAAAACGCTGCAAATCATTATGGTTTATTATTTTCTGTATAGATCACCCTTCTGTACAGATCACTGGTTCTCCATCAATAGCACCTACCACCATCTGTATTCTCCCTTGACCTTCCCTCTCAAATTTCAGCTTCCTGCGTTCAATAGGATTGAAGATGGCTTCGGAGCTCTCTCAGCTGATCAGTGCTCTTCCAGGCGTCTCCGGCATTCGAGGAGATCTTCTTCAGTCTTCAGATCACTGATCAGCTGAGAGAGCTCCGAAGCAATTTTCAATCCTATTGAACGCAGGAAGCTGAAATTTGAGAGGGAAGGTCAAGGGAGAATACAGGTGGTGGTAGGTGCCATTGATGGAGAGCCAGTGATCTATACAGAAGGGTGATCTATACAGAAAATATTAAACCTTTGGGCAATGATTTGTAGCGTTTTCTGAAAAAAAAAAAAACGCTGCAAATCATTGTCCAAAGGTTTATTATTTTCTGTATAGATCCCTCCCTACCAACCGCAGGTACCTGCTTCCTAATAGGGCATTTTTGAAAATTTCAACCCAAACCACCAGTCAAAGGAAAATGAAGGGTGAACCAAAAAAGGGAAATGAACCAAATCGGTCCAGTGTTGCTAAGAGAAGTGCCGCGTACGGCGGACGGACGGACAATTTTTTATTGGATTTTCGGATTCTAGGTACCTTGAAACGTAAAACATCAAATTTTGAGGGGGTGTTAACATTTTTTAAATTTTTTTCTTGCTCGATTTCAAAGGCTTATAATTGAAAATAATAAACCAAAAGTCTAAATAAGGAATTCAATGGTTTAACAAGTACACGATTAACTTGGTAATACTGAGCTAAACCCCAAATGGAGCCTACGAACCAAATGTCCTTAGTTCTCGTGGACCGACATGATGAAATTACATCAACCAAAAGCTTCGGGGCACAGTTAGACCCCAAATGGAGCCAGCATACCAAATTTCATCAAAATCGGTCCATGAGGACTAAGGAAATTTGGTATGCAGACCCCATTTGGGGTTCAGTAGTGCCCCGAAGATTTTGGTTGGTGTAGGTCACTTCTTAGGGTTTAAAAATAAGGTTTGAAATTTTGAAAAAGCCCTAACTCAAAAATTTTGATATAAAGGTATTGTTTTCCCATCAATTTAAGATAGTATTGAATTTTTAGAATTTCTAGAGACCACGCAGAGCCCTATAGGGCAAACCGTTCGCTCCCTACGAAAGTTTGAGGGTTGGACTTACGATAAATCAGAAACACGAGTGTGAATCGCAAAAGAGGCCTAATCTCCGTTCAAATTTCAGCTGACCGAAATACGATCGATGTTTTTCTTCATGTTGGTTGGTGGTAACAATGGCAAAGCCATGTTCTTAGCAGACGAGTGATTTAAATAGAAAAATAATAAACCTTTGTGTAATAATTTGCCTTCAAATCCATATCAGCCAACTGACTGGTGTTCACGATCCTGCTTCTATACAGTACATACGTATAGCTTATAATTTCGTTCCGTCGCAAACCTGCTGGGCTGCCAACCCGGTGATGAATACTGCCTCAAAATTCTTAACGACGTTATTCGATCAAATAGGTAATTGTTTCTGCTAGGAATGGCAACGATATATCTATACAGGGTGTTTCACGGAAAGGTTACACCCCATTCATTTCCGCAAAATAAATCGTACAAAATTCCGACCAACGCGATTCTTCATGATTTTTTGTGAGGATCTCAGGAAAAATACTTTTGCGCAAAAAAGTTGTGCGCAATTGTGCGCAATTGACACTAACTTCATTTTTTCAAATGGAACCCCCCTTTTTTATTACAGATTCGGATTCTACGTGAAATTTCATGAAAAATTCATACCCACATCGATTTGTTTTACGGCGCGCAACCTGGCTTTTTGAACGCTCTAAGTTGCGCAACTCCACAATTGCGCAAAAATTAGGTTTTGGAGAACCCTTAGTGTGGCACATGTTTTTTCATCATTTTTTGACGCTGAATCACATGGTGTCATCCGTTTTGAGAAAAACCAAGATTTAAGAGGGAAAATTAACATTTCTTTCACGAAAACATCAGTTTTGAGGTCGAAATCATGTTTATTTTTTATTTTCTCACCTCTTTTTGAACCACGGGCTTGGGGCCGTCTACGGTGGAGTAAAAAATAAAAACTGACAGCATGATCATGCTTGAGCTGAATAAAATTACCTAAAAACTCATAACGATTTAAAAAGAGCGATTTTTTCACTAAAAACAACCGAATTTTTGGCCGCTATTTTGAAAAATTCCAGTCAAATTGAAAAACGGATGTCACCATGTGATTTAGCGTTAAAAAATGATGAAAAAACATGTGCCACACTAAGGGTTCTCCAAAACCTAATTTTTGCGCAATTGTGGAGTTGCGCAACTTAGAGCGTTCAAAAAGCCAGGTTGCGCGCAATAAAACAAATCGATGTGGGAATGAATTTTTCATGAAATTTCACGTAGAATCCGAATCTGTAATAAAAAAAGGTGGAGTTCCATTTGAAAAAATGAAGTTAGTGTCAATTGCGCACGATTGCGCGTAACTTTTTTGCGCAAAAGTATTTTTCCTGAGATCCTCACAAAAAATCATGAAGAATTGCGTTGGTCGGAATTTTTTACGCTGTATTTTGCGAAAATGAAGGGGGTGTAACCTTTTCGTGAAACACCCTGTATATGAAATATATCGATATATTGTGGTTGATATATCGATATAGAGAACCGATATTATCGGTCAATATCGATATATTTACCGATAATATCGCGACATGTTTTCAACAAGTTAAAATAAATGGACGAGAAGAGACGCCTGTACCTGCGTAAAACATCAAGTAATTTGATTCCAAATTTTGTTGGCACCTACCTACGTGATGGGTAAGTACATGAAGGGTTTACACCTACAATGGCGCTCGGTGCTCATTATTTAACTTGAGCCATTAGTAATGGAGGCGAGTCTAGATTAAAACTACCTTCTATGCGAAGTGAAGCAGATTTCACAATTATTTTCAATTTTGAAGGACCATATATCCCTGGACAGTATATCCCTGCCAATTTATAAATCTAATATTGCAATGCCGCCGGTATCAACAATTTATATAAGTTGTTAGGACCCTTGAGGGTAGTTTTCCCCAAATTTGCAACGCCGAAAATCCTGTGCTAGTGACATACTTAGTGCTCAGAAACCATGACATTTTCGCACTTTTTTCAGTTTTTAAACTATGAATTTCGTTAATTCATATCATTGTTTTTTTTTAAAGTAGGTTAATAATTACTCCGACATATTTTTCCGAATAGATCTTTCAATATGTCAAGTATATCGATATTTGTTTCGAAAATGATGTTAGCAACGTTTCAATTCACCTACCAACTTACATTGACAAGTTTTTCCAAGTATATCTTCCGATATGTCGATAAATGTCTTCCTAAATGATTTTTGTATTGTTTTAAAACGTTTTAATTCACCTACCTATTTCAACACGTTTTTCCAAGTAGATCTTCCGATATATCGAAATTTCGATAAATATTTCATTAACAATATATCATTTGTTCAGCATATCGATGCATTTCATTCGATATGCCATCCCTAGTTTCTGCTTTCTGATGAAAAGTCATCAGAACATACATTTTTATCAACATAACAAAACATTTTTCATGTGACCAGTTCAATTATATTTTGTTTTCGTTGCTCATCAGATGAGAGACAGAAAAAGATTGAAACCCCAATCAAATTACCCAGCATATCTCAACATCCAGAAAGACAGCTGATGCGAAATTCTACGGGTTTAGATCGTTGAACCAACTAGAAAAACTGACTTGCAAGGTGGTCAGTCCATCAGGTACCTCCTCAGCGCTAATAAGAACGGTTCCGGATTCGCGATCAGGCGACGGTTGGGAAGAGACTATGCGGGCAGCACCTGGGCGACGGCGATAAGGGCGCCCGTCTCAAGAACAAGGAGTTCGCGCTGCCCTCAACTGCCAAGACAGGGGAAATTGCCCTTGTCCGAGAGTTCACTAGCCGGTCGAAGATGCTAACTGATCGGCCGTTGGCTCGCGGTAATTGGAAACATCTGGAACACCACAATAGTTCCGAGGATTATAAGGCTCGTTCGAATGACAACGGCTGGTGACACTCGTAGCTATTAGGGTGAGTAAAAAAGAAGACAGCATATGAAAATATGAGAAGTATACGAAAGGAAGTTGAGGTCTAGCCTGTTAAGGAAAAATCAGGTTCTGTGGAGTCGATTGTAGAATAATTATTCAACACGACCGTTAAGGGGAATCAGAGACTGCTCTCTGGTTAGTGACATTTCAGAGAAGAAATACTACGATATTTTGTGAATTTATCCTGTGGTTGTAAGTAAAAAGTAAGTGAGGCAAACAACCATTCGTTCATGTACCTGGAAAACATGTGAGTCGAGTTTATCAAATTTTACAGGGGACACTAAAAACTAAATAATTCAGTTTTCTTTCCATATGCGATAAGTTTTTCGTTCCATTCCTTAAAACTGGTGGTAACAGTAGTATTTCAAAGAGCCTGAGACTAATTTCATCAAAATTTACTTCTGCGAACGAAAAAATGGACTTACATGCTTTTACCCAGCCTTTACACCCGACTTACAAGGTTTTCAATTTGATTTTTATGAATATATACCCAGCTTGGGTTATTTTATTATTAGGAATATTATTTCAATATATCAATTTTTATCAATATATATCAATATTCAATTATCAATTGGAATATCAATTTTTTTCTCCAGGTTTCAAGGTTACACAAAATACCCAAATCGATGCAAAAGGAAAATTCATAGGCGTTGACTAATACGCAGTCCAACTTTAAGGCTCCTTGAGTCAAAATGACAGTCTTCAGTCTTAATATTACTAGAGTTGAGCAATAAATTATTCAATATATTACCAATTCCTCAATTACCATTTAAATTACAACCATTACCTACTTATAGGAACACTTTACCTATCACAACCGTAACTGCATTGAACTTGCATTGAATTTAAGTGTTAGGCAACTAGGTACTTTTGTTGTCGAAACAAGGGATGATTTAAGTATGGGTTAGGGGTTAGGGATATGTTGGGGATGAGCTGAGGATGGGTTAGGGGTTATACATAGGTCAGGGCTGGGTAGGGTATGAGCAGAGGATGGATTAGGGATGGACTAGGGGTAAGTTAGGTGTGGGTTATGGATTGGTTGGGTGTGGGTTAGGGGTTAGGGATAGGACAGGGCTAGGTTGAGGATGAGCTGAGGATGGGCCGGATATGAGTTAGGGATGGGTAAGGGGTTAGGGATAGGTCAGAGCTGGATTTCCTTTATTATTATCTCATTATTATCTCTTGAATCATTGATTTTACAGGGTTTCCTGTAATTGTGCTATTATAGCACACTACTAATCTCTTTTGGGTAACGATGAATTTCGCCAATTTCGCTCAAATGTGGAGAGTAGCTTGGGACTCGATCATTGATCCGATACAAACGCCAAACCCCTGATAATCCTATGGAAATCAAATCGAAAGTGGAGAAGTTATACTTATCAACGATTCAACGTTAGCGCATGCGCAAGGGCTACTAATGGCCCTACAATTCAATGGTCGATGATTCTTAGGGGACCATCTACATGCCAACTCAAACAATGTCTGAAAATTGCGTACCAAAGTTTGTTCCTGTACTTGGTGAAGAGAATGATTGGTGGTCTTGGGTTATTTTTAATTAATAAATTATTCAAACGTATCTTTCAACCGTGACTGTTTGATACGATGTTCCCAACATCAGGTATCCTTTATATCCAGTTACTGACTACCTACTTTCTGAGCAGCCGATCCCCTGACTGAAGGTTAGGGAAGCACAGGTGTCCTCTCACCTGCCTGGCCTTGCTCAAGCGGCCGCCGCTCCGTTTTTAAGATCATAAAACGTCGGGTAGGTAGGGGAATTTTAATAAGCGGACAAATTATCATCTTTAAATATCACAATTTATCGATATGTGAATCCACAAGAGATTTTGTCACGGTGTGAATCCCAGCTCAGGAGTTATTAGAGGTTCTGATTAATTACACCAAGAGCTCCTAACTGCCACGAGGAACAATTTTGATCGATCGCTACCTGAGACAGTGGCTTCAAAATTGTGCTGCAGGTCTTGAATATCTGATAGCTTGCTCACAACATAATTACAAGGACACGGAAATAATATCGATACCTTAAAGCACAAAGGCGCTATGTCCGAAAACGCAGTTTTGAGAAAAACGCAAAAGAAATGATCACCAATGCACTATTCGTAGAATAATGGCTTGTTTCACGAAACATTTTAATTTCCTCAATAGATTTTCAAGCTATAACCGTCAAGAAGGTCAATAATAGTTTTGTTGAATTTGAATTTTTCTGGAATTAAAAAAAAAATAAAAAATGTGGAAGATGGATGGAAATACCGCCTTTGTGCTTTAAGGTATCGATATTCACCTACATGAAATATGTACTTCACGATCAAGTTATGCTTCCTACATTCAGAAACAACAAAGCGATTAACACGTCCCTTGCGTCTCGATGGACAGGTAATCAGAAACTCGGAGCGACCCAAGACGCAATTTGGGTCGCTGGGAAATTTGATAACCGAGTTAAAAATCTGAGTTGAACAATAAGTGTTGATAATTGTTCTCTGATAGTGTACGAACACCGAGTTACCTTTCGTTCCTCTGTCAGACCAATAGAAAATTTTATAGAACAAAATGAAGTTGAAATTTCAATTTTTGTGAATATTTTGGTTTTGAGGCGATTGAAAAAAATTCCTTATATGCTTTTGTGCCCCAACTCCTTGGGAGCAAGCTTAAATAATATTTAAAAAATAATCAAAAAAAATGTTTTCCCCTCTGCGAGCTTTATTAGTGACAGGGGTGGGAAGTAGGCAATCCGCAATACAGTAAGGCGGGTTGTCTTTTGTCAAGTCTAGACGCGCCTTCCGCCCGCTCACCACACCCCTAACGAGGCGAAATTAAGATAAATTGCTCGCCAGGGGCCATTTATCAGGTAATGATAAATTGAAATTTTAGGAAAATCTAATTCTTTTTACAAATTCCGTTTATACATGACTAGCACTACTGGAAAAACCACATACGAGCATTGGGGTCTGCAAATTTCCTTTTAGGCCCATGGGAAGTTCACTTTTTGGGTGACGCAGCGAACGTGTTAAGAATTATTTCCTATATATTTAACTAAAAAAAAACTAAACTCAAAATAACAAACTAAACTTTTAACTCAAAATATTCATTTTTTTTCTAACAAGTTGATATGACTGCTGACTGCTATGAAATTTTTCAGCAATATTTTAACCTTCCAATTTTGAGGGGTAAAATCGGGCGGTCACATCGTGAGAAATCGATGTGTAGAAACAAATTCGTTTGTGCTGAAAATACTTTTGTATGGTTTTTCCTTTTAAAAAAATCAAATTTTTAAGTACCTATTGCATCTATTCCAGAGGACGTCCCATTGGATGAGATTGAGTTCAACTTAAACCAGTTGGTAAGCGATAAAACGAACATTTTTATTTACCTTCCTCCAATGTTTCGTCTAATTTAGAGCTTATTGGTGACTCGCAGTCTGAGAGGTCTGCATGTCACCAAATTTACTTCCGATACTGTAAAATCTAGAAATTATGATACCATCATCACCGTAGATAACGGAATCTGGTTCATGGGATCCGAAACCTACTCACCGAGTAACAATCGTTAAAAATAAGTCTCGTCCCTCGAAAAACTCCTTTCAGTTTCGAAATCAGGTGTTGCAAGTTCCCTTTTAAAGCTCGCGGGCAATTACACCTTACTCCGAGGTTGCGTGTCACCCGACATAAAAGAGCCCTTTATGTTCGGTATGATGCTCTGGTCGGTACCTGCCAATGGAACCGGATTCATTCCCATAAAGAAACAGCCTTCAGAGAAAAGACTCGGCGAGCTTTCGGTTGGTCATTTCCAACAAACCCGCGTAATCTTTCCGTCCGAGTCGGAAATCCGTTACTTTGTGATCTGAAAGACCATAAGGCGTAATTATTGCGATGTCACAAAGCGATCTTACAAGGGGTGGAGATTTTTTCCCATCATTACCTACGCATGGGATGCAATATGGTGCATTACAGACATACAGCTCTGACTTTCACTCCTCATTGTGTTGAAGCACAATTGTTACTTTACAATGCGATTAGGATTATGTACAAGCTATTGTTCCATTCATGCTCTTGGTTTTAATAATATATTTTATGGAGCTGTTTGGGAATATTCCTGTGTTTTACGTACTGTAAAGTACGAGTATTTCAATATGCTCTGCCTTGGGAACATAATCTACAGGGGTAAAAGAAGAAGGAAACCATACCATGGAAACCGAATTTGATGAGAATAGGAGTGCAATATGAAACAACATAATACGAATGTAAAGGATTATTTGTGAAAATGATTGAATGAATATTATGGAGCAGTACCAACGATACTTCTCTTACATTCAACTCATTTTCATTATCAAGTTCAGAGAATATTATTCACGATTATGATCTCTCAGTAGGACAGCCCCCAACTTCCCTCAGTAGGCCAGAACCCCAGCTTCTTTCAGCGGACCAGACCCTAGCTTTCCTTTGGAGATCAGATCAGGGCTCCTCTCAGTTGGCAAGACCCCAACTTTCCTCAGTGGGTCAGAGCCCATCTTACATCAGTAGGTAAGACCTCAACTTCCATCAATAGGCCGGACCCCAGCTTCTCTCAGATGGCTAAACCCCAACATCTCTCAGTAGGCAAGACCCCAACTTTCCTCAGTGGGTCAGAGCCCATCTTACATCAGTAGGTCAGACCTCAACCTCCATCAATAGGCCGGACCCCAGCTTCTCTCAGATGGCTAAACCCCAACATCTCTCAGTTGGCAGGACCCCAACTTTCCTCAGTGGGTCAGAGCCCATCTTACATCAGTAGGTCAGACCTCAACCTTCATCAATAAGCCGGACCCCAGCTTCTCTCAGATGGCTAAACCCCAACATCTCTCAGTTGGCAGGACCCCAACTTTCCTCAGTGGGTCAGAGCCCATCTTACATCAGTAGGTCAGACCTCAACCTTCATCAATAAGCCGGACCCCAGCTTCTCTCAGATGGCTAAACCCCAACATCTCTCAGTTGGCAGGACCCCAACTTTCCTCAGTGGGTCAGAGCCCATCTTACATCAGTAGGTCAGACCTCAACCTCCATCAATAGGCCGGACCCCAGCTTCTCTCAGATGGCTAAACCCCAACATCTCTCAGTTGGCAGGACCCCAACTTTCCTCAGTGGGTCAGAGCCCATCTTACATCAGTAGGTCAGACCTCAACCTCCATCAATAGGCCGGACCCCAGCTTCTCTCAGATGGCTAAACCCCAACATCTCTCAGTTGGCAAGACCCCAACTTTCCTCAGTGGGTCAGAGCCCATCTTACAACAGTCGGTCAGACCTCAACTTCCATCAATAGGCCGGACCCCAGCTTCTCGCAGTGGGCTAAACCCCCAACTTCCCTCAGTAGGCCAGACCCCATCCTCCACTCATTTTTCCCCTTTTAGTGGGATGCCATCATCAGTTTTGAGGTTGATCCGTTATTTGTTAAAAAGGTTTTTATTCCACTATTTTTGTATTTTTATTAATTCTTTATTTTTTACTTTTTAGTGGGTTTTGATTTATTTTTAAAATTGAATTTTTATTTAGTATTTTAATTGATAAAATGGCAAATTCAGCTTTTTTCGTTTTGATTTTGTGACCGAGTGAGCGTTGCTCTGCCTTCAGAGTCGTGATTTGATGGAACAATTTATTACTTTCGTTCCATCGAATTGCAACTCAAGGTTTGTTCTCCAGTCCTATTCCAGACATCGATCTGTAGGTACCTATTGTTATGCAAGAACATTCCCCTTACCCTGTCTAATTCTTCTCCCCAACAATATAGATATAAGCCTCATTGTTTATAGGAAAATATGCCCATCTATATTTTCCTTATACCACTTATATCAATTTACTCGTATCTTCCCTCTTTCTTGGGTTGGTTTCCATTAGGGAGTAGATATTCAGCAATCATATTATGATTATTAGGATATGAATCAGATGATTGCTTGAATGTCTACTCCCTAATGGAAACCAACCCAATAAAAAGAGATGATACGAGTGAATTGATACAAGTGGTATAAGGAGAATATTGAATATAGGAGGAAATTATAGATTAACAATGAGGAAAATATAGATTGACGTATTTTCTTATAAACATATTATGGCTTCTGGTCGTGTCTAACTGATTTTTTGAAGCCTTTTAGCTTGTAAATCAATGCAGTCAAGTTGTTTTGCAATGTTTGTAACTACCCGTTCACTAGAGGAGGGCCTTCGTATCAATAAACATTATTTATTCATTCAAAATGCAAGGCCCAAGCGACTTGGAAAAAAACCCGATTTTTAGAGAGAAAAAACTCAAAACTTTTGAAACGAAGATGTAAGACGACCTTTTTTGTAAGATTTAATGGGTATCATGCTAAGGGTGGCGAACTGACCGGAGTCGTGGATGCAGGTTGCAGCTGGGGTTCCGCTGCACCTGTAGACACTTTCACAATGCACTTCAAACACCGGTTTAAAGCCTACTAAAAAAAATATTAATGGGGCCCAAACCAGCCGCAGAGCCTTAAAAATCTGGAGTCTCCCCTCGCCTGCACTCCTACCGGGTCACCTTGCTCGTCAGGAAGTGCATCCAAAATGCGGGCCTGACCCAGATTCCGTTAATTACTGAGGATCAATCGCCGCATGCAGGTTTTTTTTTCGATCGTCTGAGATCGTTATCATCAGAAGCTGTCACTTTCTACGTGTTTCGCCGAATAACTTGCAGTCTTGCAAGGACGAACTGGTCTTCAAGTTGATGGTGGTCGGGTTCCCATGAGCTTCTTTTCATCTTCGCACCAGTTGTCAATGTCTCTAACATATACGTATGGGGATATGCAAATGGGAATCATTTCAATCTTTATGGTTTTAATTTACATAGGTATTGATATGAAAGACATTCCTTGTCTTCCTCGTTTGCATAAATGCATCCTGAACCAACACACTACACTCAAACGCCTATTAACGGATTTGGGAGTGTAGAGCGTCTCTTACATTATTATCTTACATTATCTCTTACATATTCGATTGTATGTCTGTCTGTTACTGTTTCTTGTTCGAATCTCTACTCCTACTTCAAGGGGATTTTTTAAACCCATTTCAAGCCAAGGGTAGAAATAACTGAATAATGAGGAGAGGAAGATGAACTGTTTTACAGAATGCCAGCCGAAATAAAGCATCAATTGCCCACCAATCGAGAGCAAAAATACTCGATATTTTATAAATTTTAGTTTCTAATGAGATTTGAGAGGCCTCCGTCTTCCAAATCGATATGATTCATCCTGTTCATTGTTTTTGGTAAAACGTAGAAGTCTATTTTTTATGGACCGAAATCTGTTTCAACTCATGGCCCAGAACGTTCCAGAATCGAATTTGAGCCACCATACTCATGCCTTCGCCCAAGAGGCCTCCTTTTCGAAATAATTCCAAAATCGCATTGAGCTCCCGAACGTCGGAGAAAACTTTTGGTTTATTATTTTCAATAATAAGCCTTTGGAATCGAGCAAGAAAAAAAAAATTTTAACCCCCCCTCAAAATTTGATGTTTTACGTTTCAAGGTACGTAGAATACGAAAATCGAATAAAAAAATTTCCGTCCGTCCGCCGTACGCCGTACGCGGCACTTTTCTTAGCAACACTGGACCGATTTGGTTAAAATTTGGTATATGGGCTCCATTTGGGGTCTAGTTGTGCCGCGAAGCTTTTGGTTGATGTAGGTCACTTCTAAGGGGTGAAAATTAAGGGTTGACATTTTCAAGAGTGCCCTAGCTCGAAAACTCTCGAAATAAAGGTATCGTTTTTTCACCAATTTTAAATAGTATTGAATTTTTAAAAATTTTTGAGACCACCCGGAGCTCTGTAGGACAAACCGTTCGGTCCCTACGAGTACTTGAAGGTTTTCCTTCGATAAAACAGAATCATGATTGTGAATCGCAAAAGAGGTCTAATCTCCATTCAAATTTTATCGGACTAAAATGCGATCGTTGTTCATTTCTTCGATTTGTTTACAGTTTTGCCTTCTGCGTAACCAGTAATCAAATTTCCATATGAAGCTTTCTATTATTCCAATCGAGTGTGAAGCGTTTAGTTCTTTCTAATAAACTTGATTGTGAAGGTGTGAAGCCAGTATGGTGTGGTAGGT
This sequence comes from Apolygus lucorum, assembly GCA_009739505.2. NCBI lineage: Eukaryota > Metazoa > Arthropoda > Insecta > Hemiptera > Miridae > Apolygus > Apolygus lucorum. The sequence continues at coordinate 15,320,797 of CM019176.2, forward strand.
AGTACCTAGTTGTTAGGTAAAAAAAGTTGGTAGGTAAAAAAAATGTTGGTGGGTAAAAACCGCTGCAAATTATTGCTCAAAGGCTCTTCAGATCACTGATCAGCTGAGTGAGCTCCGACGCCATTTTTACTCCTATTGAATGGAACTGCTCTTCCAGGCGTCTCCAGCATTCGAGGAGATCTTTTTCACTCTTCAGATCACTGATCAGCTGAGTGAGCTCCGAAGCCATTTTCAATCCTATTGAACGCAGGAAGCTGAAATTTCAGAGGGAAGGTCAAGGGAGAATACAGATGGTGGTAGGTGCTATTGATGGAGAACCAGTGATCTATACAGAAGGGTGATCTATACAGAAAATAATAAACATTTGAGCAATGATTTGCAGCGTTTTCTGAAAAGTTTAGGAACAGCTTGAACGAGAAAAAATTCTCCTGCAGAGATTTTTCACTGTTTTCAATATTTAAGAAAATCATAAATATGACGATGCGAAAACGCATCAGTGGCCGGAAATTGGGTTGTTGTTCCTTGGAAAGTTATAGGCGTCCTGAGACCTCCTTAGTGACGTCCGTCGAGTTATAGTTCATGAATGAGGAAGTTTCGGATAATTTCACTACTATTCGCTGCAAACTGGACGAGACTAGACCATTTACCCTTAATATCCCCAAAAAAAATTATCATTTTTTCATTAAATTTAAATGTATTTTGACAAATTTACTTTGAGCTGAAGGTACCTCAAAGGCCCCATTTCAGTCTTGTCAACTCAGGAATGCGCCCTTGTATCAATTCACTCGTATCTTTCTCTTTTTCTTGGGTTGGTTTCCATTAGAGAGTAGGTATTCAAGCAATCACATTATGATTCATATCCTAATATATATCATATTATGATTGCTTGAATATCTACTCCCTAATGGAAACCAACCCAAGAAAAAGGGAAGATACGAGTAAATTGATACAAGTGGTATAAGGAAGATATAGATGGACATAATATGTCCATGTAAATAACATGTTTAGGGAAATTTTATTTCCCTATAAACAATGAGGCTTCTATCTATATAGTTGGGGAGAAGAATTAGATAGGGTAAGGGGAATTATCTTGCATAACAATTGGTACCTACAGATCGATGTCTGGAATAGGACTGGAGAACAAACCTTGAGTTGCAACTCGATGGAACGAAAGCAATAAATTGTTCCTTCAAATCACGACTCAGAAGGCAGAGCAACGCTTACTCGGTCACAAAATCGAAACGAATAAAGCTGAACATGCCATTTTATCAATTACAACACTAAACAAAAATTTATTTTTAAAAATAAATTAAAAATCATTAAAAAGTAAAAATAAAAATTAATAAACATACAAAAACAGTAAAATAAAAACCTTATTAACAAAAAAACGGAAGTGAAGATGACATCCCACTAAAAGGGGGAAACTAATAATGACAACTTATTCAGATAGGTTGATAGGTACGGATTGAAGTCGCCGCCGTGCCCATCTGTAGACCCAAACATGCGCAAGTAGATTCCACTTCCATCTGGTTAGTATTACAAAATGCGTCGATAGTGCAATACAAAACAGGAATGAGAGTGGGTATCATTGACGCAATAAATGTGTTCCAAAACTATTAGGTAGTACGTCACTGCTGTCGTCGGGAGGTCTTCGTATGAGGAAATGGATTTCCGTAATTGTCAGCCGCACTCCTGATTTGTCTTGAACATTCCTCTGCGTCATCTGATTTATTTGCTTTATGCTGATGGAGAATCTTCTCTTTTCGCTCCTAAACAGAAGAAGAACAGTAAATTATCCCATTTCTGGAACTTAGTCAATACGTTTAGGGTTTTTGTTAATACAAATCATTTATGGGTAAGGAGCGCTGCGAGGATTGGAAATTCAATTTGTGCTTGAATTTGAAGTAAGGTGGGTAATTTGTAAGAAGTGGGTGTGGCACGTAGCTTCCTCGTATCCATAAGCCGATTGTATAGATGCCTCAAAACAGCAATCATTAAGTACCTTGCACTACCGTCATAGGGGACCATCTAGACGCCAACCCACACAACCCATGAAAATTTGATTAAAATCGGACTATAACTTCGTATAGTTTTCCACGTTACAAGGATTTCGTTGCAGACAGACACACAGACACGAAACCAAAATTGTTCAGTAATCTGAAACTCAAAACGCGAGAGGAAATTTTGATTTTGGAGAACTTTTTTTTCAACCTTGAAAGCTCGGAAGCAAGAAAGATTCATTGCGATTTGATCCCGACCACAGGCTACCACTTATTAACGGCGATGAATCTATTCTAACCAGTGTTGAATGACAGAATTCTCTCTAGTTCCTTGGATCCGTCAGAGTCCCAGAGAACCAAAAAACCCCGATTTTCATGTTTTTTTTTCGCATTCGAACTAACTTTTCTCTCCAACTTAGTTAAGTAAAATTAAAGCTGATTATACGGTTAGAAAGCTGAGATTTTAGCGAAGTTTTGGGAAAAGACGCTGAAAATTACTACACAAAGGTTTATTATTTTTCTGTACAGATCAATCGCCAGCAAAGAACACAGCTTTGCCGATGTCACTATCTACCAACTAAGTTTTCGCTTCATAATCGAGTTTATTTAGATGAAATAAAAGCTTCACACTCCATTCGAAGAAATAAAGAATTCCTTCATTTAGAATTTTGACTACTGGTTGAAAGAAAAAACGTCTGCCAAGTGGGTGTGGCACATAGCTTCCTCGTACTCATAACCCGATTGTATAGATGATCCCATGCATAGTAGTTAATCTCAAAACACCAATTTCTAAGTACCTCATAGGGGACCATCTACACGCTAATCTGGACAATCCTAGAAAATTTCATCAAATTCGGATGAAAAATTAAGTGAGTAGATGTATGAGACTGGATCAAAAAATACTTAGCCTCGGCTGGGATTCGAACCCGCGACCCCTGGGGGACAGTTGAATTGACGGCAGTTACAAGTAATTCACGTATGCGCATGCGCAGTCGCTTCTATCAGTCCGGGGATGATGATTTTCATAGGGGACTATCTACAACCTAATCCACATAATCCCTGAAAATTTCATCGAAATCGGGTGGAAAATGTGGAAGTTATGGCCGTTACAAGGGAATTCACGTTTGCGCATGCGCAGTGACTACTATCAGTCCGAAGGTGATGATTTTCATAGGGGACCATCTAAATACTAGTCTGTAACATCCCTCAAAAATTCTTCGAAATCGGACAATAACTTCGTACAGTTATGCGCGTTACAAGGAATTCATGACAGACACACAGACAGACAGACAGACAGACACGGAACCAAAATTGTTCAGAAAGGTCTAAAATGCAAAACGCGAGTGGAAATTTTTATTTTGGAGAATCTTTTTTTTCGTCCTTGAAAAGTGAAAACAAAGCTTCCGCTACCTTGGTAGACTTGGAAGCAATAAATGGTTGCTAAGGACGCTAAACTGAGTACAACTCGAAGAAACTAACAGCGATCTCATTTTGGTCGGCTAAAATATGAACGGAGATTAGGCCTCTCGTGCGATTCACGCTCGTGTTTCTGATTCCTCGTAAGACCAACCCTAACAACCAAGTTCTCGTAAGAAGCGAACATTTTGTCCTACAGGGCTCCGCGTGGTCTCAAAAATTTTTTAAAAATGCAATACTTTTTCAAATTGGTGAAAAAACCATACCTTCATTTCGATAGTTTTCAAGCTGGGGCGCTCTTGAAAATTTCAGCACTTAATTTTCACCCCTTCGAAGTGACTTAAATCAACCAAAAGCTTCGGGGCACAACTAGACCCCAAAAAAAGCCCATGTATCCAATTTCGTGAAAATCGGTAAACAAAAATTTCTTAGTCGATTCCAAAGGTTCATTATTGAAAATAATAAATCAAAATCCTATAAGATTATGCCAATTTGACAAAAAAAAAAAATGTCGAATTGAGTTTTTACCCATCTGGACTAGATTGATATTTTTATTTTTTTTTACAAATGCTAGATAGTTGGACAATTTCACGTCCTTTCCAACGATATAATCAAATTTGATTATGTATGTAAATTTAGGGAGCAATTGTTGAGCAATTTAGCAAAACAATATCTTAAAAGTGAAAAGACTCGAATTTTTCTTGAAAAAAAGGTGTTGTAGGAACTTTTGAAGTTTTGTGGTCCTTAGCGTGGGACACCCGGTATAACTGGTTTGAATTCTACATTCAATCTATTGTATCTATTCTACATACAATCACCACTCAGATAAACAATTTATTAGATCTTATACGTGACTTTAACTTAAGCTTTGGGTTATTCACCTTTCCAAATCCAAGCCTCCGTCTCCTGACCTGACCAGAGTCAAGAACCTCCGAACATCATTCGGGGACCTCTTCGACCAGCCGCTAGACAACTTGAAGATCCCCCTTTGACGTGAATGGCCCATTTTCACTAGTAACGGATCGTCCCTGATATCTCATAGAGCAGGTGCCGACTTGGTTCCTTTGATTCGGCCAAGATTAGTAGCAAGATTACGAGCTCCTTGGTCGGTTCTCCTAATTAATACAACTTCTTCACCTGCTGCCAGGTCCCCGGGTGAGCCAGCAGTTACGGCACCACCCAGGGAGAAGCCTTGCAGAGGGTGCACCCAGTGTTTCTGGCAGGCAATCACAATAAATTTGGGCGAGAGGACCGGACCTCTCTTTCGCGAATTAAATGAAACGAACCCCAAAATAAATAAGACGAAACGCCGAGATGAAATCAGTAGTGACAAGAAACTCCGTATCGTTGAAACCTTTTATTTGCATCGATCTTGAATAACCGTCGGATTTTATTACGTCCAAATCGTCGAAGTCGTGAACCACCAACTCAGATCTGGATTCTCAACGAAGGAAAAACACCGAATTAGGTGGGCATTAAAACTTCCTCGCGAAGTATAAAAACATTCAATCTGTAGATTCGACAATGTTATTATGTCGATCAGAGCACTGAACTTCACGATTAAGTTGATGGTTTCCTACGTTCAGAAACAACACACGTTGGCATTTTGGTTTAATTCAATAATGAACCTTTGAAATCGACCAATAAAAACGTTTTTGACCCCCCCCCCCCCCCCAAATTCATTGGTTCAAAATTTGATGGTTTACGTTTCAAGGTACGTAGAATCCAAAAATCGAATAAAAATTTGGCCGTCCGTCCTGCCATACGCGGCACTTTCCCCACTTAGCATTGACCGATTTCTATGAAATTTGGTACACGGGCTCCATTTGGGGTCTAGTTATGCCCCGCAGCGTTTGGTTGATGTCGGTCACTTCTAAGGGTTGAAATTTTGAAAACGCCCTAACTCAAAAAATTTTGATTTTCAGGTATTGTTTTTCCATCAATTAAGGATAGTATAGAATTTTTAGGGATCACGCGGAGCCCTGTAGAAAAAACCGTTCGCTCCCTACGAGAACTTAACACTTTCAGTGCGGATCATGTCATATGACAGCATGAAGAGTTTCGTCTCTGGCGGGTGTGGTCATATGACATGAAGGGCCTCATGCAGCTCGCTTGAGTCTTGCATACCCTGAGTCTTTGCCGAATGGCGGGTATGTCATATGACAAAAAGCAATAAAAACCATTAAAAAAACATTCATTTTATCATTATATGCATATAAGTAGTATATAAATAGCTAAAAACTAAGCTCCAAAAGTATCTCCCTTCGGAGGCCAAAGTAGGGTTTTCTAGTCCCGCACTGAAAGTGGACTAGAAACTGAGGGATGGACTTTCGATAAATCAGAAACACGAGTGTGAATCGCAGAAGAGGCCTGATCTCAAGTTAAACTTAACATGAAGTACGTTAGATGTCCTAAAGAATATTGCTATAGTAGGTCTTTCGGATCAAGTTGTGAAATAGTAAATAGCTGAGCAATATCAAATAAGTCTTTGGATGGGGTCCTACGTGGTAATGACAACTTCATTTATATGATGATTTTCTGGCGTAGGTACATGTGACTTATTTACATGAGTGGAATACGTTCCTTAAGGTATAATGCCATACTGCAACACAAATTGCAACACGGAAGGATTGCTCGGAATATCTTGCAAAAACAAAACATTCTAGGGGAGCTCTTACATCCCCGGTTGTTCTCCCTCCATCTAACAACTCTATACATCCAACCAATTCTAGTTTTAACACCTAGTTTTTATGGAAAATTCCCAAACGGTACTGTAAGGCATCCACCACCTATAAACTCCCTACAAGTAACCGGCCCTCAGTGAGCCCTCTGTGAAGTATCAGTGTACTTCACAGTTCAATCTGCTGGTCACGGAGGCCATAGCAGGGGAAAAGCAGATGTTTAATTGGTGCAGCTAGTACATTATTTTACGGTGGGTAACTTCGGTCACGGATTCGGTTTCCAATGGGAGGCAGCAGAACACGTGGCGGGCGGGTGCGGAGCATCAACAGCCACCAAGACTCGTGCGGTGGCCAGTCTTCGGAAATCCGGTCCTCATCGCACACCCAGTTGTTGCAGAACTACAAACACGAATACCCACTCGTCTTTGTACTTTTCTTCCTGGGTGTGTCTAATGATAAGTCGTCATGGTCAAACCGTTTCACTACAGTTAGTTTTGGGGCACAGCTAGACCCCAAATAGATAGATAGATATATGTTTATTTTTCGCCATTTTGTACACTTCTACGATAATATAAATGCATGAAGGGATGCAATTTGCTCAGATTTCCTACCCGACATTAGGCTTGGCCCGTGTTCTAGGGTAGGATCTTTGCAAAATCGCTCCATATCGGTAAATAAATTGATGTTTACTATACAATTACAGTAATAAGTAAATTAATAAACAATACATGATTGGACAGAATTAAGGACGCATTTTGATAATCTCCAACATATACTAACTTACTTTAATATTCTCTAACTTTAATAATCTCTAAACTTAAATAGTTTCCTATTATATATGCTGTTTAATAGCCTTTCGCATCTAAAGACCCCTTCTGTAACTGGCCAACTTAACACTTGCTTTTTGTAATTTGGTCTAGTGAACTTCTGGGGACTTTTCATGCTACAAACAATTTCCCGGTGCCTCTATACCAAATTTCCTTAGTTCTCATGGACCGATTTTGATGAAATTTGGTATGTAGGCTTCATTTGGGGTCTAGTTGTGCCCCGAAGATTTTGGTTTATGTAGGTCTCTTCTAAGGGTTCATATCAAAATTGTTTGAGTTAGGACACTTTCAAAATTTCAAAATTCGTTTTTTGACCCTTAGAAGTGACCTTCATCAACCAAAATCTTCGGGGCACAACTAGATCCCAAATAGAGCCTACATACCAAATTTCATCAAAATCGGTCAATGCTAAGTGGCAAAAGTGCCGCGTACGGCGCACGGCGGACGGCCAAATTTTTATTCGATTTTTGGATTCTACGTACCTTGAAACGTAAACCATCAAATTTTGAGGGGGTGTTAATTTTTTTTTTCTCGGTCGATTCCAAAGGTTCGTTATTGAAAACAATAAACATAAGGGCAACAGGTAATGGAGAGGTCGTCCTGGAGCAGCCTTTAGAAACAGCCGAAACAGTCCATCACCCATAATTAGCCCAGGCAAATTAGACCAAAAATGGGCAGACAGGAGAAATAATTCATAGTAAAGAAATTCCTTCACCAGCGTCATCCTTCATACGTGGTAAATCATACCTCAAAAGTCCCCTACGGTGGGGGTGAGCTCGAGGAGGGGGGGGTGAATTTTCTCCTATTTTTTCAACTTTTTTTTCGGTTTTTTGGAGACAAGGAAATACAAGTTTGCGCATTCGCAGTAGCTACGATCAGGCTGGGGGCAATGATTTTCAAAGGGGACCATCTAAACGCCAACCCGCACAATTTTTGAAAATTTCCGAGTGAAAAGAGCATGAAAAGACCGTTTTGCTGATTTTTTAAAATAATACCTACTTTTCAACGCGCTCTAGCGGCGGTAGGCGTAATCGTAGAAACTTAAGACAGAAATGCAAATTGTAGGAAATTTTATGTACTTTAATTCTGGTAGTAAAAAATCCGCTAGAACGCTTACTTTTGGAGGTATATGCAAAACATATTGTTTAGTAATGCATGCATTCCAGGGGACGTCCCATTGGATAAGTATTAGATCAGTTTAACCAGTTGGTAAGCTATAAAACTGTTTCACTCGATGTAATTTACTTATTACTTTAGGCAAGAAATAGTTATCCCCCCCCCCTCACCATTATCCACCTTAACATTTCTAGAGGCGTGGGAGCCTCGAATCTGAAGAGCATTTTAAAATCCGTGATCTACGATACCCAACATGCGATTTCGAGTTCACCCCCCCCTCCCTCCCCATCACCGCCACCTATGGTGCCAGTCTGGCACCAAAGCAGAAATACGTCGTAACAGTGAACTTTCATCTATTAGTTTTAGTAGGCAGTCCGTCGAAGTTCACATCTGTATTCAAGGTGAAACACGATGAAAACCCACGAAATATGCGGTTTATGGTGTCCTGGCACCATGGTGGCACCACTATAAGTTCCATGGTGGCACAGAGAATAATTCATGAAAATCCAGAGGTATAATGAGAATTTTTCCTCAATTTCAAAGGTTGGGTAAAATTAGTAAGCAGTAACGGAACCAAAATATTGAAAAACCGGATATTTCGTGAATATAATCCCCCCACTCGCCCCCTCCCCTTGCAAATTTCGGTACTCTGGTGAAATAATGTACAACTCGGAAGTTATTTGAGTCAAACAAAAAAAGAAACACACAAATCGGTTGGAAATTGAGGCCTGAGCAGAGTTTACAAGATTATGCCCGCAAACGCACGTTTTTTAAGCATTAACCCCCCCTTTCCCCCTCTTAAAAAGCAAAATCCAAAATTCCGACGCCGTAGTGCACAAGTAGATAGTTTTCCGCGTGGAAGAAAAATCGAACCACGAAAATCGGTTGAGAATTTGGGCCTGGGTAGACGACACAAGATTATGCCCAAAAACGCACGTTTTTTGAGCATTAACCCCCCCCTTTCCCCCCCTTAAAAGGCAAAATTCGAAATTCCGGCGACGTAGTGCACAACTAGATAGTTTTTCGCGTCGAACAAAAAAAGAACCACGAAAATCGGTTGAGAACTGAGGCCTGGGCAGACGACACAAGATTTTGTCACACACACACAGACATACACCTATGGTTTTTTTCGCGGATTTGGATTCAGAATGGTCTAAAACGGATTACTGTGTGGTTATTTTTTTTTCTGTTGAGTGTTGTCCAACTTCACCCCAGATCGATCGCATAAGGACGCCCAAGTCTTACTGTGGGACGTCCTAAAAACCGAAAAAAGTTTAAAAAATAGGAGAAAATTCACCCCCCCCCCCTTCCTCGAGCTCACCCCCCACCGTAGGGGACTTTTGAGGTATGATTTAACAAGTGTAAAGGAAGACGCTGGTGAAGGAATTTCTTTACTATGAATTATTTCTCCTATTTTCTCTAATTCGTCTGGGCTATAGTTTGCACTATCAAATGGGACCGTGGTGGTTTGATACTTTTCACGTATGGAGATCTAATTCAATTTGCGAAAAGTCAAATTCAATTTGCGGAAAGTTTAATCCAATTCGCGAAAGGTTTAATTCAAAGTGCGAATGATAATTAACTCCATGCAGATCTCCCCGAACTAAAGCATTTCAAATGTTTGAAAAGCAGCTCCGTAGATAGGGGAAAAAATACGCTATGTTGAAAACAATTTACATTTTGTTTTAAAAAATTAATAAATAAAAATAAAACCGTTATTTTTTAAGGTGTCTCTAGTAAACTTTTTGCAACAATGTCAAAAATAGTGATTTAAATTTTGTCGTTATAAGAAACAGGATGGAAAAGTTCCTTCACAAGGAAGATATCTTCATCTCATTTCAAGAACGTGTTATTGACCGATATGCACTGATTATGAAAACAGGGGCACCTGTTCGATTGAGAGGTCTGGTCTGCACCGATTGGAAGGCGGCCTCAACTCATTCTCACTTTCTACGTGACTTTTACTCTTCACTGATTAATATTGCGGGGTTCCTCTTCCAGAACACTCGCTCGCTAAACCGGTGAGTCACCCAGGAAGGGTTTCTGAATCAGGTTTGGTAGGATTGAGTGTTGTTGTCACTCCGCACTCGCTTGTTTCATGTTCTTAAAAACCTTAACTTACGTGGATCTACAATCATACAACTTTTTCACTGAATTGTAGGTACCTAATATGTAGCTAATATGCCCATGATATTTTAAGCAAAGTTCACAAAACTTGGCAGACTTTTATTTCATGTACAGAACTAAATCTAAGAAGCGTGAATCTAAGGAGGAAAGCTTTTTATTATATAGAAGGGCATTTTTTTCAAAACTTTGTCATCTGCTTGAGTCCAGCTTCTCGCTGGCATTACTGCTTCCTTGATATATAATAACGATATTCCCACTATCTTTCATCTCCTCTTCAGAGCCAGAAACCTTTGCTTTCCATCCGCATGGTACAGATAGAATAAATTCTATTTTCGTGTTGTTGTTATTTATGGCCAAGGAATGAAACGCAAGAATGTTTAATGAACCAGGTTTTTCGTGATTTCTACTCCAGTAGTTACCTACCTTTTTTTACCTCAATATAGATCGACTCAACAAACAGACGAACCTACTTCACAATCGAGTTCATTTGAAAGAAATGAACGCTTCACACTCAGTTCGAAAAAAAAGGAAGTTGTAAACTGAGTACAACTCGAAGAAATAAACAGCGATCGCAGTTTGGTCAGCTAAAATTTGAACGGAGATTAGGCCTCTTTTGCGAGTCATACTCGCTGTTGGGGGCCACGTAAGAATAATAGGGAACGAAGAAGCTGATCGTGCTGCCAAACAAGCAAGTGAGATTCTACCAGTGTCATCCCAACTCCACATTCGTTCTGATTATTGCTCCGTCATTAAAACTGCAATCTGGAAAGCATGGCTCTCTCAATGTATGAACATGGACTACCGAAAACTCTGGCATATAAAAAAACGTCTGCCAAGTGGGTGTTGCACATAGCTTCCTCGTATCCATAACCCGATTATATAGATGATCCGATGCACAGTAGTTAATCTCAAAACACCAATCTACCTACCACTACCCTCATAGGGGACCATCTACACGCTAATCTGGACAATCCTAAAAAATTTCATCAAATTCGGATGAAGAATTAAGTGAGTAGGTGTATGTGATTGGATCAAAAAAATACTTAGCCTCGGCAGGGATTCGAACCCGCGACCCCTGGGGGATAATTGAAGTTACGGCGGTTACAAGGAATCATATATTCATAGGGGACCATCTACAACCTAATCCACATAATCCCTGAAAATTTCATCGGAATCGGGTGGAAAATGTGGAAGTTATGGCCGTTACAAGGAAATTCACGTTTGCGCATGCGCAGTGGCTATTATAAGTCCGAAGGTGGTGATTTTCATAGGGGACCATCTCAATACTAATCTGTAACATCAATGAAAATTTCATTGAAATCGGAAGGAAAATGTAGAAGTTATGGCCGTTACAAGGAATTCACGTTTGCGCATGCGCAGTCGCTTCTATCAGTCCGGTGATGATGATTTTCATAGGGGACCGTCTACAAACCAACCCGCACAATCCCTGAAAATTTCATTGAAATCGGACAATAACTTCGTATAGTTATGCGCGTTACAAGGAATTCATGACAGACGGACAGACACACAGACAGACAGACACACAGACACGGAACCGAAATTGTTCAGAAAGGTCTAAAACGCAAAACGCGAGTGAAAATTTTGACTTTGGAGAACTTTTTGGTTTATTATTTTCAATAATAAGCCTTTGGAATCGAGCAAGAAAAAAAAAATTTTAACCCCCCCTCAAAATTTGATGTTTTACGTTTCAAGGTACGTAGAATCCGAAAATCGAATAAAAAAATTTCCGTCCGTCCGCCGTACGCCGTACGCCGTACGCCGTACGCCGTACGCCGTACGCCGTACGCCGTACGCGGCACTTTTCTTAGTTACCATGGACCGATTTCGATGAAATTTGGTATATGGGCTCCATTTGGGGTCTAGTTGTGCCGCGAAGCTTTTGGTTGATGTAGGTCACTTCTAAGGGGTGAAAATTAAGGGTTGAAATTTTCAAGAATGTCCTAGCTCGAAAACTCTCGAAATAAAGGTATCGTTTTTTCACTAATTTTAAATAGTACTGAATTTTAAAAAATTTTTGAGACCACCCGGAGCTCTGTAGGACAAACCGTTCCGTCCCTACGAGTACTTGAAGGTTTTCCTTCGATAAAACAGAATCATGAGTGTGAATCGCAAAAGAGGTCTAATCTCCGTTGAAAATTTTTCTGACTAAAATGCGATCGCTGTTCATTTCTTCGATTTGTATACAGTTTTGCCTTCTGCGTAACCAGTAATCAAATTTCCATAATCAAAAGTCAATGGAGAATACTGAAGGCGCCTGAGTGGTCACTGATCAGCTGAGTGAGCTCCAAGGCCATTTCCTCTCCTGTTGAACGCAGGAACCTGAAATTTGAGAGGGCGGGTCAATTGAGAATGCTGAAGGCGCCTGAGTGGTCACTGATCAGCTGAGTGAGCTCCAAGGCCATTTCCTGTCCTGTTGAACGCAGGAAGCTGAAATTTTAGAGGGCGGGCCAATGGAGATTGCTGAAGGTGCCTGAGTGGTCACTGATCAGCTGAGTGAGCTTCAAGGCCGTTTTCTCTCCTGTTAAACGCAGGAACCTGAAATTTGAGAGGGCGGGTCAATGGAGAATGCTGAAGGTGCATGAGTGGTCACTGATCAGCTGAGTGAGCTCCAAGGCCATTTTCTCTTCTGTTGAACGCAGGAAGCTGAAATTTGAGAGGGCGGGTCAATGGAGAATGCTGAAGGTGCATGAGTGGTCACTGATCAGCTGAGTGAGCTCCAAGGCCATTTTCTCTTCTGTTGAAGGCAGGAAGCTGAAATTTGAGAGGGCGGGTCAAAGCAGAATGCTGAAGGCGCCTGAGTGGTAACTGATCAGCTGAGTGAGCTCCAAGGCCATTTCCTCTCCTGTTGAACGCAGGAAGCTGAAATTTGAGAGGGCGGGTCAATGGAGAATGCTGAAGGTGCATGAGTGGTAACTGATCAGCTGAGTGAGCTCCAAGGCCATTTTCTCTTCTGTTGAACGCAGGAAGCTGAAATTTGAGAGGGCGGGTCAATGGAGAATACAGATGGTGGTAGGTGCTATTGATGGAGAACCAGTGATCTATACAGAAGGGTGATCTATACAGAAAATAATAAACCTTTGAGCAATGATTTGCAGCGTTTTTTTTCGTCCTTGAAAAGTGAAAACAAAGCTTCCGCTACCTTGGTAGACTCGGAAGCAAAAGATGAACGTCCATGGAGCTCTTCGAGTAGGACAAAAGTACATAATGACGGAATAATAACCCATTCTCGAATAGAGGAAGTTATTCTTACACGACAACGGACTGGACACACGACTTACGCACGGTTATTAGATGACTTCCCAGCCTCCTCCTGTTAGTGAAGTCTGTGATTGTCAACTGACAATCCATCATCTTCTGGTTGGAGGCCCGTTTGAAGCGAACTATTGGGCAATGATACAACACATTACAATAAACTGTTCGTTACATTGAAGTCCACATCATTGTATCATCAAATTTGAACTTTGTATGAGAAATGATACCATTTTTGGTTTATTATTTTCAATAATGAACCTTTAGAATCGACCAAGAAAAAAAATTTTAACAACCCCTCAAAATTTGATGGTTTACGTTTCAAGGTACGTAGAATCCAAAAATCGAATAAAAATTTGGCCGTCCGTCCGCCGTTCGCGGCACTTTTGCCACTTAGCATTGACCGATTTTGATGAAATTTGGTATGCAGGCTCCATTCGGGGTCTAGTTGTGCCCCGAAGATTTTTGTTGATGTAGGTCACTTCAAAAGGTTCAAAAATGAATTTTGAAATTTTGAAAACACCCTCTCAAAACATTTTAATATAAAGGTATTGTTTTTCCTTCAATTTAAGATTCTATAGAATTTTTAGAATTTTTTGAGACCACGCGGAGCTCTGTAGGACAAACCGTTCGCTCCCTACGAGAATTTAAGGTTTTTACGTACGATAAATCAGAAACACGAGTGTGAATCGCAAAAGAGGCATAATCTCCGTTCAAATTTTAGCTGACCGAAATGTGATCGATGTTCTTCTCCATGTTGGATGGTTGGTGGCTTTGCAGACGAGTGATCAATGTAGAAAAATATTAAACCATTGTGTTATAATTTTCAGCGTTTTTAATTTGTAAAACACACATAAATGTTTGGCGTCAATGACCATAACGGTTAAACACGCCTATTAAAGGGAAAAAACGAGTCACACTCGTGTTTCTGATTTATCATAGGTACCTACACCCGTTAAGGGGGTCTCAGTCGGTCACCGTTCGTTCCTCGTTCCGGGTAACTATTTTGCTAAATTGTAGGGGCAAAAACTTAAAAAGTTGTAGCTTAATTTGAAATTTTCAAGACTTCTAGAAATTCATTAGTGCATGGGCCTTGGGATTTAAAAAACTGAAAGATTGCCGCTAGAAACATCAAATCGAACAATAACTGCCAGAGAAATATGGGAAAACCCGTTTATTCAGTCTGGTTTTTCCGATATTTCTTTATAACTTTACGAAAACTTTCCGTTTTTCAACACCCATAGTAATGAACACTGTTGACGGTAAGCCTAAAAACTGCGCCAGAATCTCAGTTTTTAAGAATCTCAGAGTTTAATATTTTAGAATCGAATTTCAGGTAGAAATTTGTGTTTGAACGCGGAAAAACGTGCATTTTTTTCAATGAAATCGATGGTTTGACGGGGAAACTCTGTACTTTAAAGGAGTCGCGGCTGAGATAAATGCACATTTTCCCGCTTTCAAAAACAAATTTCTACCTTAAATTCGGTTGTAAAATATTTTTTGATTACACCGTTGGAAAGCTGAGAATTTGGCGCAGTTTTAAGGCTTACCGGCAATAGTTTATTATCTGGTATCATTAGAACATTACGGGCGTTGAAAAAAGGAGCGTTTTCGAAAAGTTACTAAGTTCAATTTTAGTTGCTATTCCCCATAAAATTCAGCTGGAAAATTTTTATTTGGTATTAAGGAGATTTTATGCTCTTTCTAACAGTATCCTAAAATTGTAATTATGACAACAAATTGAAGGAGTTATTACCCATTTAATGACATAAGGTCAAAATCACGAAACAAACTTTAAAATTGAAATAACTCGGAAAAGAAGCCTCTAAGAAAAATTGCTAAGAGACATTTTTTGTTGGAAATTAGTAGTAAAATCGATTCCTTAAAGAAATGAGACCAGTTTTGTAGACACCTTGTATAGAAATAATGATCCATTGTGTGATAATTTGCAGGATTTTAAAAATACTTCTTTGGAAATTTGGCTCTTGTACATTAGGAGTAAAACCCAACGTATATTACAGATTTTTAGCAAGTATCCCTGGCTTCCTGAAGCGCTAATAGTATAACAAGTATAAAATGTGTTGAAAATTTATGAACTTGAACTGCTTTAATCCTCCTTTAAGACCAATATGTGTAAGTTCTATGAGCTTATATGTAAGCTAGTTCCGATAGCTTTGCGATTTTCACATTGTACATTTAAAAAACCCTGAGATATGTTTGATTCCTGCCAGATAATGAATATGTTTATACCATCTACCAAGATTCCAAACATAGATATGCTGTCAGATGTAGAAATTAGGGAATGAGGGAACAAAAAAAAGGGTCTAACGTATCACAAAAGATGAAATCGAAGGGGAAATGGTGCTAAAAAATCGAGTGGGTGGCAACGAATTGTTGAGGGGAGTGTAAACACCAAACAGGGACGTCCAAGTAGGAGCAGCTGGTGGAAGATAGGGGTGTCCCCCGCACTCGCCCATCTACGAAATGAGGGCTGGTAATTTCCCTCATGTACGAAAGGGATCGTGACTGGATTTTTTTATCAGCAATGAAAATATCTATTGACTAATCCCTCAGTTGAGACTCTCAACTAACCAGTATTCTCTGCATCTCGATGGGCCAAAAATCCAGATTCAGCATCAATGGAAAACCCCTATTCCAAATTACCAACTCAAAATTTCATAAAAACCATTTTAACAAAAAAACGGACGGACTTCAAAACTGATGATGGCATCCCACCAAAAAGGGAAAAATAATAATCATAGGGAATTCAGATGGGAAGATGGGTAGGTAGGTACGGATTGAAGTCGCCGCCGTGCCCATCTGTAGACACAAACATACGCAAGTAGATTCCACTTCCATCTGGTTAGTATTACAACATGCGTCGATAGGGCAGTATAAAACAGGAATGGAGTGGGTATCATTGAGGTAATAAATGTGTGTCTAATAGTTATTTATCTAATTATACCCTATCTATCTTTGATTAGATAATATCTAATTAATCTAATATTCCATTTATTGCATGTTGCATGTAGAATTGTCTAGATCATGATGTGGGTTTGTGATATGGTAATGTACTCAAATGAACTGGTTAGTATTACAACATGGGGTATTCAGGCATTCCCAGACCAGCTTCGAACTTATAGTGTAAAAAGCAATGGCCTTCAAGGCAGCCTGACTGTCTGACAAGATACATACTTTGGCTTTGTTGAGATGCTTGTTCAGCATTTCTTCAGCACTAAGTTGGATTGCATGGACCTCTGCCTGAAAGATTGGGGCATTCGTCCCAAGGGACTTTACAAGGCTGAACGAAGGGCCTTTAATGCCTATGCCAGATCTTCCACGCATGACTGATCCATCAGATGGATTTTCCAGTAGTCTCTATCGTTGATGACCACCTTAAAGGGTATTTCAAAGTTTTGTTTTTCTGTCATAAGATCACTGATTGTCACTGAATTGTGTGGTGGTTGACACTGGATCCTGGTCTTATGTATCCCAGCCGCAGCAGCCTTGCGGCCCCCAGGAAGGCCACTCTTTGTAGATGAATATGTAGCGGCGAGAGGTCCAAAAGCACCTCAATTGCTGCGGTAGCAATGGAGCCTCATCAATTGGCTCCAGCCAATAGCATCCAATTACGCACTACGCACGTTACGCACCTATGTGAACCAAGCTGGAGGCGTTTATTTCTTCAATATGAACCTGATTTTGAAGAAAATATATTGTTGGTAGGGAGTGACAATGGCAAAGCTGTGTTTTTCACAGGCGAGTGATCTATACAGAAAAATTATCAACCTTTGTATGATGATTTGCAGCGTTTTCGTCACATAGTTGTACATAGAATTGAGGAGTTTGATTCCAAATGGTACTAAAGACCATTTTTATCGAAATTGAATTGGGTAACACTTTCCTAGGGTTTTATGGGGGTAGTTCTTCTCAAAAATGCGATCATTTTGGAGCAAAAGATAATAATATTATCCTATATATATAATAGGTATATTATACCTATTCCCTTGAAAAACAAGGGTGAATATTCCGTTTTATTTCAAAAGGTACTATATCCATCGCAATGGTGGTCTCTTATCCGTTTTGTTTCAAAAAGTACTTTATCCACTTTGATTTCAAAAAGTACAAAACGTGGGTTTTGTTTCAAAAGCTACTAAGTAAATCCATAAATCTGATATTTCAAATCTCGTTCAAAATTATTTAAAACTTTGAACTAATTTACTTTTTTTCCAAAAATATTAATTATAAACTAGAAATATATTTAAAAATAACATCATTGGTTTATAGCACGTTTTTCAGGTCGCTATGGTTTTTTGCGTTTTTCTCACGTTTGACCAAAATGGATACAGTACCTTTTGGAATCAAACTTCTCAATTGTGTGTGTGGTAGGGCTGAGTGGTTTGAATTTGTATTATAATGCATAGAATTTAGAGAGATTTCCTTTCTCTTTCTGACAAAATCTGGCAGCCCAGGTGAAGACTTTGCTTTTGGAATTCTTCTCAACACAAGGATGGGAGACTTCGCTGATAGCAGAAGACACCGCAACCTCGTAATCAGCGCGGGCGGAGAGGGAACAAAGGAGATTTTCGGCTTCATCTGAGAAATCCCCGGTTAGCGGCGGACTCCTTGAGGACATCTGCTAAATCCGTTAGTGCATCTGCCCCGTGGCGTCGAGGCACCTGCCAGAGGATGATGAAGGAGCTGGAGGACGAGGAGGCGCGTGAGGGGGGCAGGTGCCCGGCGCGTGCTGAGGCTGACCCACATGTCTGTTTACATTAAACTGGGATCCGCGCGGCGCATTCCGCGAAAAACTCTTGCCGTCGATTCCAGACGAAGTCGACGAGTCCACCTGCCAGCCTCGCACCTACCTGGAGGAGTGCAGATTTCGCTGCGTAAAAGCATCCATGGTTGTAACCAGATATGGCGGAAATATGGAAGACGGATAGATCTACCACTCGTCAGAAGGTTCTCACATACCTGAAAAGTGCATATTCCGAAAGAGTTAAAGTCAGTCCCATGAATGTAACCAGCTATGATGGGTATGTGACGGATTGATCAGTCACTCATCAAACGGTAATTACACACCTGAAGAATGCAGATAGGTAGGTCTATATGGATGTGACCAGCAACGGCGGAAATATAGCAGACGTATTGATCATTGGCATGTCAGAACCTGCCAACCTACCTGAAGAGTGCAGATTTCGCTGTGTAAATGCAAGACCATTGATTGCTATAATAATGCTACTATAATGGTAGAAACAGACAGACTGACAATTTTCATGCCTGGATGTTAAAGCGCTGCAAATCATTGCCCAAAGGTTTATTATTTTCTGTATAGATCACCCTTCTGTATAGATCCCTCCCTACCAACCGTAGGTGCCTACTACCTACCAGGGCATTTTTGAACATTTTAACCCCAAACACCAACCAAATGGAAATGAAGGGTTGAAATTTTCAAAAATGCCCTGGTAGGTAGTAGGCACCTACGGTTGGTAGGGAGGGATCTATACAGAAGGGTGATCTATACAGAAAATAATAATAAAATGTGGCCGTCCGTCCGCCGTACGCGGCACTTTCCTTGGTCCCCATGGACTGATTTTGATGAAATTTGGTATATGGGCTCCTAGTTGTGCCCCGAAGCTTTTGGTTGATGTCCGTCATTTCTAAGAGGTGAAAATTAAGGGTTTAATTTTTCAAGAGCGCCCTAGCTCGAAAACTCTCGAAATTGTTCTTTACCAATTTTAAATTGTATCGAATTTTTAGAGACTACGCGGAGCTCTGTAGGACAATCCGTGAAGGACTTCCGACATAACGGTATTGTTTTTCGATCAATTTAAGATGGTCTTGAAGTTTTCGAATCGTAGACCATCCAGAGCTCTGTAGGATCAACCGTTCGCTCCCTACGGAAATTTAAGGGTTGGCCTTACAATAAATCAGAAACACGAGTGTGAATCGCAGAAGAAGCTTAACCCTCCAGTTCCTAATGCACCATCCAGGGTTCAAATTTTAGCTGGCCAGAAAGCGATCGCTGTTCGTATTTTCGAGTTTCATTACTGGTTGCTAAGCTGGTGATTGAATCACCCATTACTCCCTATTTCTTCGAATTGAGTGTGAAGCGTTTATTTCCTCAAAATAAACAAAAATGAAGCAAAAAACAAAAACAAGAATGACGCAAAAATATGGTTGGTGCGTAGTAAAAATGGCGAGTAATCTTTAAAAAAAACCTTTGGGTAATAATTTGCAGCGTTTTTTCTTTACTAACTACCTAATCTTTCTCAACTACCTACCTCCTTTGTGCCCAATATTTCATTGAATGGAGATATTTAACAACAAAAAATAAAAACCTTCCTATACAGAGAAGTGTAGATTTCTCACACGTACGTTGTAAGTTGCCAGACGCATATTCACTCATCAAACGTTGCTTCAATTTAAATTTTCAGAGGAAAAAACTAAGAATTTCGTTCATTTCAGGGATGAAAAAACTAGTTGAAATGAACACAAGAATAAATTGACCTCGAATAGGTCTCGTCAAATGAATTGATCACTGCTGAGGTATGGATTTCCAACGCTGTTTGGAGCTGACACTCTCCATGAACAATTGTGACATCTTGGGTTCGGAAACATTTAGGAACGTTCCTCAGCAATAAAACATACCCATGTCGAAACCATCTATCTTGTTTTTTCTTCTTCAATAATTATTGTGTGCTTTTGGTTATCTGAAGTTCCAAGGCTTGTGAGGACATAAAACACATATTTTTTGTCCTGAGGCATTTCGAAGCCGTGCAGGAGTCAAAGGCTGGAAGTCTTTTAAGAAAATATTTGAACGATGAATAACCAGCTTCAGTAGAGATAGCCAAGCCCTTCATTGTTCGTGGCCCCCCTGTAGTTATCGGGCGTTCCCAATCTCAACGAGCAACAAGTGCTAGAGAAATAATTATGGTGATGGCTCCCACCTGCCTCCACTAAACTTGAAATAGACGGGATTTTATTCACCTGTTCCAGCAGAGTTAGATGACCCTCGGAGTTCTCACAATTACCTGCATGAGTCTTAGTAGTAATCACTTTTTGCGATTGAGGTTTGTGAATTGAATACCTAATTTGCATTGAAAAATATTTGTCAAGTTAGGAGGTCAGAAAAGCTCTCTCACAAACAATCTGTTCATTAGAAAATGGTTGCACAAAGTCTTTTAAAATTAAGAAATAATCTAAAATACAAAATCACTCCCTTCAAGGGGTCTGCTTTGGAGTTCCTCTTACTCACTAACGCTCCGTCAGAAGTTAATCCCTTCTAAAACTGATCACAATATAAATTATTCCGAACAGTTGTTATTCTCCCCACCAGTCACGATAGAAGGGCTAGCAATCGAAGACACAACTTCCGCGACTAGCACAATCAAGACCTCAAAGTGGCTTCTCTGTTACTGTTTGTTACCAGAAACACTGAGATTTCAAATTACTCACCTAAATGTTGTTGCTGATACTCTAAGCCCACTAGAATTCAGGGAAATGAACATGAAACAGCTACAGCTGAAGACTGATTGATTAATTGAATGGCGTTTATTTACAAAACAGGGAAGGATTAGGACAAAGAGTCTTCCATCCTCCCTGTAAAAAATTAAATAATCATTCCTCGCACAATCGAAGATACAGAATTAATAGAGAAAAAAAGTGACTGATCACACATAATACAACAAGAACGATTATAGGTACAATACAAAATTGTGTTGCAAGGTGCGGTAGGTACAGGGAAAGAACTCTAATAACTAAATAAAAATAATTTATATTAATCACTATATGACTCTAAAAATAATTTCTTTAATTTGTTACGGAAACTTTGAACAGATTTGGAGAAATCAAAATGTTCTGTGTACTCATTGTATAATTTGATTGATTGAAGATTAAAGGATTTGCTGTAGAGAATGATACTGTGATGAGGAATTTGGAGAGTTGAAGAGGCGTGACGAGTGGGAACAGAGTGAATGTTATTGAGGAAATTATAAAGAGTAAGCAGATATTTGGGTTTACGGAATTTTAAAATTTTGAAATTCAAGGTTAATATTGATAATTTTTTTCTCTCTTGGATGTTCAGCCACCCTAATTTCAAGAAATACGGAGTGACGTGCACATCGAGACGTAGTCTGTACACGAAACGAACGATTGAGTTCAAGGCTGTTTGTAGTTTTAGCATCTGATCTCCAGTTAGGTCGCAATATGCTAAAGTCGCATACTCAAAAACAGGCACTAGAGAGAAATAAAGAAAGAAGAAAGAGAGAAAGAAAGCCGTATGGAGACGGGGATTCAACTTGCCTCTTGAGTAACCTCAAAAGTGCCTACCACGAACTGACCACCAGGAAAAATCGGGTACTGGAGTGTGTGGGCCGCTTAGGGAACTCTATTATAGTTGGAAGCCAAAAATGTCTGCCAAGTGGGTGTGGCACATAGCTTCCTTGTCCATAACCCGATTGCATGGATGATCCGATGCATAGTACCTATTTAATCTCGAAATATCAATCTCTAAGTACCTTACACTACACCCATCTACACGCCAACCAGCACAATCCCTGAAACTTTCATCGAAATCGGGTTAGAATTGTAGAATGTATGGCTGTGGCAAGAATTTCACGTTTGCGCATGCGCAGCGGCTACTATCAGTCCGGGGATGATGATTTTCATAGGGGACCATATCCACTCCAACTCGCATATTTCCTGCAAATTTCATCGAAATCAGACGGGAAATGTGAAAGTTATGGCTGACAGACCAGACACAGACTCGGAACCAAAATTGTTCAGGAAGGTCTGTAACGAGAAACGCGAGTGGAAATTTTGATTTTGTTTTTAAACCTTGAAAAGTGAAAACAAAGCTTCCGCTACCTTGGTAGACTCGGAAGCAAAATATAGAGAAGGGTAGCTTGATAGTGGCTTCTCCCTTAGTGCTGGCTGACCAGGAGCTCCAAGGTATACAGGTGTCTACACTTAAGTTAGGCAAAACTTCAGGTAACAGCTCAAGTAACACTTTTCTTGATACTAAATAAAAACATCAACTTTCTTCCTGATTGACGTTTTTATTGAGTAGGAAGGTATTTTACGTATGAAAAACGAAGGTTTTATTCGAAAATCCAAGTTCGAGCAGTCTTCAGTATTCAGCGTAAAAAATTACATAGGAAATGATACCAAACTCGTCAAGTCATCTTGAGGTCCAGGGTGACCTTACAACTCGTAAAACACTCGATTTTCTAGTAAAACTCACGATTTCTTGCATTCAAACTTGATTTACTCTTCCAATTTGACTTCTAAAAAGAAAAATTGATAAACCGTTTGAAAGCTGACAATGTGAGCATGTTTTTCCTAACAGCGCCCATAGAAATGGGTAGGAGTTCAAAAAAATTTAAAGTTTGCTTCTTGACTTGAGTTTTAGAAATGGTTTATTGCTTAACGATTTTGGTTTTACACTAGGTAACTTGGAAATTATACACTCTTTCCAGCGATATTCTCAAACTTGAGTTTACTTGGTAAATAACATGAGCTATGCCAGTTTCAATGACGTAAGGTCGAAAACGCGGGAAAAAAACTGTGAAGGGAAAAAAGACATTTTGAGTGGGTTAAGAAAGATTGCTAGGAGACATTTTTTGTTGGAAATGCCTTGTAGAATCGAACTCTGAAGTTATGCCCAATTCAAGTGTAGACCCCTGGCTGCCAAGGAGGGGTTTAACTTTCCAATTGGATGGTTAGAAAAAAGGTTTGAAGGATTTAAAAAAGGTTAAAGTTAAAGGATTTAAAAAGTTAAAGGTCGCACATGCGAAGATACCGCCATTTATCATGGGGGGATGAAATCAGCAGAGGACTATCTGAATCTAGATCCCTTTTCACAATCCCAGAAAATGTCATCGAAATTCTAAGGAAAAAGTATTAGGTATACCTTGTAGCGGGGATTTTACGTTTTCACATTCACTGTGGATCCGATCACGACGATTTTTCAAGGAGTGATTGAAGAACCGTCAGTCACTATCCGTCAGTAACTATACTTCGAACTAGAAGAAAAACTTGAGTGAATTTGAAATAGAATTTTTTGTAGCCATTTTTGAACATTTTTTTAACATTATAAGGTAGATGTTGTTAAGGGAACCTTCACGCTGATTCAAAATATAATATTGTATTTTCCACCGAAAACCCAAGACTCACATATTGCTGATTTTCAAAGGGTTTGTGTGTTGCTGAAGCGTGTACTCGTTGCTGGTCGTCCCCAAAAACTACAAATTTTTATCCATTTTCTGATGAAACGTGCGCTACTTAAGTGAAATGTGCGCTGATTCCAAAAAAAAAAACAATATTTTGAAAACACATTTGTTTGTCCAATTAGAGTTATTGTTATTATTAACAATTGTTGTGAACAATGATTTGTGTCTTGAGCAGATTACACGAGCAACAAAAGTTGCGCAATTCCAAAAAAATTGCACTAGAAAAGTTGTACGCAACACAAAGCAATAAAACTGCATCATGTTGCGTCAAGATGTTGCAAGGAATTAATTGCATTGTGTTGCACCAATAAAGTTGAGCAATAGAAATTGCTCAATTGTTTCGTTTACACGGGCGACAACAGTTTGCGCCATGGACGGTGAAGAGGTGGTCGTCGCTGCTGCTGTGGTCGTCGTCGCTGCTGCTGCCAACCAAAGGAAAAGAGGGGAATTTGGCAACGCCAGTTTCTGAGCCAGAGAGAATGTGGGTTGGCTCTAACCTCTGAAATTCTGTTTCACAGTGATCTATTTTTGAACTTCGCCCGAATGTAAAAAGCAGATTTTGAAATGCTAATTGGAATGGTTGGACCCCGAGTCTGCAGACAAAATACGAATATGCGGCTGAGCATTCCAGTGGCAACTCGACTGGCCATCGTTCTGCGCTTTTTGGCAACAGGCGATTCGTTCAAGAGTTTGATGTACACGTTTCGGGTGCACTACACTACGATAAGCCAAATAGTGCCAGACGTACTCTTCTTGACGAATTCTTGATTTTGAAAATGTTCATACTGGGGATGTAGTTTTGGGAGCGTGGAGAAACAATGCAGGGCCATTAACTGGATTACAAAACCTTCCTCGGAATGCCAATCAAAGAGCAAAAGAAATAAGGGATGAATTTATGCACTACTTCATGACTGCACAAGGCAGATTGCCATGGCAAGATGTATATCTGAGTGAGGAGAGTTGATTCGTTTGCACATTTCAAGAAGTTTTCAAATCAGCTTCCGATGTTTTTTCTTCTCCTTTTTTACCTTAAATAATACCTACTTTTGCAGAGACTTGTAAGTGTAGTAATCTAAACACTTATCTATAACCTATTGTTTCCATCAGGCCTTGTACCTATTTATTATGCATTACCACATCATGTAATAAATTGTGCCATTTTCTCATGACAATTCTAGCGAATCTTTGTTCATTTAGAAAACTCTCAATGTGATTGGCTGTTTCGTTCCCTCTCCCGACCCAAGGCCGAAAAATTGCCGCAATAGTGCAATAATTTTCCAAAACCCCTTGGACTTCATTTCAACACGATGCAACAGTTGCCGAGAGGGCTCGTGGGCCTGAAATGTTGTACAACTCCCGTCAATTAATTGCCTGCAATCTTCGGCAACTTTTTAGAGGAAAGAATAGTTGTCCAACTTTTTTGAAATAGTTGCGCAATACTTTTTTCTGCAATTATTGCCGGAAAAAATCGCTCGTGTAAAGGCCTTCGAATAGTTTAATGTCACTCAGTTGTGCTTCCTTAGCAACCAAGAACCAAAAAATTTCAATATGATTATGAGGGCACCCCACTTTTATCGGATAACGATATTTGTTGGAAGGTACAAGAGTACAGGTACAACTTTTTGGAAAATAAACTTGATAGTGAACCTTGAGTGAAAATATGGTAAGTAGCTGCTTATGAAAAAAAAAAAGTCCATTCATGCAGCATGAATTAATGAGCGAATTTTCAAAGAAATCATTCAGTTTAAGGTGTGGTTAAGAAAAGGACCAATGGTGTTGCAATTTGTTGTAGAAAGTTTTTTTTTCGATTCTTGGTTTATATATGTAATAATTTTTTTTTTACATGCTTTTACACCAACAATCGATGTCCCGGAAGACGTGAAATCACTGGGCTGAAAGCTGAATCTGGGAGCCCGAGTAGCGTTCTGATTGGGGAAGCTCCTGGACGTAGTTAAAGATGAGTGCGACAGATCGCGTTCATGATCACTTGTTCCCAACCTCATGACAACAAGTCACCTTGTTTATCACATATTTTTCTCCTTGGTGCGTTACCTGCTGCATCTAAGTAATTAATTTAATAACATTTAAATATATTCGCGATATGTACGAAAAAATCGTACGATTTTCAATAATACACTCGGTTTTGAACGTTTCTATCGGTGGCAGTTGTCGACTGAATATTTGAACGAGGACTTTTTTTTTTTTTTTTTTTTTTTTTTTTTTTTTTTTTTTTTTTTTTTTTTTTGCACATGAACTCATAGAGTACCCACACGGCTACTGCATTTCTGGTTACAACAAATATACGCACGTATTCATTATATATATATATAGCTACAAACTTTTCTTAATTTTGGACAATTTTCATTTTGAAAAAAGCATTCATATCAGAAATTTTGTGCTGAATCCGAATATACCATAAATTACCATGATTTTCAATGTAAAAACCTCAAAAAAACGGGAAAAAAACCCATTTTTTTGGAGTTTTTTTGAATTTTGGACCACTTTGGATTGTCCAAAATTGCTGGTTAACGAACTTGACCTATGGTTTGTTGTTACAAACATTTTGGCAAAAACTAAAAAAAAATTTTTAAACAATTACTCAAGTTATTGTCCGGAATGACACATATATATATATATATATATATACATATGATTTTTGGAAAAACTTCAGGGATCGTTTCAGAATGTTCCAAAACGGATTTCAGTGTGAAAATTTTTCGAAAAAGTCGATTCTAAAAATTTTGAGGCCATTGCAATAGCTTCATTTTCTTTGAAAATTCGCTAATAACACGCTGCAAATTATTGCTGGGTATGGTTTGAAGATCTTAGGAGTCCATATTCATGTTCTAGTCGTCTCTACGAACTCATAGAGTACCCACACGGCTACTGCATTTCTGGTTACAACAAATATACGCACGTATTCATTATATATATATATAGCTACAAACTTTTCTTAATTTTGGACAATTTTCATTTTTGAAAAAAGCATTCATATCAGAAATTTTGTGCTGAATCCGAATATACCATAAATTACCATGATTTTCAATGTAAAAACCTCAAAAAACGGGAAAAACCCATTTTTTTGGAGTTTTTTTGAATTTTGGACCACTTTGGATTGTCCAAATTGCTGGTTAACGAACTTGACCTATGG